>QJPP01000950.1:0-220582 GCA_003996215.1 Jaltomata sinuosa
GTTAGGTTGTTATTTGTTAATTTAAATTTTTTTTTTTAGTGTCTATAGTGATGAGCATGGCGTTTTTCTTGACTAAAAATTAGGCCCCTTTAAAAATTTTCTGGTTTTGTACTTATGTTGAAACGATTGACTGTATGGATCCTTGAATGTCATTGTGTGATTATGATTAGAATGAGTATGCTTAAGCCGAGCGGTTGTTTGATAGTTGGTAGCGATATAGTTTCTTGGTGCCAAGAGTGTGTGAGCTTATTGTTATAAATTCTTACTCTGTGCATGCATCTAGAACTTGCCCAGTCTATTTTGTTAAGTTTGAAGTTGGTTGCTTAGGAAAGGATCACAGGCCCTTTTTGTGTGCAGTCCACTTAACCTAAAAGACCGTCCAAATATAAATAATCCCTTGATCCCTGTTTGAGCCATAATTGATCTTATTCTTTCAATAACCTGTCACCATTCCTGTTTAACTTTGAAATCCTATTTTGGCCCTGGTCCTTCCTTGGACATCGTGCACCTCAACTTCAGGCAATCAAGGGCCTAAGTTGAGGGTTTGGCTTACTTATTTAGAGGTAAACCCTGTTTTTGGCCCTGGTCCTCCTTGCGACACGTGCACCTTCAACTCAGGCCAAATCAGCCTAAGTTGAGGGTGGCTACTATAGAGGTAACCCCTGTTTTGGCCCTGGTCCGCCCTTGGACATTGTGCACCTCAACGCAGGCAATCAGCTTAAGTTGAGGGTGGCTACTACAGAGGTGAAGGATAAGAAAAAGAGGATGGAGATGATTGGTTGTGAATAGAACGAAAAGTCCGGGTGTGTGCCTAAGAAAAGAAAAATAAAAAGAATTTTCAAAATAAAGAGGCCGCACCTGTAGCTAGAGAGAACCAAATAAAAAGGTGAATAAGGATGGACAAAGTAAGTTATGTGGTAATAAGACGTCGGTAGTTCCAAGGAGGGCTTAGTCACTAACCCCTAAATGTAGCCTACCTGCACCCGAAGCCTCATTACAAGCCTAAACAAGTCCTGTAGTGATCCTGAGCGGCCTTCTGAAAACTGGAAATAGAATAGTAAAGGCAAGCCTATGGTATTGCATGTGCATTGTTTGAAATTGTTTGTGAGTGTGAGCGCTTACCTAGTCCCAAATCTTGTGTGTGGGATTTCTTTGTGGTGAGGGCACCAAGAGGTCTATATTGTCTATTGATTGTTAGGATAGCTGCGTGTGTGTATGCATAATATTCTATCATATCGGAATGACATGTTTGGATCCTTGCAAGTTAGTGTTTCATGCATTTGTGTGCTACGAGGGAGCTTGATTTAATGAACTAATGAATGACCATGAGTTGCTAGAGACACGAGTTTGTGTTCTTAGTTAAGTCGTCGTATTGTTTATGTTATGTTGCTTGAGGACAAGCGAACGTTTTAAGTTGAGGGTGTTGATGTGACGCCATTTTACGTCACTTTCGACTCCTTTTAGCTAAGAACAATCGTACGTTTTCAAGCAACCATTGTCGTTTTTGATGTTTTTATGTTGTATTTTCAGGAAATAGGAACAAACACGGAAACGGAAGGAAATACGAGAAAAAGAGAATTCTGCCTAAGAGTGACGGCCTGAGTGACGGTCCGTCACACATGTGATGGTCCGTCACAGAGACCGTCGCGTGGAGGCAGTGCAACTGCCTAAAGTTGACGGTCCAGGCGACGGTCCGTCAACCCTGTGACGGTCCGTCACCCTGGCCGTCGCACCAAGGCAGTAGCGCGCCAGCGGCTGTCCGCGTGAAGGACTCCTAACCCGTTTTGGATTTGGTTTCTTTGACTCCTATAAATACCCTATGTTAGGTTTTATTTTGCGTGGTTCACCCAATAGTTTTAGAATAGTTTTTAGTCATTTTTGAGAGCAACAACACGGTTTCTTTATTCTTGAATTCGTGTTCTTGATTCGTTATTGAGTTCTTGGTTGTTCTTGTTCTTGGATTATTGAAGGGTATTTTCATCATATTGTAAGAATCTTCTTTCCTTTATTATGAATTTCTTCTTTTCTTCTTCGAGCATGAGTAACTAAAACTCCCGCAACTAGGGTTGTGGGAGCCATGGCTAAAGTAGCGATATAGATTCCGGGTAGCGACGGGTTCAATTTACATGTAGTCACGTTGTTAATCATACTTTATGTCACGTTTTCTAGTGGTTGCAAACATTAGAACATGCCTAGGTTTAATTTGCTTGAGTAAAGAGATTAAAACCGGGAAACTTGATTAACGACAAGGATTCGAGACTACCAACTCTCGTCTTAATGATTAATGCCGTAACTGGATTAATCTACTTGATGTTTAGGATTGAAAGCTAAAAAGCACATCTTTTCGAGGTCGAGAGAATAGAAAAGGAAATTTGTTTATTTGGTCGAGAGACGTTTAGACGATACAATTGACGCAATCACATCGTGACACGCATATAGAAAGAACCCGGTTACGCCTAGAATCGACATTGTTACAACGCCATGGTGAACACGTCCCTAGTTCATTCTCTCCTACTGATCATTCCCATACGTTAATTGTTTATTTTGTTTACGATTTGTTCACACAAACCCCCCCAATTTACCGGAAACTATTGACGACCAGTCACATACTTCACTAAAGACTTAATCTTCACCATATTCTCTGTGGGATTCGACCCCAACCTTGTTGGGTTCTTTACTTGACTACGACCGCTTACGCTTCTTTAATTAGAGGTGTAGTTTGGGCGTTATCACTTAGCTTTAATGGAGATAAATGGACTTTAAGACTCAGAAGTAAAGAGGAAGAAGTCCTCTAAAATACACAACAATCATCGCTCTTGTAGAACTTCTATCGCAGGAGAGACACCACAGAAGCTTAAAAAAGGCTCACAGGAGTGGAGGTCAATATTTTCCACCAGCTCCGCATTAGCATCCACGAGCCCGCAACAATGACCATATATTGCAGGAGCAGCCAAGCTCCATAAGATCGGAAGCCTCTAATATCAGCATCTTTTGCTAGTGTGTCTGACTCTCCACATGTACAATCCCAGCTCCGCTGGAGCGACTGCACTAGCACCAGCTACATCAGCAGCTTCAACAAAAACCCAAAGTCTTGACAAGACCCTTGGGCTCTATTCCAAGCCCTGTGAATACATATTAAACATGCTACCCAACTAGAAATAGCATTTTGTACTCAACAGAATCATCAAAATAATAAATGGAGGTCGTCTTGATAAAATATTGATCAAAGTCAACACTTTTCTGATTTTACCCAAGAACTACCCAAGTGTCCAAAATGAGTCTGGAAGCCTCAGGACCCAAACCAAAGGTCTTACTAGCCCAAATTCCATGTTCTAGAGCTAACAGTACTGACAAAATTTTCATCTGAGCCTTTTTACTCCGAATGTTGATCAAAGTCAACACTCTCAACTTGAAGAGTTCAAAAATAGGGGAAACTCTCCTTAAACACAAATGAACTACCTAGGAACCAAACCGTCAGTTCTTGAAAGTCATAAATTATCTATATCCACTAAGAGACAGTTCAAAATTCTAAAAATGCACAAAAATAGAAAAAATGACCCGGAGAGTCATTACATCGAGCTATTTTTATTTGACCAAATTGGCTATCATGCTAACAAGACTAAACTGAGCCCTCTAAAAGCAAAGAGTCCTCACCAAAGGATGAGGATAATATATCTTAGTATACGCTTGTTGTCGAACCTGTGTACCTGTATCTACATAAAAAAATAATGTTGTGCCAAATAACATCATTACGTGAAAAGTACAGTATTTAATATGGCTGAATGGAAATAATGCTAACATAACTTATCATCTAAAGTACTATGCTGAATATGAGAACAATAGCACTGAATACTGAAATATTAAATATTTGAAGTATGAAAATCAATTGCATACAGCTGAATCGTAAAACACTTTATAAAACTAGTGGTTATATGCCAAGTGTAAATGCTAAAAGTAACTTTATTTTCTATTAGGGAGTTTCTTCTAGACAACAAACACCATGTGAGCTCATGATATCTAATGTCCTCACCATGTTGGCAGAGTTGTCTGATACGTTGCCGAGGTAGAGAACAAAGCATGATATGGATCCAAAGTAGAGCCTCTTTTGGGCTAAAGAGGAGTCGCTCGACTTGCAAAATACTCATATCCTATATTGGCATACGTAGTTTTGGGGTTTGGTTTGATTGAACCTTACCCATATCGATGCTAAATAATCCTCCCAAAAGCAAAATAGTCATAATTATACTTGAAAACATGCTAGTGAGATTTCTTATATAATTTCACGAAAAGAGCATGCTTGTGAACCCTTATGCTCAAATTCTTTATCTTTCATACTAGCTTGACTTTTAGAGGAAAATAGCACTTTATTTCTTCATAAATTCACATTTTTGAGAACTTACAAGTACACTTGAAATCTCTCATGAATATGAATTTTCAAAGCCTTAAACAATCTCCTCATAAAAACATGATGCATTTCAATAACAGTATAATGCATGTCTTTAAAACCATAAGATGAACTCACAAGGGCTATGAAATAGTCTAATATAAGAATTATTGATTTCAATTGAACAGAGGAAACTATAACTAGGCAGTCAATATTTTTCAAAACTAGATTCCAACAATAATTAACTAATGGGGTAAAACATTTGACTAAGGGACTTTTGGTAAAAACACAAGCTTGAATCATCCAAAAACAAGACTATTGAATAATAGGGTATAGGTAAGAACAATATTCTCACACTAGGGGTAGCCCTAAATACTTGAGACGGAGAGACAACTCGAAGAAAGCTTGCTTGAAGCCCTAGACCTTGCTTTGGAGGAACTTCCAGATTTAGAACTTGGGAGAGGAGTTGAGAGAATAATAACAAATGAAATTCTAAGTGACAGACATTTGTTAGGGATATGTAATCAACCTAGGGAGTTTATTAGGAGAAAAGGACTTAATTGCCCTTAATTGAAGGAGGTTGGGATTAAAAAATTACATAGAAAACACATAGGCACGCTACGCACCCTATAGTGCTAACCCCGAGGCATGCCATGCTGTCCATAGTGCCAATCCTTCGATGCATCATGCCTCTAATAACAGCCTTTTATAAAATTTAATGATAGGTGCAGCATGGACCCTATGTGGGAGCCCTCCTGTGAGACATAGTGACCATTCTTTGTGCCTAAAACTTCTGTTTAGGAATCAAAACTCAACCCAAACCATTTCTTGGTGATCTTAGAGTCATACAACTTAGTTTTTAAGCTCAAAATGGCATAATAACTTATTAAATGTTAAATGAAATCTAAGGTAATACAAGATGCCCCTTATTATATTGTTAGAATGGCTGAGATTTGGGGTTATTGGTTTGTGGTGTATGGTTTTGCTAGTGGGTGGTGTTTTTGTGGAGGAATGTTTTCTTGGTGGGTACATTTAAATTCCCTATTTTTTTAATGTTTATAGCACGTTTGTTATTTTTTGTCATTGGTTATTATTTATTGCGCTTTCAAGGTACAAGATCCTTCCCCCCACCACTGTACGCATACACGAGTTCCTATGATTTAAGGTGCATGCACTAGTTTAAAATACTACACCAAGTGTATTAAAATAAAAATATAAATAGTCATATGAGTTTCATATACTTTCCTATTAATCCAAGTGAAATAAAGGAATTGTGTGCTAAAATTAGGTAACAAGTTATTCAGATCCTTGCACCATTCAATCTTGTAAGTTTCACTTGAACTGTCACAATACGAAATTGGGACATGATGGAATCTACTATAATCTTCTAGTAGGTAATCCAAACACCCAATCCATATACTAAAAGTAACAGCTAACATAGGTAATAAAGAAGCTAAATGAGATGAACGGGCCACCATGTATAGATACATACATAACTGGTACAAAATATACATACATGTGTAATGACCTTCTCAGTCATTTTCTTTGTTGTCATGAGTTTAAGCATTTCGAGCTTTCTCACAGTGGCTATAAGTCATTTATCGCTTGCTCAAACTAACGGTTTGGTTCTCGGTCTGTTCATTTGTATTTTCGAAGAGTTTTCCTGTTTTGAAACTCTTGAAGTTGAAAAAGTTGACTTTGGTTAATATTTTGAGTAAACATGCTTGGATAAGAATTTCATCAATGTTGTTAGCTCTAAATCATGGACTTTGGGTTAGTGGGACCTTTGGTTTAGGTCCCGAGGCTTTCAGACTCATTTTGGGCCATTGGTTGGTTTTTGGTTCAAATGGAGGTTTTAGGTGTGGGACCCATATTTCTTTGAAATGATGTCTATTGAGAATTTCATTGATTTTGTTGAGTTTGGAATGTCATTTCCATTTAGGTAGCATATTTCATTTGTGTTCACAAGTTTCTGGATGAATCCGGAGGACCCATTTAGAGAATTCCAAGCTTAGTAAAATTTCTTGTGCGTTGTTGCTAGTGTGGCCGCTTTTGCGAACTTTATCTGCTTTTGTGGAGGATGATTTTGTGTACCTTCTCCGCTTATGCAGAGGCTGCTTTTGTAGACCTTCTCCTCTTTTATGGATGCTGCTTTTGTGGAAAACATCTGATTTTGCCGACAACTTTTGCTTTTACGATGTCTGCAAGCATATATTCCTTTTCCTCTTTAAATTTCATTCACTTTCAACTATTTTCCCTCCATTTTGAGAGATCAAAGCTCTAATATTACTGTGAGATCTTAAAATCAACCTTGGGGTCATTGGGTTCTCATCTGTGATCTTCTTTCTGTCCTAATTATATAAGTTTCTGGCTCTACTTCCTATTATTTTTCCTTCTTAATTATTATTATTGTAATTCTTCAAGTTTGGGGCTGATTTGAGCTTGATTTTGAAGGCGGATCATGCTCAAATCTTGATCATGTGATCCTTGTCCCACGAGGGATATTTCTGTAAATTTTATTTTCACTTTTCATAAGCGAGTCGTGTGGGTGATTTTTGACTCGATTTTTGGATCAAATCCCAAAGTATTGATATGGATATCATTCTTAATATTATAACACGTAGTTATTATTTTGTTAGCATGGCATCAGTCAGAGGCTTAATGGGTATGTACGCGCGTGTTTAGCTTTCATGTAAGGTATGGCTTACCTAATTTTAGACTTAGCTTCTTTAAGGTAGTTGTTTTGTATTTTTATAATTGTTAGTGGATATCGTGGTTTGGTTAGGAGGATTAGGTGATTATGATCCTTTTATCCAGTTTAGGTGCATTAGGTATAGAACTGGGATTGTGGTCTTTAGTTTTAGATGGTCCTTATTCTTCATATAATTGGCGTAGTCGGAGTAGTATCTTTAGCATTAGAAAATCGTGCCTTCCTTAGTATAGTGTTAGCAATAGACATTGTGGTAAAATAGGTGTTTTGTTATTCGATTTGTAGTTATCGATTATGTTTTATATTTATTTCTGTATTTTGAGTAATTGTGGACCCGAGGCGTGAGCATTAGATTGGCTGGACTCCAGATCAGTTTGTCTTTTCCTTAGCTTCTGTCAGTTTGTTACTTGTCTTAGCTTATTCTAGGATAGTGTTTTGCCTTAAGGTAGATTAGGAGAGTTGCTTGCCTTAGCTTATATTATGATATTTGCTTGCCTTAGACTAGATTAGGTTAGTTTCCTGTCTTAGGTGGATTCCCTTGGGAGCTTGCAGTTAGTTTAGCAATTCTATGTATTCTTTCTAAGAACTATATCCTTTCTTTAGTGCATAGACGCTGGTTTTGTTCAGTACAATTTGATTGGACTTGGTAGTGATATTTGACATAGTTTTTCACCTATTTTCTTGTATTGTTGTTATTTTTATCATAGTACATGGATGACTTAGTTTAAAACACTATTTTCTATTTCAAAGATGGGATTTTTAGAATATTTTTAATGCATCTGGCTTTCTTCAAGGAAAAATGGTCTATTTTCAGAAATATTTAATTAAGATAACTAGCATGCCCAATGAAAAATTGTTTCAGATGGTCTTTACTAATTTTCAAACTTACATGCCCGAGGAGACCCTTGTTCTGGGCGGTTTTCACTGATTTTTTACTTGCATGCCCGAGGAGACACGTGTTCCATGTGGTTTTACTGATATTCATAGTTGACATACTCATTGAGAAATAATTATGATTTGGTGTGCATATTACACGAGTCCCCAATGGGTCCTGCCTTTGCAATCTACGGCTGGCGGAGGAGTATACGGTACTATTTAGCATTTCACTCATATCATACTACATATCATAGCACTTTTTCGCATGCATTTTCCCATCAGGTTTAGCTGCTAGTTTAAATTGCATGTTTTTTGTATCCTCCGAGCTTATGAGGGTCCTGTTGGATTTATCGGTTGCTTTTTATATCTTCCAGGCTTATGGATGTTCGGTTAGGTTTTATTATTATTGTTTGTACCTTCTAGGCTTATGGGGGTCTAGTTAGGTTGTAGCTAGATCTTTATTTTATGCATTCCGAGTTATTATTCATTCTTACCTCAATTGTTTAACGTGGCCAACTACTCTCTTTTCCCTTGTAATCTTGGTTCCAGCATAGTATTATTATTATTGTTATTATCTTCACCCTTATCCTGATGGTTTACAATATCTCTAGATTAGTTCCAGTTATAGTTGCCTATGATTATAACTTCCCCTGATATGACTAGAACTCTAGGTAGCTCCCATTAGATAGTTTATTTTATGCCTCTTACATTGACATTCATCTTCTGACCCTTCTCTTACTTACCCTTAGTATATATTTACATTTTATTATACTTGTATCTTATTTGAGCTCAGCCGGCCTATGATGCCTACTGGGTACCGCGTGTTTTAGTACTTATGCTACACTTTTCCATCTTTTTCCTGATGCAAATCTTAGTGTGCTTTATCACCATTGACATCATTCTCGAGCATAGTTGCCGACCATAGATTTGTAGTGAGCTCTTAGCGGCCAAAGTTGATCTTTTTTGTTCTATTTTGTGCTATTCTTATTTTGCACTTTGGATATTGTTTTGTATATATTGTACTTATCTAGAAGCTTGTATATTGTAGTAGCTCTTGTACTGATTGATACCAGGTTTTGGGGGAGTCTTTGTATATCCTTGTTCTCATCCCTCTCAATTTATGTATTCTTTTCTTTTGCTTGTTCTTGATATTTAAGTACTATTCTTTGCTTTTATCTCATTCTCTTATTAGCCCATTACTTATTGTTCTGGGCTTAAGGCTTGGCTTACCTACTGGTAGATTATAGTAGTTTCTATCATGACCTGAGAAATTGGATCGTGATAGAGTGGTATCAGAGCCCTAGGTTCATCGATGTCGTTAGTGCAAGAGTAGGTTTCTAGTAGAGTCTTGCAGATTGGTACAATGATGTTCATGTCCCATCTACGGGAGGGTACAGGGCATTCTTAGGAAAATTTCCATCTTTTTGATTCCTTATTTTGTGTTCTTTACTCTATCAACTTCCAAACTTCATTTTCTCCATTCCTTCTCAGATGGTTAAGATGAGCGCGACAGCGGGTGAGAACGAGGCTACCACGCCTGTTGTTGCAACACTTCCACCAGTTCCAAGGATATAGATTAAGGGTATACCACCTCAGCCCAAGGATTTGGGGCTAGCCCAGCCTCCGATAGGATTTATGTCCACCACAGTTCTTCAGGACTCCATGGTTAGGACTCTGAGTCTTCTACAAGGTGTCACAGGTGGGGGCAGTGCTCGGTTCTTTGAACGGTTTTATGGTGAAGGATGAATTTGCAGATATTTAGTAGGGTTTTATTCAGTTCCAGAATATGAGGCGATGGTTCACAAGTTAACTAGGTGTGCTGCTCTGACTATGCCTATCGAGTATGAGAGAGTGCGAAGATTTGTTAGAGGGTTGATTTCACCACTACATTTGGTGACAGAGCTCTGTTGGCAATTGGGACTACTTTAATTCAGGTGGTTGATCATTCATGGGCTATAGATGGGGTATGTCACGAGTCCTATGGAGGCAGTAATAAGAGGCGTCACCATCGGGGTAGTTTTACTAGTTCTCAGTCTCGAGGTATGGGATTCTCTGGTAGAGGTCAAGTGATCTAAGGGTGTCAATAGGACGGGTTGGGCTGGTATGGTTCAATGAAAAATGGACCCGGTCAGATTGGAGACCGGATTGGGTTCCAGGTTGTGGGAACCTGGTTCAACTGGTTCGAGCAGAAGTGGGTTAGAAGTGACCCATCCAGGTCCGAGCCATACAAGGCAGATCTAGGCTGGGTTTTAATAAAATAATATTATTTATTAAAAAAATATTAATTAAATACAAACATAAAGTCTTAAACGGCTACATATTTTTAGTAAGCAATACTTAATACTTAAAAAAAACTTCTAGAAGTATATTTTATTAAATGTAATTCTTTAGTTAATAATTAGTGCTTAATATTTATGTTCTAATTCTTATTAGTTATTACATATTAGTTACTATTAAGTGTCCAATGGTAATAATATTTGTAATCTATAAGTATAATCGGGTTTACCTGTCTGGGCCGGGCTGGGTTAACTGGTACTATTCATGATTTGACAGTACCGGGCTAACTGGTTCTAGGTCCCAAGTCAGTAAAAGTAAACCAACCGATACCAGTTCTAAAAGGTTAAACACCCCATCCCAGCCTCTTTTACACTGATTTGGTCTAGTTTTGGCTAAAATTGGGTTAGTGAAGTTTTGTTTTGGGTTGACTTATCCCAGTTGACAGGCTTAGTATCACTACTCTCAGTCTAGCAGGCTGGTTCAGGTGGCACCACATGGATTAAGTTAGACATTGTAAGGTTTGCATTTTCTAGGTACTTAGGTCGTGGTGGCTAGTCTAGTTCACTTGGATCTTCCCATTGGACTCTATCAGGTAGAGGTTGATATGTGTATAGTGAGTTGGGGAACTTTACTAGGACTTGTCCCAAGTTCAGGGAGTTTCACCCTTTTCGAGCTCCACTGCCACCGGCTAGAGGTAGTGTGAAGGGTAGTAAGGGTGGTTCCCATATTATTAGAGGTGACTTTCAACCAGGCAGTTTAGGTGATCATTCTATAACGGGAGGTATTTTGCATCATAGCAGATGTTTTTAGGGTTGGTATGATTATGGGGCAGTTAGTAACTTTTCTAAAGAGTGTCCCCGGGGTAGGATGATTGAGCCTTCAGCATTGGTGGCTCAGCCAGGTAGGATAGGTAGTTGTGTGGATACTAAGTCCGAAGACTGACGCAATCGATCAGATGCTTCTTCGAGTAGGCCAGAGGTTGAGGCTTTAGGTGTTGCCATTACAGGTAGGACCTCTGTTATTGTTTGCTAGACTTGGTATTATTTGTTATGGGGTTTGCATATTTGTGTATATTTATATTCCTACCCTACTTCTCCTCTCGATATACTATTTGAGTTTTGTAGTGCTTATGCATGTAGCTACCCCGTAGGAGAATTCATTTAGAAGTGGATCGAGTGTATCATCCTTGGGAGGTGTCTATCTGCGAGTATAACATGCGGTAGTCCTTATTATCCTAAATCAGTGGTTTCTGTTGTGATTCTAGGCTTAGTTTATTTATCTCCTGGTCTAGCGGTCTAGGGTGGTTTTGCCAAGACTGTCATCTTGCTTATACCTGGAATCTTTCAGTTAGTGTAGGACGGTAGTGGTAGCTTTGTGCCAAGGGGGGTTGTGTCTTTTCTTAGGGAGTTGCGGTTTGTTTGTTAGTGAGTGTTTAGAGGGTATTGCTTATATTTGTGGTGATAGTACCAACAATCTTCACTTGTGTCAGTTTTTGCGGTTAGCGAGTATTTAGGGTGTTTTCTGCTATTTTCCCTAGTGTTCAGCCTGGTTGTGTTTTGGCCACGACATTAATATTGGGTCGGGCATTTGGCCCATTTCTATTCTACCATATCGAGTAACACCAGCAGAGTTATGGGAGTAAGGGGATGGCTTCAGGATCTTCTAAGAAAGAGGATCACTAGATCTAGTGTATCCCTGTGGGGTGCTTCCATTCTGTTGAGAAAAAGAAGGATGGGTCCTTGTCTATGTATGATGACTATCGACAGCTAAATAAGTTGATGATGGAGAATAAGTATCTGATGTCATGTCTTGATGATTTGTTTTGCCAGTTGCAGGATGCAGTAGTATTTCTAAGATAGTGCTACGATCAGTTTACCACCAATTGAGGATCAGGGTGGTGGGCATTCCCAAGATTAACTTTAGGACTCTCTACGTACACTTTGAGTGTCTCTCAATGTCTTTTGGTTTTGCATATGCCCCAGCAATACTTTTGATTTGATGCACTGTGGATTTAGAGTCTGTTTGGGTTTATTGTCCTTGTGTTCATCGACGATATTAGAGTCTACACAAGGAGTGGAGAGGAGAAAGTTTAGCATTTAGAGTTGGGCTTCAGATCTTTTAGGTTAGCAGGTTATTTCAGTAGGGTTGTGGAGGATTTCCTTCGATTGCAGCACCATTGACTAGGTTGATTCATAAGACTGTTCCCTTTTAAAGATTCGACGAATGTGAGGCGAGTTCTCTAAAGATTTAAGGCTTGTAGATTTTAGCATTGGTTCAGACTCTTCCAGTTGAGGGCCATAGGGTTGCCATATATTGAGATGCTTTAGAGTTAGTGTTATGGGTGTCGGTACAACAAGATAGATCTCTCATTTGGAGAGCGGCAAGTTTAGAGGTTATGGAATTTCTAGTAGCTAAGTGGCGGCCTTTGTCTTTGGGCAACCCTTCCTTAGCTAATGGGTTGGTTTGATTTGATATTTCAAAGTATGGTGATTTATTATGGAGTGGTGAGTCTAGGAAGGTGATCTGAGATCCGAATAGTGTTCGAGAATTGAGGGTCATAGCGGTGTTCCTAGAATTTGGAGTTGGTTTGATGGCTATGGACTTTGTGGTAGGCTACCACCTTCCTTGCAGAGATTTGATATTGTGTAGGTTCTTCATGGATAGGTTTATCTAGTCTATCAACCTTCTATCGGTTCAACCTTGTATAGTTCAGAGAGGTTGGCTCATAATCTACATTCAGGAGGTTGTTCAACTGTATGGGGTGTTTATTTATATCAATTCTGACCATGGTATTTTATTTGCAGTTGAGTTTTTTGTGGTTGTTTCAGATAAGGTTGGGTATCCGGGTTGAGCTTAGCACAACTTTCTATCCACAGACTAATGGTTTATTGAAGCAAACTACTCAGGTTCTCGAGGATGTGCTATGGGTATGAGCTATGGATTTTAGAGGTTAGTGGGATCAATGCTTGGCTTTGTTAGAGTTTGAGTATTCAGATAACTTTATTCGAGGTGAAGTCTGATAGGAGGTATAGGTTTCCAGTGGGTTGGTTGATGCTTTCGTGGATAGCTTGGGTTGATGAATTATGAGTGGATTCATGGTTAGAGTGTGGATGATTGTTGACGGGCTTTTTACAGTTCAGGATAGGCAGAAGGGTTATGCGAATCAAAGAGTTCGTGAATTAGAGTGTTAAAGAGGTGGCTTTTTTAGTTAGCCTGGTTACTAGCTCTGTGCGATATTCATCTTGGCTTTCTCTGTATCAGTATTATATCGGTACATTCCAATTGAGTTTCTCATACTCTGGTGGGAGTCGATTCATCTTGATGAGACTTTGGTTTTCGAGGAAGAGTATGTTTTCCTTTTTTTCCAGGCTGGTCAGTAGTTGAGGTCTATAGGGTTTATCGCATCGGTTAAACTTTTGTGGAGGTGTCATCCAGTCGAGGAGGCTCCTTGGAATGCAAGGATTGACATGCAGACCTAATATCTTCCAATTTTTTAGCCTTCTGGTGCTTTCTGTTTCTTAACTTTTAAGGATGAAAGTTCGTTTAGTAGTGGATGTTATTATAATCCTGTAGGTTATTTTCTATGTTTTTGTGCATTTTATGCTTTACCACAGTGGCTATAGGTCATTTGTGACTTGTCGGGACTGACAGTTTGGTTCTCGGGTAGTTCGTTTGTGTTTTAGAAGAGTTTTTCTATTTTAAAACTTTTGAAGTTGAAAGAGTTGACTTTGGTCAACATTTAGAGTAAATAGGCTTAGATGAGAATTTTGTTAGCACCATTAGCTACGAAGCGTGGAATTTGGGCTAGTGGGACTTTTAATTTGAGTCTGAGGCTTCTGGACTCATTTTGGATCATTGGTTGGTTTTTGGTTAAAATAGAGGTTTGGGTGTGGGACCGACATTTATTCAAAATGATATTTGTTGGGAATTTTATTGATTCCGTTGAGTTTGGAATGTTATTTCCAATTGGGTAGCATATTTTGTTTATGTTCACGGGGTTCCAGATGAATCTCGAGGACCCGTTCAGAAAATTCCAAGCTTAGCAAAATTTTCTGGTGTGTTTTTGCTGGTGTGACTGCTTTTGCAGACTTTCTCCATTTTCGTGGAGGCCTCTTTTGCATACCTTCTCTGCTTTTGTGGTTTTTGTAAGTATATATTCGTTATCCTCCATTTTTGAGAACTCAAAGCTCCAATATTACTGTGGGATCTTAAGATCAAGCTTGGGTTCATTGGGTCCTCATTCGTGATCATCTTTCCATCCTAATTACGTAAGTTTCTGGCTCTAATTCCTATTTTTTCCCTTCTTAATCCGTGTTGTAATTCATCAATTTTGGAGCTAATTTGAGCTCGGTTTTGAAGGCGGATCATGCTCAAATTTTGAGCATGTGATCCTTGTCTTACGAGAGACATTTTTGTGAATATTATTTTTGATTTTCATAAGTGGGCCCAACGGGTGATTTTTGACCCGATATCCGGCCTGAATTCCAAAGTAGTAATATGATTATCATTCTTCATGCTTTAACATATAAGTTACTATTTTGTTAGCGTGACAACAGTCGAAGGCTTCCCAAAAAGGAATTGCTCCGATCTAGCGGGTGTGTGCGTGTGTGTTCGGCTTTCAGGTAGGTTACGGCTTACCTACTTTTAAACTTAGTTTGTTTAAGGTATTTTTATGGTATTTCACTAATTTTTGGTGGAATATTGAGGTTTGGATGTGATGATTAGGCAATTATGATCCTTTTAGCTGGTTTAGGTGCTTTAGTATGGAACTGTACTAAGTTTTAGATGGTTCTTATTCCTTCATAGAATTTCAATAGTCAAACTAGTATCTTCAGATTTAGAATTGTGTGCCTTCCTTAATATAGAATTAGTAATAGATTTTGTGGTAAAAGAGGCCTTTGTTGTTCAATTTATATTAATTTCATTTTATATTTATTTCTGTATATTGAGTAATCACGGGCCCGAGGCCGTGAGCATTGGATTGGATGGACTCCAGGTCAGTTTTTCATTTCCTTATCTTATTTTAGTTTGTTGCTCATCTTAGCTTATTCTAGGATAGTTGCTTGCCTTAGTGTATATTAAGAGAGCTCCTTGCCTTAGCTTAGATTACGATAGTTGCTTGCCTTAGCCTAGATTAGGTTAGTTGCATGCCTTAGGTGGGTTCCTTTGGGATGTTGCAGTTAGTTTAGCAATTCGATGTATCTTTTCTAAGAATTGTATCCTTTCTTTAGTGCGTAAACCTTGGTTTTCTTCAGTATGGTTTGATTGGACTTGATAGTGATATTTGACATGGTTATTCACCTCTTTTCTCATGTTATTGCTATTTTTATCACGTTACATAGATGACTTAGTTTAAAACACTTTTCGGTTTCAAAGATGGGATTTTTGAAATATTTTCAATGCATGTGGCTTTCTTCAAGGAGAAATGGTCTATTTTCAGAAAGAATGAATTAAGATAACTTGTGTGCTCGAGGAGAAGGTGTTTTGTGTGGTCTTTTACTGATTTTCAAACTTGCATGTCCGAGAAGACCAATGTTCTAGGCAGTTTTCACTAATTTTTGACTTGTCTACCCGAGGAGACACGTATTCCGGGTGGTTTTACTGGTATTCATAGTTGGCATACTCATTGAGAAATGGTTTTGATTTGGTATATGGATTTTGTGAGTCCCCATCGGTTCTACTTTGCAAGCTATGGCTATAGGAGGAGTATATGATACTATTGGGCACTTCACTCATATCTTATTGCATATCATGGTACTTTTCTGCATGGATTTTTCCATCAGGTTTGGTTGCTAGTTTAAATTGCATGTTTTTTGTATCCTCCAGGATTATGAGGGTCCGGTTGGATTTATTGGTTGTTGTTTGTATCTTCCGAGCTTATGGGATTCCGTTTAGGTTTCTTTATTACTTTTTGTACCTTCCGGTCTTATAGGGGTACTGCTAGGTTGTACCTAGATCTTTACCTTATGTGTTCCGAGTTATTATTTTTACTTCCCTCAATTGTTTAACTTGATCGGCTACTCTCTTTTCCCTTGTAATGTTCGTTCCAGCGGTAGTATTGTTATTTTTATTTTTATCTTACCCTTATCCTGATGGTTCACGAGATCTCTAGGTTAGTTTTTGTTACAGTTGCCTATGATTATAATTTCCGTTGATATGACTAAAACTCTAGGTTTCTACCATTAGCTAGTTTATTTTATGCCTCTTATACTGAAATTTGTCTTTTAACCCTTCTCTTACTTACCCTTAGCATATACTCACATTTTATTGTACATGTATCTGTATTTAGCTCAGTTGACCTATGATGCCTACTGGGTATCATGTATTTGGTATTCATGCTACACTTCTGCATCTTTTTTCTGATGCAAATCTTAGTGTGAGTTATCACCGCTGACATTGTTCTCATACGGATTTGCCGACCGGAGATTTATGGTGAGATCTTGGCGATTGGAGTTGATCCTTCTCCATCTGTTTTTGACTAGTCTTATTTTGCACTTTGGAGATTGTTAAGTATATATTGTACTTATCTAGAACCTTGTATATTATAGTAGATCTTGTACTGACTTATACAAGGTCTTGGGGAAGTCTTTGTATATCCTTGTTCTCATCCCTCTCATTTTATGTATGCTTTTCTTCCTCTTGTTCTTGATATTTAAGTACTATTCTTTTGCTTTTATCTCGTTCTCTTGTTAGACTGTTACTTGTTGTTTTGGGCTAAGGGCTTCGCTTACCTATTGGTGGGTTATAGTAGGTGCCATCATGACCTAAGAAATCGGGTCATGACAACATGGTCCCTTCAGTAACAAAGAAAAGACCACAAGTACAAGCTATCAAACCTCGGACCTGGTGTCACCGGTGTAAGAGCCTCCAAAAATATAAGAATAGAGCTATACAATACACAGTTGTCTAGTAAATACAAAATATAGATAGTAAGTACATGAAAGAAAAGGGGTAAGTCTCCAGACGTCAAGATCTCACCACTGATCAAGTCAACCAAAGTTCTTGGACAAGCTGAAATCAGCGAGGGTGACTCATACTGGGCTCTGCATTAGAAAAAGATGCAAAAGGGTAGTATGAGTAAACAAATATGGGGTACTCAGTAGTAATCATAGGCCGACAGAAATCAACAGAGAATTTATTATATAATTAACATGAAAAGAAAATTACACACACAGAAAGCTAACCTAGAAGTCCAAACATAACCGGGATAAAATAATAATAGTAATAGAAGTACTCGTAGAAGATATACACATATATAAATTAATTGTGTCATGCAATATGGGATGATGTGATGCAGCATGTGGCCAATGCATAAAAGTAAAACCAAGAATTATTCCTCATACCGTCGGAGCTCATCAACAAATGCATAAAGTAAAAACTCAAAAAATTTCTTCAGGTTGTCAAGAATTGTGCCTCGGACTCATCAATAAAAAAATAAACAGAGAAAAAGTCCAAAAACATCCCTCGGACTGAGTGTAAAGGTGGTCGAGTCTTTCCAATTCAAAAATCAGTGATAAAAATGATACAAATCTTTTGGTAACCAAAATTTGTAGTAAGATTGTGCAATTCCTTCTTTAAAGCCGAAAAACTAGTATTTCTTTTGAATTGTACGACGATCCATGTGTATGTATGTCTGAATGTATGTGTTCCAACTTATGTATGTATACATAGAATAGGATAAAGCCACCCTTCATAATAATATCACACTAACCTGGAGTCCAACAAATGCACACCCTCGACCTCAGGCCCATAGTCTCATATCACAATGACAACACGAAAAGCAATACAATATAAAAGTACACCGATCAGTAACAACCCACTCTACCAAAAACTCCTATCCCAAAAGTTGTACTAAGGATCCCTGATCTAATCCTAATACTATAGTAGGCATCCTAATCTAAGGCTCATGCAATTATTCTACTCTAAGGTCCCCAAAATAGATCAATAAAATCAGAAATATAGAAATCAACCTAAGCTTAACCTATAAAACCCCCTAACCAACATGCAACTTATAACATATACTACCTAACCGAGATAAGTTTAAAGATAGGGAGACCGTAATCTATCTCACAGCCTAACAACAAACATGAACTATCACACATAAGCCTTCTCCTTTTGTACAGCGTCAGACAACTATCACTCTATCAAATAAATAATCTGCACATTAAAATAAAACTAATGATGCCAATATTGATATTTTTACAAATCGGGCCAAAAATTGGGTCGAAAATTGACCCTCGAGGCCTGCCAATGAATCCGAAAACAAATGTCACAATTACCTTCCCTAGCAATGATGACTTGACTTTAATATTTAGGTAGACCGTTAACTATTAAAAGTTGACATTCAATCCAGTGATGAAGACCTATTTTTTATATATTGGTTGACCATCAATCTGAAAAAGTTGATGTTCTACCAAGCCAGGAACACTAGACTTAGAGCCAAACTATATTGGTTGATCATAAACTAGGGTGAGTCGACGTTTAGGCAAGTGAAGTTTCGGTCTTAAAAATAAAAAATGTTGCAAAGGTTTTTTGTTGAATATCGCACGAGATATTAGTTATTTATTTAAAAAAATTCCTATAAATGACTTTAATATCTTCTCCAGTTGAGCATGTAGTTAGGCATTCTCCGGTTATTTGTGGATAATTTTACAACCAAACTTTCAGCTAAAATTGTATGATCTGATTGTTACCTTTATTTTGTCAAGTGATAGACTTGGCTAATAACATTCACAGCTCAAATTGCACGATTTTAGTTGAAAGTTAGTGTCATGACTGAACTACCGGGCCGTGTAGGCACCTAATTTATGTAACACCCCAAAACTTTTAAGCGTAGATCCGAATTATTCTTCATGTGTTGTTAGACCCAAACTAGATGAATTTTCTATGAATCTAAGTATTTAGATCAATTCCTAAGTTTTGAAGGAGTGTTATATGTGAATCGAATTCATAAAGGACCCCTAGCTCAAAGTTAAGTTGAAAGCCCTTCTACCGATCTAGTTCTCATGTAAGTTCTTACTAGGGTCAAATTCAAACGATCATAACTCCTAGAATAAAAATATTTAGGGTATCTAGTACCCACAAAATTAAAGGTATTTGAATTATCTTTCCAATTCCACTGACCTCTTGTTAATACGAGTCTGTAGTAAAAGGTTATGGGCATTTTAGTGAAGCACTGTCAGCTGTCAAAAGCTGACGGGCTAGCCGACGGGCGTGGCTCATCTGACGGGCTGGCCGAGCCCGTGGATCCCACGACGGCCCATGGTAGAAGCCCATGGGAACCAACCAGTGATACCTTTTGGCCCCCTTTAAGGACCATGATTGAGTCCGACGGCCCGTGGAAAGCCCCGTCCGGCAACTTTTCTATTTTTTTCAGCATTTAAGTTGGGGGTAGTTTGGTCCTTTCCTTACCTCAAGTCTTTCCCCTCATCTTTTAAACACCCAAAAGGGGTTATTCCTTATAATAAAATCATTCTATCTCTAAAGAATTCCCTTAAGACTCTAAGGCAAGGTACCTAGGGTTTAAGCAAGCAAGATCATAGAAGCTCAAGCACGGAAGCCTCTCAAGAGTTTTCTTTCAGATTTCTTCTCCAAGTATCCACCTCCAACCTTAAGGATTCTTCTCCAAGAATCATCCCCAAAGTTCTAGCTAGAAGTTCTTCATGTTTTAGGTATGTGGGTATTAAACAGTGGTTTTCTTCCACCCTTGTGCCCAAAATCCCAAATTTATATTTTGATTTCATGAACTTGTTAATTAGGGTTTTACCGAATTCTTATGGGTTTTGCTATAAATTGTCTTCTCATGATTTTATTATGAAATTACTACTAAGTTGCATGATTTTTCATGGGTTTTTAAATATGAAATCCTACATCAAATTGAAGGCTAATTATGATAAATCCTATATGCATGAATTTATTTAAGAAAAAAATGGGTATTTGATAGCATGTATTTCATGGAATTTCAAGCAAGTTCATGCCTAGTTCCTAGATTTTATGAATGTATATGTTATTATGAAATTGAACTAGTGCCATGAAAGTTTTCAAGTAATGAACTATTATGCATGACAAGACACCCGATGTGCCATCAATGCTCATAAATTATTTTCTAAATCAAGGTTTGTGAGTAGTATGAAGATCCAGGTTATGAACATGTTATGAACAAGTTTCGAAATACAGATATGTCACATGTATATGAGCCTCATGTTTTATATATATATATATATATATATATATATATATATATATATATATATATATATATATATATATATATTTTGAGAGTAGTATTTAGCACCGAGTTGGACCAGGTGAGAGTACCCTTAGTCCCAGAACTACGTGCCACCATAGGTGCCCTATGTGGATTATGACAGGATCCTGGTATGACATGGTTCTAACTTTGTCCGGTTAGAACAACCTTTTTTAGTGTGAGTGCATGACACTGAACTCCATGTAGCTCAGCATGGTTTATGTCGGTTAATAGAAACTCCCCACATGATTATTTTCAAGTTATGAAGTTACATGATACTTTACTTTGAATCTTGATTTAACTTCATGTTTTATGCCTTATGTTTTGATATTTACTTATGATTTCTTCTATTTATGCATGGACTCAGTTTTAATTATGCTTTCAAGTATATTTTATCATGACATATGCATATCTAACATACTCAGTACATTCCATAGTACTGACCGCATACTTCTTTGTGTTGCATCCTATTATGATGTAGATTTTGTAGCCCGCTCTCCAATCTGTGACTAGTAGATCAGCAACACATCCAATAAATTTGGTGAGTCCTCCTCCTTCGAGGACTTGGAGTTTAGTTTCATTTCAGTATGTAGATTGTGTATTTAGTATTTCAGTATTTAGAGTTAGCTGGGGGCTTGTCCCAGCAACTCGCCAGTAGTAGAGGCTTTTAGACATAGATTCAGATATTCAGCTTAATTTCAAATTGTCATTTTTAGACATATACTTTTATAACAGATTAAGTAGCTCCTTACTTCAGTTAAGCTTCCGTTCTTATGTTTGGTTCAGTTTGTAAGTCATGCTAATGCCAGAGGGTTATCTTGAGATCACTTATGATTTTTGATCCCGTGTTACGTCTAGGGGTAAGGCTCGGGGTGTGATAAACTTTTTATCAGAGCATCAGGTTCAAGAGTCCTAGGGTATCTGAAAGCTGCGTTAAGTAGAGTCTTTTTAATGAGTGTGAAGCGCGCCACATTTATGAGGGAGAGGCTATGAGATATTTTTAGGAAAACTCTTCCTCTTTCATATTTCTTATCATGCGATAGAGTTTAACTCTATTTACCCTCATATTTATGCGTTGTTCCCAGTTCCATTATTTATACTTCATATATGAGGTGCCAGAAGAAGTAAAGGTTAGATTATTTATCAGCGAGGTACTCTCATATCTCTTCAAGAACTTTTTTACTAATGATTCCTCAAGAAGGGAAAGTGTATACCTAAATCCTTGGGTAGTGTTGCCACCCGACAGATGTTGTGTTGTAAGCCATTAGTAGTAGAATGGACCTCGAGCTAGAAGTATGAAGTCAAAAGTGTAGTAGCTTAGGGAGAAATATGCATTTGGTTAGAGCATGCATTCAGAGTTGTGTTCTTTTAGATAGGTGATGGGATTATACATCCCTTGGTGTGGACTAAAGAGTAGTAAGTTATTGTGCTAGTACAGACCAAGTATAGAATGTAAATGAAAGGATGATAGTATGAGAGAGATAATGATGGTTTTATGGGATTTATCTGGTAGGTGTGGTATAGTATAATGTAAGAGTTTAAGTTCATGAAATTGCAGCAAGTGTGAATATATGAGCATGATATATATATATGTGGGCGAGAGGAGGATATACGATTTTGACCCTCTCAGTATAGGCTTTAACGCATTTGGTGTGGTGGGTAGTAGAAAGAGAGGACTTTGAGAGTTAGAACCATGTAATTCTAGCATGTCATTGCAAGGGATATGTTGTAAGTTATTGAATGTGGTATGTACAAATCCTATTCGAAATAGGAAGATTGAGGCTTAGGCTTTTAGGAGACGGAGAGTCTTATGCTATAGAAGGAAGTGGATATTCATACTAGATTCTAGATTTGTGTTTGTTCTGTTAAAGCAAAATGATCATAGTTCAGTTTAATGGTTAGTGAGAGGACCACAACCTTAGAAAGTTAGAACGAACCTAAGGGGGAGATATTGTAGCACCCCAGAATCCAAACCAGCTTATAAACTTAGAACCCATAGAAGTTTCTGAAATCTTAGACCTAACGGGCAGCCTCCATGGGTGTCAGATCTCCGACGCGCCATAGGCACATCGTGGTTATCATTCAGTAGCCTTGAACCATAGCTTTCCCAACTCGATGGCCTAGGGCGTTGGGCTTGGCACCCGCCACGGGACGTCGACCCCGATGTGGGTACCCTTCAGTAGCCTTTTCCTCAATCCTTTTGTGTTTTGATGGGAGGTCACCATGGGCATCGTGGTTGCGACGGGCCATGGGAAACCAATGTGGAAATCCTCTAGCGACCTCAAGCCTCAGCTAGTTTGCCCGATGACTTGGTCTGACGGGCCATCGTAGTTACGATGCCCATCGGGTAGCCTGTCTGATGAAAGTTTTTCTGCAATTTCCTCTTTAAGTCAGGGATATTCCGGTCTTTTCCATTATTCTCATAACTCCTAGTGAGGTCATTTTGACACTTGTAGTGGGGTTTTATCCCCTACTATCCTAATCCTTCCCCACTTCCCTCATTCTAAATTCCAAAAGGGAAAGGAATCCATTCCTTCAAGCTTCAATCTCAATGATAAGGATCTCCATCTTAAAGTCTCCATCGCTCAAGGTTCTAGCTTAGAAGTCATCAACCTTGGTATGTTTCGCTGTAGATGTTTTTCAAGTTACACCTCCTAAATATGTTAGGGAAGAGAGGAGAAGTTTTGGATAGTGTAAGATACAAGAAACCATAAGGTGACCATAGTTATAAGCTTGAATATAAGGATGAGATACATATGGGCTTTTGTTGTACACGACTAGTGATCCCATTGGTTAAGAGCTCAAGGTTAGTAGGTTTTCATGATAAGAAGGAACGTTATTTTTAGAGGGTAACTCTAGATATAGGAGATTTAGTTGAGATAGGTTTGAACATGGTTGAAGAAGGTAGTAAGACTTATATCTTAGTTTCTACAGGTGCACTGGTGAAGATTTTAGTTGCAAATGGTAAGTGTGCTATTGAGGGAAGTTAGTTTAGTTAAAAAGGTATTCTTAAGCATAAAAGTTATCAGCTGTGTTATTTAGGCGTGAATAGTCTTGTTCTTACTCCCAGCCTAGGGTGCTGATATCATATCAGTTCAGACGTATCGGTAATCATTGCTAAGGCCAGAAGACCCTACATTCAGATAAGTCCATGGTAGTAAGTTTAGTTTAGAAAAGAATAGTTTTCTCGTATAGCTACTCCTCTTAGTTTTATGTTTCATTCAGTTGACTATCATCCCTAATAATGTGTTCGATCTCTACGAGTTTCAGTCTAGTCCATATCTTAATCCAAACTAGTTATCAAGTTAGATATTCGATTTCGTGTCCCATCAGTTATGCTTATGCTCTCATTAGGCGTACATGTTCCATGAATCTATCTAAGTTTATATTTAAGTCAAAAATCTGTTACCATGATATATTCAGCCATTGGAACTCCGTTGATAGGATGGTAAACTTTTTCCCCTCCACTCCAATCTCAACTTAGTATTCTTCATTTGAGGACGAATGATCTCATGGGGGAGATATTGTAACACCCAGAAATTGTAAGCCTATTTCCAAATCGTTCTTCATGTGTTGTTAGACCCAAACTAGATGAATTTTCTATGAATCTAAGTATTTAGATCAATTCCTATGTTTTGAAGGAGTGTTAGATGTGAATATAAGTCATAAAGGACTCCTAGCTCAAAGTTAAGTTGAAAGACCTTCTACCAATCTAGTTTTCATGTATGTTCTTACTAGGGTCAACTTCAAGCGATTATAACTCCTAGAATATAGAGTTTTCAGTATCCTAGTACCCATCAAATTGAAGGTATTTGAATTATGTTTCTAATTCCACCAACCGCTCGTTGATACGAGTCCGGAGTAAAAGGTTATGGGCATTTTAGTGAAGCACTGTCAGCTATCAAAAGCTGACAGGCTGGCCGACGCCCATGACTCCCACGACGGCCCATGGTGGTAGCCCATGGGAAGCAACCAGTGAGCCCTTTTCACCCCCTGTAAGGACCACGGTTTGGTCCGATGGCCCATGGGGGCCACAATGGCCCGTGGGAAGCCCTGTCTGGCGACTTTTCAATTTTTTTGCAGCATTTAAGTTTGTGGTAGTTTTGTCCTTTCCTTACCTCAGGTCTTTCCCCTCATCTTTTAAACACCCAAAAGGGGTTATTCCTCATAAGAAAATCACTCTATCTCTAAATAATTCCTTCAAGACTCTAAGGCAAGGTACCTAGGGTTTCAAGCAAGCAAGATCACAGAAGCTCAAGCAAGGAAGTCTCTCAAGAGTTTTCTTTCTGATTTCTTCTCCTAGTCTCCACCTCCAACCTTAAGGATTCTTCTCCAATCTTCATCCCCAAAGTTCTAGCTAGAAGTTCTTCAGGTTTCAGGTATGTGGGTATTCAACAATGTGTTTCGTCACCCTTGTGCCCAAAATCCCAAATTTCTATTTTGATTTCATGAACTTGTAAATTAGGGTTTTACCCAATTCTTATGGGTTTTGCTATAAATTGTCTTCTCTTGATTTTATTGTGAAATTACTACTAAGTTGCATGATTTTGCATTGGTTTTTACATATGAACTCCTACTTCAAATTGAAGGCTAATTATGGTAAATCCTTTATGCATGAATTGATTTAAGAAAAATTGGGTATTTGATAGCATATTTTTCATGGAATTTCAAGCAAGTGCATGCCTAGTTCCTAGGTTCTATGAAAGTATATGTTATTATGAGATTGAACTAGTGCCATGTAAGTTTTCAAGTTATGAACTATTATGCAAGACAAGACACCCAATGTGCCATCAATACTCAGGAATCATTTTCTAAACCAAGGTTTGTGAGTAGTATGAAGATCTGAGTTATGAACATGTTATGAACAAGTTTCGACATCCAAATATGTCACATGTATGTGACCCTCATATTATATATATATATATATATATATTTTGGGAGTAGTATTTATCACCAAGTTGAACCGGGTGAGAGTACCCTTAGTCTCAGAACTACGTGCCACCGTAGGTGCCCTTTGTGGATTATGATAGGATCTAGATATGACATGGTTCTAACTTTGGCCGATTAGAAAAACCTTTTTTAGTGTCGGGCATGACACTGGACTCCATGTAGCTCAGCATTGTTTATGTCGGTTAAGAAAAACTCCCCACATTATTAATTTCAAGTTATGAAGTTACATGATACTTTACTTTGAATCTTGATTTAACTTCATGTTTTATGTCTTATGATTTGATATATACTTGTGATTTCTTCTATTTATACATGGACTCAGTTTTAAGCATGCTTTCAAGTATATTTTATCATGACAAATGCATATCTCACATACTCAGTATATTCCATGTACTGACCGCATACTTTTTTGTGCTGCATCCTATTATGATATAGATTATGTAGCCCGCTCTCTACTCCATGGCTAGTAGATCAGCAACACATCCAGTCAGCTTGGTGAGTCCTCCTCCTTCAAGGACTTGGAGTTTAGTTTTCTTTCAGTATTTAGATTGTGTATTCAGTATTTTAGTATTAAGAGTTAGCTGAGGACTTGTCCAAGCAACTCACCAGTAGTAGAGGCTTTTAGACATAGAGTCATATATGCAGCTTAATTCAAATTATCATTTTTAGACTTATATTTTTATAACAAATTAAGTAGCTCCTTACTTCAATTAAGCTTCCGTTCTTATGATTTGTTCAGTTTGTAAGTCATGCTAATGCCAGCGGGTTATCTTGATATCACTTGTGATCTTGGGTCTCGTGTTACGTCTAGGGGGTAGCCTCGGGGAGTGACATACTTGGTATCAGAGCATCCAGTTCAAGAGTCCAAGGGTGTCTGAAAGCTGCATTAAGTAGAGTCTTTCTCATTGGTGTAAAGTGTGCCACATTTATGAGGGAGATGCTACGAGATGTTTTAAGAAAAAGTTTACCTCTTTCATCTTCCTTATCATGCGATAGAGTTTAACTCTATTTACCTTCATATTTATGCATCATTCCCAGTTCCATTATTTATACTTCATATATGAGGTGCCAGAAGTAGTAAGTGTCAGATTATCTATCAACGAGGTACTCTCAGATCTCTTCAAGAACTTTTTTACTAATGATTCCTCAAGAAAGGAAAGTGTATACCTAAATCCTTGGGTAGTGTTGCCACCCGACATATGTTGTGTTATAAGCCATTAGTAGTAGAATGGACCTCGAGCTAGAAGTATGAAGTCAGAAGTGTAGTAGCTTAGGGGGTAATATGCATTTGGTTAGAGCATGCATTCAGAGTTATGTTTTTTTAGATAGGTGATGGGATTATACATCCCTTGGTGTGTACTAAAGAGTAGTAAGTTATTGTGCTAGTACATACCAAGTATAGAATGTAAATGAAAGGATTATGGTATGAGAGAGATAATGATTGTTTTATGGGATTTATCTAGTAGGGGTGGTATAGTATAATGTAAGAGTTTAAGTTCATGAAATTGCAGCAAGTGTTAATATGTGAGCATGATATATATATGTGGGCCAGAGGAGGATATATGATTTTGAGCCTCTCAGTATAGGCTTTAGCATATTTGGTGTGATAAGTAGTAGAAAGAGAGGAGTTTGAGAGTTAGAACCATGTAAGTCTAGCATGTCATTGCAAGGGATAGGTTGTAAGTTATTGAATATGGTATGTACAACTCTTATTTGAAATAGGAAGATTGAGGCTTAGGCTTTTAGGCGAGGGAGAGTCTTATGTTATAGAAGGAAGTGGATATTTGTACTAAATTCTAGATTTGTGTCTATTCTGTTAGAGAAAAATGATTGTAGTTCAATTTAGAGGTTAGTGAGAGGTCCACAGACTTAGAAAGGTAGCACGAACCCAAGGGGGAGATATTGTATCACTCCGGAATCCAAACCAGCGTTTAAACTTAGAACCCAAAAAAATTTCCAAAATCTTAGACCTGACGGGCAACCGTCACGGGCGTCGGAGTTCCGACGCACCTTGGGCACATCATGGGAATCATTCAGTGGCCCTGAACAATAGATTTCCCAACTCGATAGCCTACGGCGATGGACGTGGCACCCGTCATGGGATGTCGGCCCCGCTGTGGGAACCCTTCAGTAGCCTTTTCCTCAATCCCTTAGTGTTCCGATGGGCGGTCACCACGGGCGTCGTGGTTGCGATAGGTCGTGGGAACCCAACATGGAAATCCTCCAGTGACCTCAAGCCTCAGCTAGTTTGCTCGATGACTTGGTCTGATGGGCCATTGTAGTTATGACGGCTGTCGGGTAGCCTCTCTGATGAAACTTTTTCTATAATTTTTTCTTTAAGTAAGGGGTATTCCGGTCTTTTCCCCTATTCTCTTAACTCCTAGTGAGGTCAATTTGACACTTGTAGTGGGGTTTTATCCCCTACTATCCTAATCCTTCCCCACTTCTCTCATTCTAAATTCCAAAAGGGAAAGAAATCCACTCCTCCAAGCTTCAATATCTAAGCTAAGGATGTCCATCTTAAAGTCTACATCCCTCAAGGTTCTAGCATAGAAGTTTTCAACCTTTGTATGTTTAATTGTAGAAGTTCTTCAAGTTACACCTCATAAATATGCTAAGGAAGAGAGGAGAAGTCTTGGATAGTATAATATACAAGAAACCATAAGGTGACCATAGTTATAAGATTGAATATCGGGAAGAGATACATATGGGGTTTTGTTGTACGTGACTAGTGATTCTATTGGTTAAGACATCAAGGTTAGTTGGTCTTCATGATAAGAAAGAACGTTATTCTTAGAGGGTAACTCTAGATGTAGGAGATTTAGTCGAGATAGGTTTGAACATGGTTGAAGAAATTAGTCGGACTCAGACCTTAGTATCTGCAGGTGCGCTGGTGAAGAATTTAGTTGGAAATGGTAAGTGTGCTATTGAGGGAAGTTAGTGTAGTTAAAAAGGTGTTCTTAAGCTTAAAAGTTATCAGCTGTGTTATTTAGGCAGGAATAGTCTTGTTCTTACTCCCAGCCTAGGGTGCTCATAGCATATCAGTTCAGACCTATCAGTAATCATTCCTAAGGCCAGAAGACCCTACGTTCAGCTAAGTCCATGGTAGTAAGTTTAGTTTAGAAAAGAATAGTTTTCTCGTATAGCTAATCCTCTCAGTTTTATGTTTCATTCAGTTGACAATGATCCCTAAGAATGTGTTCAATCGCTATGAGTTTTAGTCGAGTCCATACTCTTAATCTAGACCAGTTATCACGTTAGATATTCGGTTTCCTGTCCCATCAAATATGCTTATGCTATCATTAGGCGTACATGTTCCATGAATCCATCTCAGTTTATATTTTAGTCAGAAATCTGCTACCATGAAGAACTTCTGCCATTGGAACTCCGTTGATAGGATGGCAAACTTTTTCCCCTCCACTCCAATCTCAAGTTAGTAGTCTTCATTTGAGGACGAATGATCCCAAGGGGGAGATATTGTAACACCACAGAAATTCTAAGCCTAGATCTGAATCGTTCTTCATGTATTGTTATACCCAAACTAGATGAATTTTCTATGAATCGAAGTATTAAGATCAATTCCTACGTTTTGAAGGAGTGTTAGATGTGAATTGAAGTCATAAAGGACCCCTAGCTCAAAGTTAAGTTGAAAGCCCTTCTACCGATGTAGTTTTCATGTAAGTTCTTACTAAGGTCAACTTCAAGCGATAATAACTCCTAGAATATAAAGTGTTAGGTATCCTAGTACCCATCAAATTAAAGGTATTTGAATTATGTTTCAAATTCCACCAACCACTCATTGATACGAGTTTGGTGTAAAAGGTTATGGGCATTTTAGTGAACCACTGTCAGGTATCAAAAGCTGACGGGTTGGCCGACGCCCGTGTCTCTCAAGAAGGCCCGTGGTGGCAGCCCGTGGGAACCAACCAGTGAGCCCTTTTCACCCCTGTAATGGACACGGTTGGGTCCGACAGCCCATCGGGTCCACGATTGCCCGTGGGAAGCCCTGTCTGATGACTTTTCTATTTTTTTCAGCATTTAAGTTGGGGGTAGTTTTGTCCTTTCCTTACCTCAAGAAGGATCGAAGAACCGAAAATGTTTGGGTAATTAAATGTCTATGTAAAAAGGGAACTCTGAGAAATGTTTTATATAAAGGAAGTAGAATAACATAAATGGTTGAAGTACCAAGGTTAGGGGATGTCTTCCCCATATTGTATCTGTCTTAGAATATGTTCGAGAATAAATGTATCTACTAGTCATGGGTTAAAAAGGGTTGAATAGGGGCTTGGTCTTCGTACGGGATCCAAGGTTTAGTTTATGTGCCCCGGATAGGGGTAGGTGATGGTTATTGATTTCCAATATGCATTATGTGTTCACGTACTATTGCTTAGAATTGTATGAGTTGCATGAATAGGGAATGAATTGTGAATGTCGAATTGTCCGGTTATCAGTCTTGTGAAATGAACTTATTTGTTGCTTGTTAGTTTACAAGTATGTTTTGTTCATTGTTTGTGATTGATTGGACTTTGTATGACATTCGTTGTCTTGGGTACCACGCTTGATATGGGAAATACTAAGGGTTGACTCGGGTACCATGCCTGGTATGTGAATACTAATGGTTGTCTTAGGTACCACACCTGGTATAAGATACACATTCGGTTGGCTCGGGTACCATGCCTGGTATGGGATACTAATGGTTGGCTTAGGTACTACGCCTGGTACCAGCTTAATTATGCATTATTGACTGTGTTTATCAATAGTTCCATGAGTGGACCGAGTTGATGCATTTGTTCCCAGTTCTTTCTATGAAGCGAAGAAAGTTCTTATTGACTTGGGCTTAGGGTACACCAAAATAGATGCATGTCAAAATGATTGTATTTTATATTTGAAAGATTATGTCAATGCTCAATCATGTCCTAAGTATGGTAAGTCTATATGGAAGTTATAAGAATACAAAGGCAAGAAAGTAGATCATAAAGTATTGCGATATTTTACAATCAAACCATGGCTTCAAAGATTATACATGGAAAAAAAGACATCAGAAAAGATGAGGTGACACAAGGAGGAAAATATTGATGACGATGTTTTGTGACATTCGTCGGACTCAATGGAATGGAAATCTTTTAATGAGCAATATCCTACCTTTTCAACTAAGTTAAGAAATGTTCAATTAGGTTTAGCAAGTGATGGGTTCAACCCTTATGGGAATATGAGTACCAGTCATAGTATATGGCCTATTATTCTAGTTACATATAATCTGCCACCAGGGGATTGCATGAAAAATCCATATTTCATGAAGGCACTTCTTATTCCAGGCCCTAAGTGTCTAGGCAATGACATTGATGTATACTTATAACCAATGACTAAAGAGTTGAATGAATTATCGATTAGGGTGGACACTTATGATGAACACTCAAAATTTAATTTTCTTATGCGTATTGCTCTCTTGTGGATGATTAATGACTTTCCTGCTTATGGAAATCTGTAAGGATTATCTACAAAAGAAAATCTTCCATGCTCTTGTTGCTATAAAGACACACAATCGATTTCCTTACGCAAAAAGTTGTGTTACATGGGTCATCATTGCTTCCTTCCCATGAATCATCCATGTCATAGAAAAAAATTGTTATTTGATAGAAAAGTGTAAATGGGGGTTGCACCTGAGCATTTAAAAGGTGATGAAACACTTATGCAATTACAATAGTTAGGCAACGTGACTTTTGGTAAAGAGAAAAACCAAAAATGTAATATTTCTAATGATGTTTATAATTGGAGGAAGAAAAGTATCTTTTTCAATTGCCTTATTAGAATAGTTTTGAGTAGATATGGTTGGTGGAACTTGGTATTAAGCAAGGGTTGCATCAAATTGAGGATGGAGATAGGATTTTATTACCGATGGCATGTTATGCTCTGTCCCCTGAAGAGAAGCTGAAGCTATGCGATTTTTTTAGCTAATTTGAAGGTTTTTGATGCATTTTCATTAAATATTTCAAGGTTTGTTAACGTACTTGAAAAAAATATACTTGGATTGAAGTGTCATGATCATCATGTGTTATTGAAATACATTTTACTAAATGTGATGACCCTTCTGGTCATCTTTGCATTTACGTATTCATTTCACTGTTAGAGCCTTCCTGTAGCGGCCCCAAGTCATTTATGGCTTGTTGAGACTGATAGTTCAGTGCCCTGGCCGTTCATTTGGTTGTTTTTTCCATTTTCCTATTTTAGATCTTAAACTTAGAATATCATATACTTTAGTCAATATTCTTAGCTAACGTGCTCGAAATTGAATTCAGACAGTTTATTTAGTTCCAGAGCGTTGAATTTGGTCTAGTTGGACCTTTAGTTAAGGCCTGAGAACTTCTGGTGTGGGTTTTGTGTTGTTTCCTCAGTTGTCAAGCCATTTGGAGTTGAAAGTGTAACTTTTGGTGACTTTCGATGATTGGAGTGTTGGATTCAAAATCCGACGATTCCATCAGCTTCGGAATGTTGAGTTTGGGCTAGGAAGGTGGTTGGTTTGGTTTCCGGGTGAACCGGACTCATTTCGAGCCTTTGAGTTCATTTTTGTTAGTGTTGACTTGGGTCAAAACTTCTACAAATTGACCTCGTATGTAAGTTTAATAAATTTCGTTGAGTCCGGAATGTCGTTTCCACTCTATTAACATTATTGGTTTTTGAATATAAGGTTTCAATTATGCCCGGAATGCTCCAGAGAGTTTTCAAAAATTGCAGAAAAATAGTTGCAGGCCATCCTTCAGCGCCAACGGTGCCCAGTAGGTGCGATCGCGGTGGCCTGTGGTAAGCCTTCAGCACCGATGGCGCTGGCCATTTTCCAGCAGCTATATATTGCTGAGTGTTCGTTTTTCCAGCCACTTCTTCACTACTTTCTCACTCTAAAACTCAAATATCTCTCCACTATTTTGCTCCAAATCAGTTGTAATATTTGGGGAATTAACTGTTCATCGATTATCCGTGCTCCTTCGTATCTTGGTAAGTCTTCTTCCCCAACTTGCTTCCTTGTCTTTTCACTAAAATTTCTCCATTGATGCTCATATCCAAACCTTGGACTTTGTGGTAGATTATGCCCCTAAGCTTGTGCATGTTCGTGGGTGCGAAGAATTGCTCATCTTGTCTTAAATTTCGCCCTTTTTGGTAAGTAGTGCTCGCCATATTTCCGATTTTTAGTTCTTAAATTCCATCTTTAAACCCAACTTTTGCGGGCTGTTTTGGCGCCCTTCCCTTGGCCATTTGTGCTCAAATTTGGAGCATGCTTTTTTGGCATCGTTGGGATCACTGTAATTCTTTTTGTTTTTTTGGTTTCATGTGTGGGCCCTACAGTCCCCAGATATCGACCCGGCTACAATTGTAGCAATATAGGTATCATTAGACTCATTTTAACATTTTATTCATGAATTTGATAGTTTGATTCTCGTTCGGAGCTTCTCATAGCAACTCGGCCCCATATATCGTCGTTCCCGCAGCTTGTCATCGGATGACAGGTAGGTTACGGTATAAACTCCTAGACTTAGCATATATCGGGTAAAATTATACTAGTTGGCATCCTTGGGTTGGGTTATTAGGTTGGTACCATAAACCTTGACCGCTTTTCCATGATTTGTCCCATTTGTTTCCTCCATTGTGTGTAGTACTCTTATTACTTGATATTATTACCCTTGTGCTCCTATGAGGTCTTGTTGACTCTGGAACATAGACGGTGGGTTCATTGGGAATGTCCGTGAGTCCCGGACATAGAATTATCCTTCTAGGCTGGTTATGCTTACTGAGTAGCTTCGGGAGCCTTTGTAGGGCTGATAGGTTGTTATGAGTTCCTGGGCGGCTATTGTGTGTTGATCATATCATTTCCATGCATATAAAGAGATTTTCCCACATTTTACTACGGTTTGGGCTTCAGGCCTACTGGGACTGTTTTCTTAATGTTGCATGGCCCCGGGGGCTCATTTTCAATAAAACTGAATTTGGAAATGATTTGACTTGATACATGGATCTTCTTGGGGTAAAAGAAGGTCAGAATATTCTTTTATCATGATTTTGCTACTATTGCTAGACTCGACCGGGTTGGAGTGCTAGCTGAGTTTTCTTACTGATTTGAAATGACTTTAGGCTCAGTCGGGTCGAGCATATGAGATATTTTACTATTGTTTTGGACCCAATTATGCCAGGGCACCCTTGGAGGGGTTTTTTGAGACATATTTCACTGCTTTAGTCCTAGACAGGGTCTAGGCATGCATATTTGAGACTTAGCAACTGGCTTAAACCCGTACTCGATTTTGGAGGACACGTTTTGATTCTGAGTTATAGTATGGGGTCCGGGACCACCATAGACCTTGCCACTCCAGGACTGAGGCTTTGGGCTGCGTATGCCAGGGGAAGGGTATACGGCGGAGTAGAGGTATACGGGCTGATTCCTTCTATAGAACCTACTTACTGGGCCCAATCGGCACCGGAGGAGGTACATATAGAGGTTCTATTTCACCCCGAGGTTATCATGCACCATATCATTCATTGTTTGAGATTCCACCCGTGTTTGTTATTTATTGATTATACGCTCCGGTAGTATGGGATGTCGGAGGGTTATTTTTCACTTGATTGCGTTCCTCGATTGTATGGGCGGCCGGGGGACTGTATGTAGACTCTGGTTATTTTATTTTGGAATTGTCCTCTATTACGGTTATAAGGGTGGAGTTGGACTCTGCTACGCTGTTACTTCTGGATGTGAGATTGGTATGTTTTGCTAGTTATTAATTCCTGTTTTCTGAGCATGTCTACCTTTATTCTGCTTTCCCATTCTTTATACTTGAGGTTACCGGTATACCATCCATTGTTAGAACTTATGCTTATATATACTATTTTTGCGAGGATCCCAGGTGCGTCGTTCTTACTTTCACCTGTGCCTGTTGTGTATATATTTTGCTTGCTAGCCTTGTATATTGTTTTCTGTTGTCTTCCCTCTGGGCTAGTTCCTGTGTACCTTTTTGTTGACTTATATGACTATTTGCTCCTACTCTGTATGCTATTGCTCTTTTACTTTATATGTGCCCAGTCAGCCTATGATACCTACTGGGTACCTTATGCTTCGCATTTGGTACTCACCCTACCCTCAGCATCTTCTGGTGTGGGCCATTGCTGTTAGAGCGCCGAAGACTCATGCAGTGTGTTGTTTTTAGATCATCCAAGCTGAGGGTGAGCTCTTGGCATTCGGAGCTTGAGTTTAGTTTATGCTTGGTGTATTTTGTACTCTTATAGTTTCAGAGACATTATGTATATATTACTTTTTGACCTTTGTACTCCTGATGTAGTTCGGCTCTGATACGCTATGATACCAGGTATTTTGGGTGGGTTTAGATTTCACTTTGATTATATCTCTCTTATATCAATTTTCTTTTCCTTATGCCCTTTCTTCCGCTTATGTATCGAATCTTTCGCTTGAACTGTTAGAAAGTAGCCCATTACTAATCGTTTCGGGCTACGGGGATTGGTTTGACTACTAGAGGGGTTGTAGGTGCCATCATGACCAAGAAATTGGGTCATGACAACTTGGTATCAGATCTCTAGGTTAACCGGTATCATCGGTATAGGAGCCAATGTCTAGTAGAGTCCTGCAGATCGGGGCGGAGACGTCCATACTAAATCTTCAGGAGGCTATTGTGACATCTTAGGAAAATAGACCTTTCTTGTTTCTCTTTCATGCGTAGTATCCTTGAAAGTTTCTAGAAATCTCACTTATTCTGAATCACTCTTCCGCAGATGGTTCATAGAAGATCTTCAGCTTCTGGCAGAGGAGAGCCTGCTGCCCCTGCACCTCTGACTCCAGCTAGGGGCTGGGGTAGTGGTAGGGGTAGAGGTAAGGGTCATGGACACCCCAGAGAAGCGGCACCTGCTAGAGCTTCTAGAGTTCAGGTAGGGCCAGAGTTTGATTACAAGCCAGAGTTCACTCCATAGAAGCAGCATATGGACCCAGGGACAGCCCAGGTACGACCAGCTCCAGTACGAGTTCTAGCATAAGTTTTTATGCCAGCTTCAGCCCCATCGCAGTCCAAATATTTGGGGTTTCTTACTTAAGCTATTGGGTATAATTGGGGAGCGTACTTTTGAGACAGCCGAGACATCCGATCAAGGGGCAACCCTGGGTGTTCAGAGTTTAGGAGTGCAACGTGCTACTACGGCTCCCCATGCTGAGGTTGTTCAAGTCCTATCGGTTGTCCAGCCTCTTTCTCCTCACCCTACTATGACAGAGACGGAGTAGAAGGCCTTGGATAGGTTTCTCAGATTGGCACAACTGAGATTCGCTGGTACGTCGGGTTAGGACCAGTATGATTTCATTACCACCTGTGAGGAGATGTTGCACCATTTGGGGTTATTAGAGACTCACAGGGTTGGCTATACTTCATATCAGCTGGAGGGTCCAGCAAAGTTATGGTGGAAGGCACAGGTTGCTTGTCGGCCTTCGACATCACTTCTTTTGACCTGGTCTGAGTTCTATGATGTTTTTATGGCAAATTTCTTACCTCAAATTGATCGTGAGCGTCGCAAGGAGCAGTTTACTTGGCTTATGCAGGACTCTATGACTATCTCAGAGTATGAGAATCATTTTCATCAGTTAACACTGTTTGGAGCTATGATCATTCCTACCGAGGCAGACAGGATACATAAGTTTGTATGGGGTTTGAGGTCAGATATTAGGCAGGCAGCTGAGATATTGGTTGCCGGCGCTCGGTCATTTCAAGCTATCATTGACTATGCCCGTACTATAGAGGACTTATAACGATCTGATCAGAGGGCCAGAGATAAGAGACCTCGTCATCAAGGTGGCTACAGTGGTTCCAGGCATCGGGGTAGAGGTTCAGGCTAGTGGGGCCGAGGTTATCAGCCACAACAGCACCAAGGTCAGTCCAATCGACCGGTTCAGGCTTCACTTCAGGCTTCTGGTTCTCAGTTTGGGCAGGGTCCGGGCAGTCAGCATGGTCACAATGGTCAGTTGTCGAGAGGTACAAATTCTGGGGCATAAGGATATGATGGCCATTCGGGTTATTCTGGTTCATCCTGACTGAGTAGGTCATTAGGGGCTTGTTATACTTGTGGTGTGATTGGTCATTTTGCTAGAGATTGCCCTCAGCAGGGTACAGTTCAGCCAGCTGTGCCATTACGAGCAGTTCAGCCTCTGGCTAGAGGGGGTGGTGGTCAGGATAGGGGTGGTACCCCACGTGGAAGAGAAGGTGGTAGGGATGGTAGTCGGGCAGGTAGAGGTTGTTGTCAGTTCTATGCGGTCCTTGGGAGACCAGAGGTATAGGCCTCGAATGTTGTGACCACATGTATGATTTATGTATGTCATCAGCTAGCTTATGCTTTGTTTGATCCTGGATCCACTGGTTCATATATATCTACCTACTTTTTGCCATGTTTGGGGTTGGCTGGTGAGCCATTGTCTGTGCTTGTTTATGTTTCAAACCCAGTAGGTGATTCTTTAATAGTGGATCAGATTGTGAGATCTTGTGTGATATCTGTTGGTGATTCGGAGACTTGGGTTGACTTGATGATACTTGACATGTTAGAATCTGATGTGATACTGGGCATGGACTAGTTATCCCCTCACCGAGAAGTTTTGGATTGTTATACTGAGACTGTTACCATAGTCGTGCCTGGTGTATCCCTTATTGTGTGGCAGGGTTCAGTTAGCCATGCACCATCTGGGATCATCTCCTGTCTGCAAGCTAGGAAGTTGATTTCCCGTGGGTTTTTAGCCTATCTAGCATATGTCCGAGATGCTAGTGCTGACCCTACATCTCCTGAGTCAGTTCTTGTGGTTAGAGACTTCCTAGATATGTTTCCTATAGACCTACGTGGCCTTCTACCTGAGAGAGATGTTGATTTTGCCATTGAGTTAGGGACATGAACCAGGACCATTTCTATTCCTCCCTACCGTATGGCTCTTGCTGAGTTGAGAGAGCTTAAGGAGCAGCTCCAGGATTTATTAGCTCAGGGGTTCATTAGACCGAGTGTGTCTCTTTGGGGAGCTCTTTTCCACTTTGTGAAAAAGAAGGATTGGTCGATGCGGATGTGTATTTACTATCGGCAGCTAAATAAGGTGACAGTAAAGAATAGGTATTCGATACCCAAGATTCATGACTTATTTTATCAGCTTCAGGGTTCCGCTATGTTTTAGAAGATTGATCTGAGGTCCAGCTACCATAAGTTGAGGAGTAGGGCAGAGGACATCTGTAAGACACCATTCAGGACACGTTTATGGCCACTATGAGTTCCTAGTGATGTCTTTTGGGTTGACTAATGCCCCCGCAGCCTTCATGGACTTGATGCACAACGTGCTTAGCCCGTACTTGGATATGTTCATGATAGTCTTCATTGATGACATTATGATATACTCGAGGAGTAGGGACGAGCATGAGCAGCATTTGATGACTATACTTCAGACTAAGAGAGATCATCGGCTTTATGACAAGTTCTCAAAGTATTAGTTTTGGCTTGAGTCAGTTGCATTCCTAGGACACGTGGTGTCTAAGGATGGGATTACAGTGGATCTGGGTAAGATTTATGCGATTCGTGATTTTCCTAGACCTACTACTCCTACTGAGGTCTGTAGCTTTGTTGGGTTAGTTGGGTACTACAAACGGTTTGTTGAGGTATTTTCTTCCATAGCAGCACCTTTGACTATGCTGACTAGGAAGGATATCCCATTGCAGTGGTCAGATCAGTGCAAGGATAGCTTCCAGAGGCTTAAGTCCTTATTGACTTCAACTCCAGTTTTGACTTTGCCGGTAAAGGGTCAGAGTTCTCTTTGTATTGTGATGCTTCAGGGGTCAGTTTGGTTGTGTGTTGATGCTGCAGGGTCGAGTGTTAGCATACTCATCGAGACAACTGAAGGTTCACGAGTGAAATTCCACATACTTGGATAAGAACTATGGAGGAAATCCTTGAGTTTAGGGTTGAGCTTGAAGAGGACCTCCTGCTTGTTCTTGAGAGAAAACTGTCGCCTCTTTTTCTTCTTTTCTTTCTAAGTTTGATGATTTTTGGAGAATAGATGATTTAGGTAGGTTTTGACTAATTAATTAGGCTTAGAATAACCACAACTTTGTAGCTCCTACCTTCAAAGAGGAAGAAAAAGTCCAGAATACCCCTGGGAATTTAAGGGAGGAAATTGGTACTTCTCTAATCTTTTGATCCACGAGTCAAATGATGGCCCATGGTATCGGACTACGATCCATGATCCCACTCGTGGTTACTGGGACATGAACTTGTGGTCTACTAGAATTGATAATTATGATTGAGACGATGAACCGATGTTCCAAACTATGGTTCGTGATCCTAACTGTGGTTCCTGAAACTTAATTGTTTCTGAAATTTTCCTGTAGCTTATAGTGTAGTAGCTTGTTCAGATTCTGGGGTGTTACATATACCAAGGACTAAGCTTCTCTTTTTTACCAAATCCCATTACTCCCTTTATAGGTGAAAACTTCTGAAATACCCAATCATCAACTTCAAACTCTAAGTCCCTTCTTCTCATATCTGCATAAGATTTCTGACGACTCTGAGCAGCCTTCAACCTTTACCTAATGAGATAAACTTTCTCCATAGTGTCATTAACTGAATCTATTCCTATCATCCTTCTTTACCTACCTCAAATGAGCTAATAGGTGATTCACATCTCCGCCTACAAAGTGCTTCATATGAAGCCATCTGAATGCTAGAATGAAAGCTGTTATTGTAGGCAAGTTCTATGAGAGGTTAGTGATCATCCTAATTACCTATAAAGTCGATCACACAAGCCCTCAACATATCCTCTAAATCATGGATGGTACATTCTGCTTGGCTATCTGTATGTGGGTGAAATATTGTGCTAAGATTTACTCGATTCCCAAGACCTTTCTGGAAAGACTTCCAGAACTGGGATATAAACTGAGTGCCCCTATCTGAGATAATAGACAAGGGAACCCTATGCAATCTGACTAACTCATGGATGTAGAGTCTAGCATAATACTCTGCTGAATTAGTAGTCTTGACAGGAAAAAAGTGGGATGACTTAGTCATCCTGTCTACTACTACCCAAATAAAATTGTGTTGTCTATGAGTATGAGGTAAACCTATAATGAAGTCCATATTGATCACTTCCCACTTCCATATAGGAATGTCAATATCCTGAGTCATACCTCTCGGTCTCTGATGTTCTACCTTCACCTGTTTGTAGTTTGGACACTTAGCCATTAAATTTGTGATGTCCCTCTTCATGTTATTCCACTAATAGACTTCTTGTAGGTCATGGTACATCTTGGTGGCACCAGTATGGATAGAGCATCTGGAGCTGTGATCCTCTGTCAAAATCTATTGTCTCAATCCATCTATGTATGGAACACATAATCGACCTTGATAATGAAGCACACCATCTCCCCCTTGGGAGAAAACCTCTACTCTCTACTAGTGGACAATACCCTTCAACTGATGTAAGATAGGATCAATGTCTTGTTTCTCCTTCACCTCAATTACCAATGAAGATTCTGACCTATTTTGAAATATATTACCACTATTTACTGAATCTTTAAGGTGAACCCCTAGAAGATCAAGCCAATGAACATCCTTAGCTAACTTCTTCTTTTATTCTTCAACCTATGACACACTACCTATAGACAACCTGCTAAGTGAATCAGCCACTACATTAGCCTTACCCAGATGGTAAAGCACACTCATGTCATAATCCTTAAGGATTTCAAGCTACCTTCTCTGTCAAATTTTCTACTCCTTCAAGTGAACACATACTGGAGGATCTTATGATCAGTAAACACATTCACATGGACACCATACAAGTAGTGTTTCTAAATATTCAAGGCAAAAACCATTGTTGCTAACTTAAGATCATGAGTTGGGTAGTTTTTCTCGTGAATCTTAAGTTTTCTAGAAGCATAGGTGATTACCTTTCCATGCTGCATCAAAACACAACCCAATCTAACCCTAGATGTATAACAATACACAACAAAGCCATTTGAACACTTTGGTAGAGTCAAAACTGGAGTTGTGGTCAACCTAGTTTTAAACTCCTTGATGTTTTTTTAACTCATCGAACCACTAAAACTTGACCTTTTTTTGAGTCAACCTAGTCAACAGGGTAGCTATAGATTAAAACCCCTCAACAAACCTCATGTAGTACCTAGCCAAACCTAAAAAGCTCTTAATGTGTGAGAGAGAATTAGGTCTAGGCTAGTTCTTTAATGGCTCTATTTTCTGTGAATCCACTCGAATGCCTTTACTAGACACCACATGACCATGAAAAGCACTTGACTGCAACCAAACTCATGCTTGTTTAACTTAGCAAACAACTAGAGATCTTTGAGAGTTTGCAGCACAACCTTCAAATGGGTTGTATGCTCCTCCTCACTCTGACAATAAACAAGGATGTCATCTATAAAGACAATGATGAACAGATCCAAGTACTATTTGAATACCCTATTCATCAAGTCCATAAAAGTTTTCAGAGCATTTTCTAGTCCAAAAAACATAACCACAAATTTGTAGTGACCATACCGAATTTGAAAGGCAGTCTTTGTAATGTCACATTCTCTAACTCGCAGTCTTTGTAATGTCACATTCTCTAACTCTGAGTTGGTGATAACTGGATCTGAGGTCAATCTTTGAAAAATAATTGGCACCCTGTAGCTGGTCAAACAAGTCATCAATCCTAGGAATAGGATACTTATGCTTGATTATGACCTTATTCAACTGATGGTAATCGATGCACATTCTGAGGGAATGATCTTTCTTATGCACAAAAAGAGTTGGAGCACCCAATGGAGAAATGCAAGGTCTAATGAAGAATTTATCTAGGAGGTCTTTCAACTGATCTTTCAATCCCTTAAGCTCAGCTAGAGACATTCTATAAGGAGGAATACATATAGATTGCGTATCTCTGAGAAGGTATATCACAAAGTTGATCTTTCTCTCAGGAGGAACTCTGGGCAGATCCTCAAGAAACACTTCTAAGAACTCGCTGACTACTGGAACTGACTAGAGAGATGGGGCTTAGGTCTCAGAATCCTTAACCCAAACTATATGATAGATGCACCCTTTTGAGATCATTTTCTGAGCTTTAAGGTAAGATATGAAACAACCTTTTGACATCGGAGGACTACCACACTACTCTAAGATAGGCTAATGTGAAAACTAAAATCTTACGACTCTGATTCTATAATCGACTAAGGCATAACATGCATGTACCCAATCTATGCGAAGAATAATGTCAAAATTGGTCATGTATAATTCTACTTAAGTCAGCTAAGGTGACTCTATGAAGTACTGAAACTGAGCATTTTTTGTATATCCTTTTTTCTAAGAATGAAACATCGAGTTAGGTGGAAACTAAGAAAGGTTCTAGAAGTCATTCAGGACTGACCTTAAATTCACATACAACATAAGGGGTCACAAAAGATAGTAAAACCCCAGGGTCTAGTAAAGCATAAACATCAAGAGAGAAAACTTGCAACATACCAGTGACTATATTTACGGAGCTCTCCTAATCCCGATGAGATGACATGTCATTGAAGCAGTTTTGGCGCTTACCACCACCTACACAAGAAGTAATACCTTGCTGAGCTGTGCGACCTACTGGGGCTGCTGAAGTAGTGGTTTAAGCTCGATTACCTCCCTGTCATTTCTTGGTGGAGAGGTACTTCTTCAACATATGGACAATCTGACCACACCATTCTTTGCCGGAAAGGCACTGACCTGGATGGTTCTTACCACACTTAGGGCATTCTAGAAAAGTGTAGTTACCTGAAATATTTCCCTAAGACTTAGAGCCTAATGCTCTATTTTTTTTATCATTTCGAGGTCTGATATATGGAGCACTAGCTATTGAAGGTGCTGGAACTAAAGACCTTTGCTGAAAATAAGAGCAATTTCCACCGCCTGACCTCTAATGAGATTAGTCAAAATTACTTGTCTTGGCCCTCTTATTTTATCTCTCCCTCTCATTTAGTTTCTCCTCTTCCATCTACTGATCATAAGTCATAAGTATGGAGATATCCATATCTCCAACCAATATGGCAGTCTTGCATTCTTTCTAGACCAAATCTGAAATACTAGAAATGTACTTGATCTTCTAGGCCCTCATCTCGGCCACCATTGCTTGAGCATACCTGGAGAGCTGAATAAACTTCAACCCATACTCTTAAATAGACATGGATCCCTGCCTCAAATTCACAAACTCCTCATATTTAGCCTCCCTCAACTCTTTTGTGAAGAACATGTCCATAAAATCCCTAATGAAGAACTTTTTAGTCACAGAAGCTACATTTCTGCCCCTACTATCCTTCCACTCATTGTACCATATTTGAGCCACATCCTTGAGGTGGTAGGAAGTTAGCTTGATATTGTTAATAATGATCACCTGCATCAGCTCAAGAATATTCTTTACCTTATCAATGAAGTTCTATGGATCTTCAACAACCTTTGGACCCAAGGAATTTTTGCGGGTTCATGCGTATAAATTCTCTGACTCAAGTGGCGGTTGATCCACCATTTGGGTTAGGCAAAACTGCTTCTTACTGATTAGTGATAAGTTTGTAATTTACCAACTTATTTATCTCTTAACCATGAATTATTCCCTTGATTTGATGCTATTTAGAGGTATTTTATGCTTTTATTCTCTTATATGCAGGCATTTGTATGAAATGAAGATAGAAGAGGATTTGAATCCAAATGAGCTATAAAAGGAAGCTAAGTTAAGAGATTATTGGGAAAGAAATAATTTGATAGTTATGTGCGTCAAGACATACGTGCAACAAGATGGCACCTATATTTTACATGTGTCAACGTATAGGGAGCATTGAAGACTGCCTAAAAGATTAAGCATCTGCGTGCCGCAAGTCACTACATGTGGTCGCAGGTACTCGCACATGCTGAGCCGTAGGAGAAAATTTCTTACTGCCTATAGGACTCGGCACCTGGTTTCCGCAAGTCACTAAATGCGACCGCAAGCTCCACTGTAGACGGAGACGCAAGTGTCCCAAAGGGAAAAATAGTCCAGAACTTAGTTGCATAATTGGGAATCTTCCAAGGCTAATTTTGGGATCTGTGCAAGGAATATCACTTTAGTTTTTTCCCAATTTGGAGATAATATTGAGTACACTTTACTTTTAGCTATTTCTTACTTGAAAATTATGAAAACAACATTTTTAACAATTCAAATCTTGGAATTTAAGTTAGTTTAATGAATATGAATGGAATTAAGGATTACCCAACTGGTATATTTTCTATTCCCTTTATTATCATTGGCTAGATTATCTTCTAGGGGTGTGTGCATGATGGGTGTTTGAAATTGGGATTGGGTATTAATTATTTGTATTTATAATTGATTATTATATATGGGTCTATTCAAATCCTTCAAGTTTTTAATAAATAATTAATGATTGCAAACATTAATTTAGCTTTCTAATTATATTCTTGCTTGAGAAAAAAGTTTTATAATTGGGTAAGGATTTATAGTGAGGATTCGGGAATTTCTACCAAAAGTTAAGGCTAGAAATAGCTTGACTTAGGAATTTTCCATTTAAGGGTTAAGGACAGAAATAGCTCAACCCACATAAGCTAATTGGTTGGTTTGTTGCTAAAACCTTGGGGTTTGGAAGAACCCAAGGCATATATGTTTCCTTGGTTGAAAAATGATTGAATATAGCTTTAACCAAGGCTACCCGAACTATAATCGAGTATAAGTTTAGTGATTAATCTCAATTCCAATATTAATACCTCATTGTAAGCACACCCATAGTTCCTCCAACCTTGATATTAAAAATCTTGTTAAATATTGTAATTGCATACAATCATTGTGTACTTGTTTAAACCAATTCCCCCATTTACTTTTTGTTTATACAATATGCTTGCTTAAGTGAATTAATTTATGAATCTTGGTGAATCTTTACTCCAATCCTTATGGATTAAACCCCGACTCTTGTTGGGTAACTTATTTTTTCATGACCATAGTCACCTCCTTAATCGGAGAGTTGTTTTGGACATTATCAAAAAAATGATGCCATTTTCAGGGATTGGTTTTTGATTCCCGTCTTTTATTTATGGATTCACATTAGTTTTGTGTTTTGTTTTCCTTTTACATTGTTTGTTATTTTTGTGTTATAAATAGGTACACCATATGACAAGCTAGATAACATGGTACCATTGACGGGTTCATGGATGTGGAGGATCAACTGGTAGTACACGGTGTAGTGGGTGTCATTCGCTTAACAACCACCATTAGTAATGCGGTCTTTTATGTTACAAGCACTATGCTACATTTGATTCAAATGAAAAGATTTTTTGAGGGCTTGCAAATGAAGATGCTAACCATCATATCTAGAATTTCATATAAATTTTCCAACCATTTAACATCCACAACATTAGTCAAGAGTCAATCCGACTAAGACTATTCCCCTTCACTCTCATGGGGGAAGTAACCTCTTGGTTAGAAGAGCTACCTGAAGGCTATATCACCTCATAGAATGGTTTAGTCGAGGCCTGGGTGAACCCTTACATGAGGTTTGGTTGAGGTTCAAGAAAAATGTGTTGTTGTATCCCAATCACGGGCTACTAGATAGAGTGCTCTTGCAAAGATTTTACTGATCACTAGACTTCATAAACAAGTCCATAGAAAATAATCTAGCCAGAGGTTCAATCATGGCTAGAACTTTGGACTTGTGAAGGCCCTTTTGGATAGAATGACCAAGTCAAACAGAAATTGGGACACGAGGGAGACCGAGGTGATATCGGGTGTCACCTCCACTATCATGACCAATGAAATGAGGAGAAAAGAGGAAGAAAGAGATGATAATATGGCTAAAATGATGACTCGAGTGTAATTTTTGGTCAAACATATGATGGGTGCCAAAGTCAAAAGTGTGAATACCATTGGGGCTAATGAAGCCAAGGCCCATGAAGAACATAAGGCCTATGCATTATTTTATGAGGAGGTCCATTACATGTCAAATCAAGTGGTGGTTTCTCGCCCAGGGTATTAAGGTGCCAATCAAGGCTCTTAGAAACCAAAGGATAAGTATCAAGGTTAGAATAAAGAGAGAGGTATTCCATGGAGGGACCGTGATTGAGATAGAGACTGTGATGGACCATGGAGAGAAAGAGATCGTGAAAGAGAGGGTGATCATTATAATCGCCAAAGTGCAAACCATATGTACCCCCTCCAAAGGCTGATGCCACTCCAATTCAAATAAGAGTTAGCGACCCCGCTAGCTTAAAGATTGAGGATATATTGGCATGGGTATTAAAGAAAATGAAGTTTACGGATAATGGGTGAGAGAATTGAAAAATGATATATCCAACCTCACTCAAACCATGAGTTTTCATTCAGCCTTAATCAAGTATCTTGAAGCTCAAATGAACCACTTGTCAGCTCAAATGAACCCATAGATGAAAGGTACACTTTCTAGTGATAGTATCTCTAACCTAAAGAATGAAGTCCATGTTATGTCTATTGTCACTCAAAGTGGGAAAATACTTGATAATATGGGAAATGCAACCAAAGAAGTTGTTCTTGAAAAGGAAAGTGGTGAAATCCAAAGGTTAGGGTAAAGCCTAGTGCACCCATGTTGAATGTTAATGAGAAGAGTGTGGATGTAGTGGATTAAAATCCAAGTGAGGAAAAAGAAAAGGTTGAGTCAGCTCTTTAAGTTATGAATGATATGGAGGAGGAAAAAGAGGAACAAGTTTCGAGTGAGCCAAATATGTTGCCTAAATTTCCTCCCCCGTATCCTCAAAGGTTGATCAAGAAGAAGGAGGAAAACTAGTTTAAGAAATTTATTGATTTATTTAGTAAGAATCGATGAACATTACTTTGGTAGATGCTTTGCTACAGATGTCGGGGTATGCCAAGTTTATCAAGGATCTTTTAAAGAAGAAAAGAGTTGTTGATGTGGGCACGGTGGAGGTGTCATATCATTGTAGAGAAACCATGGCAAGTAACTTGGCCCTAAAGAGAGAAGACCCTGGAGCCTTGACCATTCCTTGCACCATCGAGGTGTACTTGTTCAACAATGCTTTATGTTACCTTGGAGCTAGCATCAATTTGATGCCCCTCGTGATTTTCAGGAAATCAGGCTTGGGATTTCCCAGACAACTCCAATGAGGTTGCTTATGGCTGATCATTCAATTAAATGCCCGGTTGGTGTCCTATTTGATGTTATGGTGAAGTTCGACAAGTTTATTCTTCAGGAGGATTTTGTGGTATTGGATTATGATATGACCTAGAGGTACCTATTATCTTAGGGTGCCCATTATTGGCCATCAAAAAAGTGCTTGTGGATGTTGATTTGGGAGAGCTCAAATTCTGGGTTAGTAATGAATATGTCACATTTAATGTCTGACAATCAATGAGACCACTAGATAAGTGTAGGGTCATGTTTGTGATTGCTACAAAGGATGAGCTGATTGAGATCCTTGTGGAAAAGAGATTGGAGGTGATCCACTAAGTAAGCAATGTGTTTTATATGATGGTCGAGAGAAGAGGGACCCCGAATATGTTAGCATACCTAAGACACCAAATTTGGTGGATGTGTATATCGGTCCTAATGACAATCTACCAACATCTACATCGAATGGGTTTCATGGTTGGCAAATGGATCAGTCGATAACACTTTTGAGAAGATACATCTGAAGCTTGGGATGGAATTGTGCCAATTGTATTGGTATAGATCTGGACAAGAATTGATCTCTGAGGTACTATAGTCATGCCGCGACATAAAATCAAGCGTTTCTTAGGAGGGAACCAAGGTGTTTTTATTTATTTACTTCACTCTTTTGTTATTTTTGGATTGTTTTAGGAATGCATAAAGATTAAAAAGTGGCTATGTACTCAAAATTTCCCTAAAGAGGACATGTGTTTCCCCTGCGAGAAGCATGTGCAAACATGCTTATGCTTGTGGGTGGAGCCTTAAAGGTGTTCTAACTAGTATTGCCCCTGTTAGAATCAATGACCTGCAAAAGGATATGAGTGCCAAGGAAACTAACAAAATCAAGGAAAAACAACAACAAAAAGCTAAGGAATGAAAAAGAAATGGAATTCAAAAAGAGTAAGTAGCATTGAGTTGACTACCAACATATGTGTTCCATATGTGTTTCGTAGGTGGAGACCTATAATTTGCATGTGAACACACATGTGCCAGGTAGAAAACTAGCAATAAAGGAGGCACCTATGCTGGCACATGCATTTTGCATGAGCCAACATACGACATGTGCCTGTGCTTGGCAGAAAGCTGGCAAGGTTCAGCCACACCTGTGTTGCTATCGGCATTACACAGGTGAAGACTTATGACATGCAGGTGAAATGCAGGTGAGAAGAAGTGAGTGTTTAAGATCTTCACTTTCACTTGCATTGCAGATGTATTTCACAAGGTAACACCTGTGGCACACAAGTGCCTAACAAGGCCTGAAACAAATTTAAACAACAACAAACCATGCTAAGGCAAATAATTGAACAATTTCAAAGTCTTACGGATACTCAGACATCCCTAAAAGGCTTACCAACAAGAACAAAACAACAATACAACTATTAAACATATGCTCAACGACTTCCGTTAAGAAAGACAATACCCCATGTATCATCAGAAAACATCAAGCCATATGCTCTATCATGACAATCATATTAAAATGCACAATTATCACTCACACTCAACTAAAGTGCTCACCAGACGAATACTAATCCACTAATCTACAAAAGAGCACAATGGATAACATTCATGGCCAACACAACACTATTTCAAGCAAAACTTAAAGCAATGATGATTTGCCCTTAAAGAATGATGTCACCCAATCTATCATAGGATCAAAAATTATATTACTACAAGTGGGTTACTCAGACTTCACCTCAAACTCAAAATATCATGCTAAAAATTGGCACAAATAATATGCATTATCATAAAAAGCAATATCAACCATATTAAAACAAACCATAACAACTAAAGACCTAAAATTGAAATTAAAAAATAAATCTAAAATATATTAGGGCAATGGAAGATTTAAATAGAATGCTTTACTAAAAATACTCCTAAAATAATTACAAACATAGATTTAATGTACAAGAGCATACCACAAGTGAAGATAATAAAGTGGGTGAGTGAAAATTGAAGCTTTTAAAGCCCAACAATAGTGGCCAAAAATTTTCACCAGAGAATGACGGCTATGATGGCGGTAGTAACAGGTGGTGCAACAGAATAGAGAAAAAAAGAGTGTGGGAAAGGAAAATTAGGATTTGAGAGATTTATTGGGAGAAGTAGTGGAAGTTTTTGATTGTTTGTAATGGAGAAAGAGAGAAAGAAGTCAATTTTTAGGGGTTAAGAAGAGGAAGACATGCGGGTCAAATTGGGTTGGGTCAAGGTCAAATGAGTAGGTCAAAGCTTTAAAATTACATACCTGTGCTTGTGTCTGCATATGCATTTCACAAGTGATTCCCTGCGGCTCGCATGTGCCAGCACAAATGATAATTTTCTTAGGTTTAATTCCAGTTCACTGCCTCATACCTGCGATAGCACATGTGTTCCATAGGTCTGCACATGCATTCCGAATATGCTCAATTTTTTCCATTTCCCTTCTAGGTGTACTACCCTTTAAGTGCATTCCACATGCGTGCAGCAAGAGCAAGAGCAAGGGTAAAGGCTCGAGAAAGAAAAAGACCCCTGAGGTTATTCCAGAGGTTCCTCCTATCTCTGTCAATGAGGAGGACAAAATTCACTTCTGTGTTGAGGGCATGAAGTCCTACTATGTCAAGTATCGAGCTGTCCATACATTCACATCAGAGAAAGGTTCTAATTTGGCTGGGCTTGGGGATGAATTCCCCAACATTAACAAACAGTTCGCCATTAGGGGGTGGTCACTATTTTTGGATGCGCCCGAAGGATACTATCCAAACTTGGTACTTGAATTTAATGCATCCTATCAGGCAAAGTAAGAATCCATGTAGAACCCAGGAAAGATTGAAGATTTCCCTTGCTTGGCCTCTGTTATGTTTTGAGGAAAGAAGATTAATATTACCCCCGATGCCGTAAATTCGATTTATTGGGGTGCATCAATAGCCCCAGGGATCGTATAAATGGAGAAGGTTGCTACAAACTGGAGCCACTCAAATTAGTAGTGGAGGTTATTGTTATTGGTGAGCCTTTGTGGGCCACGTTTAGTAGTGAGGTTCCTCGACAGGACCTAAATTTTGAAGCCAAGATGTGGTGTGATCTGATTCGTGCACGTCTCTTGCCATCTAAGAACAATCAGAAAGTTACTACTGAGGGAGACATCTTGAATGCTTGAATCATGTCTGGGATCCATGTGAACTTTAGGGAGATAGTGAAGGTCCTAATTAAGAAGAAAGCTTGTCACCCTTCCAATTCTATGCCATACCTAGTACTTAACAGTAAGTTATGTGCTAAAGTGGGGGTACCCTACTTTGACTCTGATCGGTCTATCTATGCCACCAGTGTAGTTGACATTTAGAAGAAGAGGGACGTGGATTCCCCCAAGGTGAAAAAAAGAAGATGCAGAGTTTTGTTGATGTTGGGATCTCGGGTACTGCTTTAGATATGGGTGCAGCTTCACCCGCAAGATTGGCTTTAAGTACTCCTACTATTGCAGCATCGAGAAACCCTTCAGATGCTCTACCTCCTATACCCTCACCACCTTTTTATTCCTCGGCTCTGAGTAGTCTCCAATAGCTAGTCGATATAACTTACACCCATAAGACTCAATTGGCAAATTAGCTATGAATCTGTCGGCACTTATCCAAAAAGCTATCAAAGATGCAATGAATGATGTCTTTGATAACCTTGGAAAGCTTTGTGCTAGAAATGATGTTATGGAAAAGGCGGTAACCTCGATTCGAGCTAATGTGAACAAGATGAAGGGTAAGGCCCCCTTGATTGCTGCAGATATGAGCTTGTTGGATGAAACTATGGTCGGCCCTCGTAAGACTACAAGCCTGGTTGATGAATTGTGTGGTATCATGAGAGTTGAAGAGGATGGGAGATAGAGGAGAATAACCCAGCATTGCAGAGAGTCATGTTAGAGTCTCGGGAGACAGCATACTCTCACATGGGTAGGGTTGGCCCTAGTTCAGAGGTAGACCCACAGGATGGTGATTCAGAGTAGTGAGCACAAGGAGTCTTTACACTTTACCTCTTGTATTCTTTGATTGAGAATTGGGGTTAATGTTATTATCTTAGTTGGGGGTGGGTGCATTTATTTATGTTAATATTTGGATATTTTGGTTTTGCCCTTGTTGGGCTAAGTTGTTTATGTCTGCACATTTTTGTTGCCCTTGTCGGGCTTTGGTTATACGTTTTGGATATTTTGTCCCTTGTAGGGCATGTTTTGGATTATCTTGTTTATTTTCCTCGTCGGGCCTTTTTTTTCTTATGCTTTATCTTGCGCCAATGTCGAGCATAATATTTTATTTTAAATGTGAGTCTGCCATAGTGTTGGGTTAGTCCTACACACTAATTGTTTTACTACCAGTTCTTTTTAAATTGCGCTTAGTGCCTTTGTCGGGCCTCGTTCTAAAATGATGCATGAGTGCAAAGTTCAATATTGCCTTTGTAGATATATGGGTCTATTCAAATCCTTCAGTTTTTAATTAAATAATTAATGGTTACAAATATTGATTTAGCTTTCTAATTATGTTCTTCCTTGAGAAAGAGGTTATACAATTGGGTAAGGATTTATAGTGATGATTTGGGAATTTCTACTCAAAGTTGAGGCTAGAAATAGCTTGACTTAGGAATATCCCATCTAAGGGCTAAGGTTAGAAAAAACTCAACCCACTTAAGCTAACTGGTTGGTTTGTTGCTAAAACCTTGGGGTTTGAAAGAACCTAAGGCATATATGTTTGATTGGTTGAAAAATGATTAAACATAGCTTTAACCAAGGCTACCCGAACTATAATGTAACATAAGTCGAGTGATTAATCCCAATTCCAAAATTATGACCCCATCAGAAGCACACCCCTAGTTTCTCCAACCTTGATATCAACAATCTTGTTAACCGTTGTTATTTCATACAATCATTATTTACTTGTTTAAACCAATTCCCCCATATAATTTTAGTTTATACAATATGCTTGCTTGAGTGAATTTATTTATGAATCTTGGTGAATCTTTACTCCAATCCTTGTGGATTCGACCCTAAGTTTTGTTGAGTAACTTGTTTTGCAATGAATGTGGCCACCTCCTTAATCAAATACTTATTTTGGATGTTATCAATTAGCTTGGTTGGTCATGGATTGTGACAACAACTGGATGGCATTGCGAAACTCATCATTTGTAACTTCATGATCTGGAATAGGAGGATTAGCATTATGATCGTTGTTTCTGCGAGAAAGGATGATTTGAAATGCATAGAGCATGGATTAGAAAGAAAAATAGAGTTAAATTTTATCCCACGATATTGAACATGAAAGAAATGGAATCAGTCTTAGTAGTATGCCAGACCAAGGGTACACTCAGGCTAGCAATAGGATCGGGTGCAAATCATGTCCAGAGTATAGCTCGAGGCATGAAAAACTTGGTATTAGAGCATAGAGTTCAAATTTCCTAGGAGGTCTATGAAGTCGTGTCAGTGGATCTTATTTATGGTTGTGAGGGCCCTACTTCTATAAATAAGAGACTACAAATATTTAAGAAAATTTTCCTATTCCTTCATTATCATGCCCCGAGACTACACCCTAAATGTAATATGGTGCATAGGACCACAAGTGACCCCAAGCTAACTTATGGCATGGCATAATACTTAAACATTCTGAACAATAAAGACTAAGCGGAAGCTAAAATGATTAAATTTATAACTTTGATGAATTGCTAAAAGTTTTGAAATAATATAAGTCTGAAAGACGAACTCAATCTGAAAAAGGATAAAGTTCTAACTCTATGTATAAAATCCTCTACTACTGATAAGCTGCTGGGACAGGTCCCCAACTTACTCTAAATATTGAAACTGAAATAACCAAAATAAAATCATTTTTAAATTCTGTCCTCGGATGATGAGGACTCTCCAATAGTAGTCGTTGAAGTGGCACTAGATCGTACTAATTATGATGCAGAGATTGAGCACCTAAACCTGCATCATGATAGTATATAGCACAAAGAGTATGCAATCAGTACATTTAATGTACTAAGAATGCGGTGTATGCAAGCAAAAAGATAACTGAAAATATTGATTTTTTGTACAAATATAAACTAAGTCTGTAGTACAATGGCCCAAATCATAAGATGCATAAAAGTCTTAAATGCAGAATTATTCAAAAAAAGGCATAATGAAAACATTAAAACTTAATTGAGGGCCAACTACACATCTACTGACTCTAATTCTTTGGAAGAGTCCATTAACCAACATAAACCATGTGAGTTAAACCTAGAGTCTGATATATATGCCCCATTGAGAGGACCCAATATAACTTGACAAGGTATAGAGGCATGACTAGCATGATCCCTAATCTGATGCCCAAATAAGAGGCTAAGTAGAACTACAGTGACATGTAGTTATGGGACTTTGGGTGAAACTGGGACCCTAGTCCAACTCGGTGCAAAGTACTACTCCTAAACTAAATATTGATAACTCGTTTAGAATTGAGGTTCTGAAAGCTGGGTTGTAACTTAACTAGTCTGAAATAATTTCTGGAAAAAAAGAGTTGTACACTAAAAACTAACTAATTTATGTTTAAAACTAAATGTTGACACCCTGGGATAATTTCTGAAAAAAGCTAATTTATGTGAAAATACTACAATTTCAGGCTAAATTTTTATCTTCTCAGATCCTTGTAAGAATCCATGCAAACTATTGAAACTAAGATGTAAATCATTTAAAACAGTATATAATCCATGTAGTAATCATAAGGACTAAATTATGTAGAAATCTGCATGATAGAATGAGAACCCTAGTTTTATAAAAATCGTACAATTTGAAATAGAAGTCTGAGGGTTTGGGAATATGGGTGAACAAAACCTTTATAGAATACCCACATACCTAGTGGTTGAAGATTCTTGAACTAGAACTGGAGTTTGAATCTTTGGAAAGAAAACCTTAGGTCTATAGCTTCAGAGAGCGTCCTTTTTCTTTTTCTAAAGCTTAGTCGATGGAATGAGGTAAGAATAATCTAAGTCTCACTAAAACCCCTCCAAAACATGCCTAAAATGACTTAGTATAGGAGTTAAAAGAATAGTAATAGTCCAAAATACCTCTGGAAAACTTAACTAAAAAACTTTAAAAAAAATCAGACCAGGTTCCATGGTTGGGAACAATAATTCGTGGACCAGTCCATGGCTCGTGGACTTAGTTTATGGTTCTCAGGGAAATTGGAAGCCTACATGTTTGCTTTCCACGAAGAAAACCATGGTATATGGTCTAATCCATGGTCTGTGGATTCCTCTCATTGATCTCAGACTAACTGCTGGCCCTCGTTTCTGATTTATATGGATGGCATCCATGGTCCGTGGTCTATTCCACGGTCCGTGGAACTCGTCTATGGTTCCTGTTTGTCTTTTGATTTATTTTTACTTAGAATTCTTGTCTGGTTTTTAGATTAGAATTTTTGGGGTATTACATTCATACTCTAGATCGTGCAATATAGCTATGCCATAAGAAACTTATGTAAATTCATGCATTGCCTAACTTTTGCTGAATACGCCTCATCTTCAAGCGGATAAAAGCAGAAAATCTCAAATTCCTATTGATAAAGTACTCTCAGATAGAGCCATCAGAAAGTTAAGAGACTGCACAAGGGCTCAAGAGGAGCCTATTATTGCAGTTAAGTCTAATGCATTATGTAGGCAACGACAGACCTCTCTTTCTTATTGGTCCTAACAACAAACATAATTTTCAAGGATTTCTTACTCGTTTTAAATTCATGAGACTACCTGTGGGAAATTAAAGAATGCACTCTTGTTATCATAAATCATGTGCTGAGCCCCAGTAGGACATGCTCTCATGCCCCTTTCCAATTTTTGATATGGATGACACCCTTAGTGGGAGAGTATGTCACTAAGTGCTTGTGTAGTATTGTCACCCAAGAGATAGTGTGATTTGGGTTGTGTAAACCATGAGTAATAGAATGAACCTAGAGCCACAAATATGAAGTTAGAAGCGTGGAAGCCAAAAGTGGAGATAGTGATTGAGGGAAGTATGTAGCCATATTCATGTATCTATAAGGTAAGTAATAGGATGATAAGTCCCTTTGTGTTGACTAAAGAGTAATAAGTTTTGTGTAGATTCCATGGTAGAATATAGAGAAAGAGTGGTTGATTCAGATGACTTAGCATATTTGAACTAGGGTAGAAGTTCACGAGTGCATGTTAATGTGTTAGAAAAAGATTAAGTTTGGGATGTACAATGAAGTAGTAAACAATACTGATGATGTTGTTGAAGGAGAATGTGCTCGTAGTATTCAATTGATAGATTGTGTGAGTAAGATCGACTATTATGTCATGAACTTTCAATGGACTAGTGTTTCCTTGATTTATGCGCTAGAGGTTATAAGCCCGTGTAGTATGAGAAAGTTTGTGTTGAAGACCTATTCACAGGAGACTACGGTCACTTCTAAAGATCATATTCTCAAAGAATGGTTCATAGAGTAAGCCATAAAAGCCACCATGTAGGACCTTGACTCCCAGGTTTCTACGAGAAGGACTATGGTTTATGGCATTGAACCATGGTCCATCGACCAAACCATAAAAAGGGTTCAAAGAGATGATAAACTCTTAATATAATAGGACAGTAGCATCTATGGTCCATAAAACCCTTCTACGGTTCGTAAATGCTAATCGTAGATTTGATTCAACGAAGTAGCAAAATCCCAGTGTATAACTACAATCGATTCCACGGTCGATAAATGCATTCTATGGCCCGTATATCCATCCATAAAAGGTAATGAGAGATCCAACAAAATTTTAGAAAGAGACTACTACTTAAACTACAGTCCTAAACCCATAATTTTAGTCCATAAATTCCATCCATTGTTACGACCCGATTTCTCAGGTCATGATGGTACCTACCACCCCCCCCCCCAGTAGGCGAACTAATTCTTGTAGCTCGAAATGGTTAGTAATGGGCTACTAACTATCCGATACACACAATAAGTAGAAATAAGCAGAAGCAGAATGTAAAGATAGAACAAGTGGAAGCAATAATCCGAATATATATACATACAGTAAAACTACACCAACCCCAAGACTTGGTATCGATAGTACAAAAGTTTCTAATTAGAATACAAATGCTAGAAATAACAAAATAAGATACACAATTGTCTCCAAAAGTACAAAGAGTAACAGTGCCAAAAGATGAGATACGGTCAAGACCCAACCGTCAGGCGCTCACCCTAGTCTCGAATATCTAAGCTGCACGAGTCTCCACGCGATCAACGGTAAAAGCTCACACTAATATCTACACCAAAAAGATGCAAAAGTGTAGTATGAGCACCAATTGCTAAGCAATGGGTACCCAGTAGGCATCATCGGCCGACTGAGAGCATATATAATATAAGAATAGTAAGTATAAGATAACAAGAAAGCAGTCACCAAAGCAAATAGGGAAAGAACATGTAAACTAGCACGAAGAAAAGCCAACCAAGAGTTATAAGCATACAATGCTATAATTTTAGTCCATAGATTCCATACATAATTTTAGTCCATAAATTCCATCCATTGTCACGACCCAATTTCTCAAGTCATGATGGAACCTATAACCCTCCAGTAGGCGAACCAATTCCCACAGCCTAGAATGGATAGTAATGGGCTACTAACTATCCAATACGCACAATAAGCAGAAATAAGCGGAAGCAAAATGTAAAGATAGAACAAGCGGAAGTAACATCCCAAATATATATACATACAAGAAATCTACACCAACCCCAAGACTTTGTATTGTTAGTACAAAAGCTTCTAATTAGAATACAAGTGCTAGAAGTAATAAAATAAGATACATAATTGTCTCCAAAAGTACAAAGAGTAGCAGTGCCAAAAGATGAGATGTGGTTAAGCCATGATCGTCACGCGCTCACCCTATTCTCGAATATCCAAGTTGCACGAGTCTCCACGTGATCAAAAGTGAAAGCTCACACTAATATATGCACCAAAAAGATAAAAAAGTGTAGTATGAGCACCAATTGCTAAGCAACGGGTACCCAGTAGGCATCATCAGCCGACTGAGCACATACAAGATATAAAAATAGTAAGTAGCAGATAACAAGAAAGCAGTCACTGAAGAAAATAGAGAAAGAACATGGAAACTAGCACAGAGAAAAGCCAACCAAGAGTTATAAGCATACAATGCTAGCACAGAAGATATACATAACATAGAAACACAAGTGAAAGAAAGAAGAACATATTTGGGATCCTTGAAACAACAGTATATAAACAGAGAGAGTTTAAAGAGAAGGGTGGTATACTAGTAACCTCAAGTAAAAAGGTAAGAAGGGAAGCAAGTAAACATATTCAAGCTAGCAGTAATATGCGAACACAATCATGCTAAAACCCAACTTCAATATAAGCATAGACTGAAGGTAATCTCTCAGGTGCAACCCTAGAATTGAATACCTAAGCCACAAAGAACCGACATCCACTACAAAACTTCATGATAAAGAATAACATTCAATAATGCACAACCGCTCAGAAGTACACATAGACAGTGCCTCAATAATTTAGGACCCACTAGACCATCAATCATCAAAGTCCAAAAGTCATAGCCTCAACATGCTAGAACTCACTAATCCAACCAAAATTGAAGGTCATAATAATCTTTATAGTATGAATAGAGTAATATAATCTACCTACAGTCCAAATGGCTGCCCATACAACCGAGGAACACAATCGAGTGAAAACAAACCCTTCGGTATCCCATACTACCAGAGCGCACATAGCAAACAAGGGTGGTATCTGAAATGAAATAAGCATGATGATGATGATGGAACCAGATGTGATAGTAATGTCATTTGTTACCCCCTTCGGTACCTAAAAGGTCCAACAGAGGTAGGATTCATGGAAGGACGCGGCATGTATACCTCAACTCTATTGTATACCCCTCCTCCTTGCACACTCATTGGCCTGTACCCAATGGACCAAGAACAATAAGGTCCATGGAGGTCTACTCGTAGAACACATATTAAAATCATGAATCTCAAAGTATAACTGTCCAAAGTGTGACCGGATATGGATCAATAATCAGAAACTCGTAATACATGCCTAGAATTGAACCAGGTCTAAAAAAGTAGTAGTGACCACAATAACCCTCATAAAGGGTTCCCAGAGCAAACCTGGATCTAAATACGTAGTAAAAGATGTCTAGCACCTAGCCTCGCTAAGCCTAGTATCAGTGTTAAAACCAATGATGAAATCATTAAAATATCCCCTCTACTCCCAGAGGTTTCATAAAAATCAGTCCAAAACTCCTTTACATAATTATTTAATTAAAAACAGGCCCTCAGGGCCTTGCAAAGTTTAGAAAACCATATATAGTAGTGTAACACCCCGAAAACGTATCCAGATATCTAAGTTAAAACTTCAAAAAATTTCATGATTTCAGGGATTACGGGTCCAAACCACGGGCCGTGGTTTGAACCAAGAATCGTGGAATGGATAAATGGTTTGTTCCCAGCAGGTCAGCCTCTGGTCCGAGAATTACGAGTGGGTTCTACGAATCCTATTTCATTCTACGAGTCGTGGTTTCACTCGTGGAACTTGACCTGTAGACTGGTCTGTGTTCCTAGGAACCACTAGTCAAACAATGACTCTATGTTTGAATGACGGGTCTGTCCTGTTGACTCGTGAAATGTCTTCAGAGGACTGATTTCCCTAAGTCCCCCTCTAGGAATTACGAGTCAAGTCTATGACTCATCATTTGAATGACGGGCCGTAGTCTTGAGTCCTGGTTTGACCTTCAGTCAACGGAGTTCCCCAGTCTACGACTCCTATCGACGACTCATGATTCATTCTATGGGTCTATCCTGTTGAACCATAGAAATGAATTTGCAGCATGATTATTCGTAGCCTGGTTCTACGAATTAAAACCATGATCCGTCATCTAAACCATGACTCGTAGACTGAGTCGTGGTCACTGAAGTTGACTATTTTTTCAGCTTTTTCCCAATTAATTCCCAGGGACATTTTAGTCATTTCCCACCCTATTAACTACTAAGTGAAGTCATTTTGACTACTTATAGAAGGGTTTTCACTCATATTATCCTATGTCTTTCCTAAGCCCCTCATTCACTTCCCAAAAGAGAAAAGTTCCTCCAAGCTTCAAGTCTCCAAGCTCCAACTCAAGCCTCCTACATCTTTTCCAATCAAGTGGGTAATCTTCCACCAAGGTATGTGGGTCTTTAACAATAGGTTCCTTTCACCCATGTGCCCAAAATCCCAAATTATTATGGTGATTTATGAAGGTATGAATTTAGGGTTTTGACCTAAAATTTGGGGAAAGTTTATGAAATCAGTTTCTATGTTTAAATTCATGGTTTGTTCTTGATTATTCATGATTTCATTATGATTCTCTTATTGGTTTTGAAATCCCAAACATGAAAGTTGAATTCTAGCATGATTCCATGAAATTGCATGTTTTCAAGAGAAGATCTACATGATTAGATATCATGGCCTTTATGTATTTATGAAATTGCATGCCTAATTCTTCAAGTATGATTTTAGAAAAGAAAGTATATTTTGAACTACGGCTATGTAAAGCTCTAAAGACTCACGACTTTACATTGCATGACATCAGATATGTCTTTATGCTTTTCAAATAGTTTTGGACATCAGATATGTCCCTATGCTTTATTAACAGATTTGACATCAGATATGTCTTTATGTTTTTCAAACAGTTTTGGACATCAGATATTTCCCTATGCTTTATGAATATATTTGACATCAGATATGTCACCAGTTATGAACAGCTTTGGCATCAGATATGTCAATGGTTATGAACAGTTCTGGCATCAGATATGCCCAGTATTATATGAGTTATATGTATGTTTTGGTAGTAGTATTAGCATCGAGTTGGACGGGTGAGAGTACCCATAAGTCCCAGAACTATGTGCCCCCGTAGGTTGTAAGTCCCCTCTGTTAGGTATTAGTATTTAGTGATCATGCCACAGTCATGCCTTTATACCCTGGCAAGGTATATTGGGACCTCTCGATAGGGCGGATACATCGAATTCCATGTAGCTCACATGACCTATGTCGGTTAGAGAACCTCCCACAGAAAGCAGTTATGCTTTTAAAACTTACATTTGACTCTTACTTAGATTTTAGACTTATGGTTTATAATTACGTTTCAGTTTATGGTAAGCTTAAAGTCATTGCATCAGTTTTATATTTAAAAGCATGATTTCAATTATTTAAGTATATTCAACACATTTATTTCAGATTTATGCATTGCTCACATACTTAGTACATTCCATAGTACTAACGCATATTGCATTGCATCCATTGATGATGCATATTAAGGTGTACCTTCACAGCTATATGGCTAGAGTTCCTGGCCACTCCCAGTCAGCCTTGGTGAGCCCTCATAGTTCGAGGGCTAGACCTTACTTTAGTTTGATATTTTCCTTAACCTTCAGATCGTCGAGTTAGTTAGGGTATTGTCCCATCAACTTTTATGTTAGTTTAAGAGGCTTTTCAGACATAGATGTTATTGGATGATCTTGAGTTGTATTTCTATCTTTTAGACTATCTATCTACGATTATGTTTCCTACTTTGGATTTTGTTACGATGCTTCCACTATGTTTTCCTTATGTATGCTTGAAAATGCTATGACCAAGGGTTAACTTGGTGTCCTTGTGGTTCCGAGACCCGTGTTATGTCTAGGGGAAACCTCGAGGTGTGACAAACTTGGTATCAGAGCCTCAGGTTCAAGAGTCCTAGGGTATCTGAAAGCCGCACTAAGTAGATTTTCTTTAATGGGTGTGAAGTGCACCACACTCATGAGAGAGAGGCTACGAGGTATTTTAGGAAAAACTTCACTTCTTCATGTTCACTATCATGCAATAGAGTTTGACTCTACTTACCTTTCTAATCCTTCCCTTACACATTTCAGATAAAGTCTCCATGAAGAAACCTAACGAGGAATGCTAATCTGACCAATCCAAATCATGAGGTTACAAATGTGGAATTTCGTATAGCCATCTATATGTTTGCTCAAGCTATGACCATTCAGTTGAATAAGAAACAGAAACTAAAGAAGAGGAACAGGAAGGACAAGAAGACCATAACATGGAACCAATCGCCTTCTCAGCATAGGTCATCTGGACCAACCCTATTTTTAGTTAGCACCCCTGCCCTTGATTCTCAGTCTTGTCACCATAGGGCTCCGAAGACCTTGAGGTACCCTCGTTGTAGTAGTTGTGGTAATTTTCACCTAGGTGAGTGCCTTTCTATCACAAAGGGTTGTTTTAGGTGTGGTCAGTTAGTGGACAAGGGATTTCCCCTCATCTAAGTGGAGAAAAGGTGGTGTTCAGCCACAGAGCCAATCCCCTTCATTGCCTAGCCAGCCGGGTCAGAGTATTCTTCCAGATGATTAATCAGGTATGTCACTAAATTTTCTTCCTGTATGTGCCCATAGTCCCCGGACCCCTATTCTTGTTTGGTTGTGAGTTTGCTGACCTAGAACTATGTGGTGATAGAAGGGTTGAAGCCTAGACTTTTAGGAGAAGGAGAGTCTTAGACTATAGAAGAAAGTGGGTATTCGTGCTAGATCCTAGAGTAGTATATGTTCTGTTAGGGTAAAACAATCATAGTTCCTTTGAGAGGTTGGTGAGAGGTCCATAGACTTAAGAGTGTGGAATAAACCTAAGCGGGAGATGGTAGAGTGTAGAATCGGTCATAATTTTGAGGCTTAGGTAGCGATGCTTGTGGGTGTTAGAACAAAGTTAAGAGGGTAGGTAGAAGCTTATTTCTATCCTAGTGTCCTAAGTGTACTTCTGCAATTATGATATATTTCCATGCCTTGTGTGTCAGCGCCATGGTACTATTTCAGATTCACGCCTATGTTCAGGTTCTAGAATGGCAAGTGATTGCTTCAGGCAACGATTCTACTCTTATCCTGCGATTCTATAAATTCCAGCTTTATGCCCTGAGGTTTGTTATCTATGTAAACTCATGTCTCTTAGTATGCTCAGTCCTATTTTCTTAGTTCATTCCTCTGACATGCCTCAATGGCTAATCAAATCATGTTACTCCATGTATATGCTTGAACCTGATTCTTGAAATGATTCACGCTTATGACTTTCTTATTCTACAGCCCTTTGATCTTTGCCTTTGATGACGAGGGGCGGTGACCCCCACTAATTCATATCTTACGTGCCCAGTATATGAAGTGCTCATGCCTATTGCACTCAATTCACCAAGCCCAACCTTGAGTGGCTTGATCACGCTAAGTGTAAGTCAAGATCAATCAGTAGTCTTTCATTCATGACGCTCATGCTCTTGCTCTGTTCCTTCGATGATTCTAGCTTATGTTGTTATAAGTTTTAGGGGAGAAGGCCTTGTAGTAGCCTAGTAGGGAGGTAGAAGTTTCTTTTCCTTGTTAGTGTAATTGTTCCACCTTGACTTCTAGGCGTGGGTGAATTATGAGAAAAGGATTATTCATGCAAAATAGTTAGATGAGGAAGTTTAGTATTTCCCTCTGTATAAGTTCTTGAATTTGTGATTCCTAGTTATGATGGGAAAGAGGAGACAAGTCTTAAATAGGGTAAGATACAAAACCACAAGGTGACCATAGTTATAAGCTTGAATATCGTGATGGGATACATGGGGTTAATTGTTTTGCTCAACTATTGACCCTTTCGTTTGGAACCCTAGGTTAGTTTGTTCTTGTGATAAGAGGGTATGCTATCCTTAGAAGATGTTTTAGATGCAATAGATCTAGTTGAGATAGGTTTTAACATGGAGAATCGGGTAGTTAGATCAGACCTTAGTACCTTTATGTGTGTTGTTGAGGTTATTAGTTTAAAATGGTAGGAGTGGTATTCTAGAGAGAATAGTTTCCCCGTGTATCTACTTCTCTCAATCTGGTGTCCCTTTCGGTTAACTGTGAGTTCTAGCGTATGTTTGTTCTTTATGAGTTTTAGCCGAGTCCCTACTCTAATCCCAGGCCAGTTATCATGTTGAATGACCAGTTCCTGTCCTATTGGTCATTTTTACATTCTCAGTATGTATACGTGCCTTATGAACCCAACTCAGTTTTTATCAGAAGTTGGTTACCACGATAGTACTTCAGCTTTTACAACTCAGTTGAAGGAGCTACTGGGGGAGCAGAATCATCCATGAAGGCCAAGTACCCTCATCCTTTCCTTTTCGATACAGTTTCAGCTTGAGGAAGTAGTTCCATCCTTTGTATGTCTCTCTGATTCTAATCCAGCAGTTTCTGTCATGATCGTAGCATGTATCCCTGTTTTATGAAGTTAGTTTATCATGTTTTAAAGTTGAGAAGTTCAGTTTTTATGATGTTCCCTTGATTTATATGTTTCGATGTTTGGTTGGGCTATTTTCTCTTCACTTTTCCTCGTTTTAGTCTTCATTCTAGGATGAATGATCCCAAGGGGGAGATATTGTAATACCCTGAAAACGTATCTAGATATCTAAGTTAAAACATCAGAAAATTTCATGATTTCAGGGATTACGGGTCCAAACCACGGCCCGTGGTTTGAACCAAAAATTGTGGAATGGATCCATGATTTGTTTCCAGCAGGTCAGCCTCTGGTCTGAGAACCACGAGTGGGTTCTACGGACCATAGTTCATTCTACGAGTCATAGTTTCACTCGTGGAACTTGACTTGTGGACTGGTCTATGTTCCCAGGAACCACGAGTCAAACGATGACTCGTCGTTTGAATGACGGGTCTGTCTTGTTGACTCGTCGAATGTCTTCAGAGGGCTGATTTTCCCAAGACCCCCTCCAGGAATTATGAGTCAAGTCTATGACTCGTCATTTGAATGATGGGTCATAGTCTTGAGTCGTGGTTTGACCTTGAGTCAACACAGTTCCCAGTCTACGACTCCTATCGATGACTCGTGATTCATTCTACTGGTCTGTCCTGTTGACCCGTAGAAATGAATCTGCTGCATGATTATTCCTATCCTGGTTCTACGAATTGAAACCACGATCTGTCATCTAAACCGCGACTCATAGACTGAGTCGTGGTCACTGAAGTTGACTGTTTTTCCAGCTTTTTCCCAATTAATTCCCAGGGATATTTTAGTCATTTCCCACCCTTTTAACTACTAAGTGAAGTCGTTTTGACTACTTCTAGAAGGTTTTTCACCCATAATATCCTAAGTCTTTCCTAAGCCCCTCATTCACTTCCCAAAAGAGAAACGTTCCTCCAAGCTTCAAGTCTCCAAGCTCCAAGTCAAGCCTCCTACATCTTTTCCAATCAAGTGGGTAATCTTCCACCAAGGTATGTGGGTCTTTAACAATGGGTTCCTTTCACCCTTGCTCCCAAAATCCCTAATTCTATTGTGATTTATGAAAGTATGAATTTAGGGTTTTGACCTAAAATTTGGGGAAAGTTTATGAAATCAGCTTCTATGTTTAAATTCATGGTTTCTTATTGATTATTCATGACTTTATTATGATTCTCTTATTGGTTTTGAAAGCCCAAGCATGACAGTTGGATTCTAGCATGACTCCATGAAATTGCATGTTCTCAAGAGAAGATCTACATGATTAGATATCATGGCCTTTATGTATTTATGAAATTGCATGCCTATTTCTTCAAGTATGATTTTAGAAAAGAAAGTATATTTTGAACTATGGCAATGCTAATCTCTAAAGACTCATGACTTTACATTGCATGACATCAAATATGTCTTTATACTTTTAAAACAGTTTTGGACATCAGATATATCCCTATGCTTTATTAACAAATTTGACATCAGATATGTCTTTATGCTTTTTAAACAGTTTTAGAGATCAGATATGTCCCGATGCTTTATGAAGAGATTTGACATCAGATATGTCACCAGTTATGAACAGCTTTGGCATCAGATATTTCAATGGTTATGAACAGTTTTGGCATCAAATATGCCCAGTATTATATGAGATATATGTATGTTTTGGGTGTAGTATTAGCACCGAGTTGGACGTGTGAGAGTACCCATAAGTCCTACAACTACGTGCCTAGTAGGTTCTAAGTCCCCTCTATTGGGCATCAGTATTTAGTGATCACGCCACAGTCATGCCTTTACACCCTGGCAAGGTATATTGGGTCCTCTTGATGGGGCAGATACTTCGAATTCTATGTAGCTCACATAATCTATGTCGGTTAGAGAACCTCCCACAGAAAACTGTTATGCTTTTAAAACTTGCATTTGACTCTTACTCAGATTTTAGACTTATGGTTTATACTTACGTTTCAGTTTATGGTAAGTTTAGATTCATTGCATCAGTTTTATCTTTAAAAGCATGATTTCAATTATTTAAGTATACTCAACACGTTTATTTTAGATTTATGCATTGCTCACATACATAGTACATTCCATAGTACTAACGCATATTGTGTTGCATCCTTTGATGATGCAGATTCAGGTGTACCTTCACAGCTACGTGGCTAGAGTTCCTTGCCACTCCCAGTCAGCCTTGGTGAGCCCTCATAGTTCGAGGGCTAGACGTTACTTTAGTTTGATTTTTTCCTTACCCTTCAGATCGTCGAGTTAGTTGGGGTATTATCCCATCAACTCTTATGTTAGTTTTAGAGGTTTTTCAGACATAGATGTTTTTGGATGATCTTGAGTTGTATTTCTATCTTTTCGACTATCTATCTATGATTATGTTTCGTACTTTAGATTTCCTTATGATTCTTCCGCTATGTTGTCCTTATGTATGCTTGAGAATTATATGACCAAGGGTTAAATTGGGATCCTTGTGGTCTTGACTCCCATGTTACGTCTAGAGGGTAACCTCGGGACGTGAAAAGTAGGCTCGAAGACAAAACAATAGTAACACATGCAGGGAAAACCTTTTACATAAATGATATGCTCGCAAACAATAGATTAGCCCAAATTGGCTCACAAACATTCTAGAAAGTAAACTAGTTGGTAGCTACAATAGGAGTAAGTAACACTAATCTACCTACAATCCCAATAAGCACTCATACACCCGAGGAATACATATAAGTGAACACAAACCCTACCGGCATCCCATACTACAGGAGAATACACTCTAAAAATAGTAAACAAGGGGTGGAATTGTGCAGAAATAAATTATATGATATGCCAGTAGTACTATATGCACCTCCTACAATGCATGCAGGCCTAACATCTAGGACCCATGGAAGGGCTTCACCTGCATATCCCTACTCTGGCACTCTCGGCTTGTAGCCCCTAGTCTGGATCGACAAGGTCCATGGATGTCTCCGCGACCATATACCAACACTCAAGATCTCAAATAAAGAAGCAGAAGAAATAAGACAAACAAGAAGAAAGCGAAAAAGGTCTGGGGTGAAAACCTAGTAATCCCAACTTAAGGAAGAGCTAAATCATACAATTACATTCTATATAGGACAAGTCTAAGATCGGTAAGCCATATCCTACCTGGTGTCTGTTGAAAAGTTGTTGGAAAGACGTTGTTTGAGCCCAAACAGCTTCGAGAAGCCCTAAATAGCAATCAAACTACCAAAAACATAATCTACTCGTCAAGATAAATCTAATGATACCCATAATGCTAACAATTAGCCAGGTCAAAAATCTAGGTCAAAATGAACCTGTGGGCCCGACAACACGAAATTGATAACGGAAATTACCATGAGTTTCCCAATGCCGCCAGGAACACATGATCAAAATTGGAGAATAATTTTTGTAAGGGAAGGGCCTAAAATAGCCCATAAATTCCAAGAACAATTGAAGAATCAAACGAAGAAATTAATGGAATTAAAGTTTTGAAACTTACAATTCAAAGATGATAATCAACCACAGACAAAGAATAAACTATCCCAGTACTCTAAGGTGATCCAACACTAATTTATGATCTTGGAGTTCTAATAAAATGGTGGAAAGCAGTTGAAATGGTGAAGAAAATGAAGGAGAAGAGTTACACACTGCCAGGCGCTTGCTTATGTGCACGCAGCCAGGACACTACACACGTGGCCCCGCATAGGAAGCTAGGCACATGCATAAGCGAAGGTCAAGAAGAGGCGATGCCATGCCCTCTTACGCGCACACGTGATAGCCACCGCGCATGCAGGCTCGTGTATGCCGCTAAGGGCACGTGCATGCAAAAGGAAAATGAGGCGAAGCCCAGTGCCTCTTATTTGCAGACGCAATTCAACCTCCATGTAGGCAAAGGGTTTGGTACTTCTGTACAACCAGCAAACAACAGAATTTGGCAACTCAAAATGTCACCAAATTGACCCTCGGGATTTATCTGGGTCCCGTTCATGTATATGAACTATGCTACCCTACCAAGAATAGCATTTCGAACTCAACAAAATTGACAAAATTCTAATACAAGATCGATTTAACAAAAAGTGGGCCCCATGCGTAAAACCCAACCTTTAGTAAAAAAAAACCAAACAACCCAAAATGAGTCTGGAAGCCTCAGTACCTGAACCAAAGGTCCTTCTAGCCCAAAGTCGGTACTCCAGAGCTAACCGCACTGATGAAATTTCCATTGAGGATGTCTTCTCCGAATATTGACCAAAGTCAAACTTCCTACTCTAATAGGCCTGAAATCTCAGAAAGTGAGATAAAACCATATCGAAAGCTCCTAGGCTCCAACCAAGGGTCTAACTAGACCAAAATCCTTGCTTTGATCATCCTCACCTTCTGAGCTGTATTGTTAGCATTTTTATGTTTAAGTTCCTTCCTTTCTCTCCCTTTAATTTGAGGTTACTAGTACACCGCCCTGTTTGTTAATCTTTCTTTATTTACTATTATTGCAAGGACCCCTTTCATTCCTTATCTACTATCTACTATTTTTACATTTTATATGTGCCCAGTAGGCCTATGATGTCCACTGGGTACTGGTTGCTTATGCAATTGGTGCTTATACTACACTTCTGTATCTTCCTGGTGCAGATCCTAGTGTGGGCCATCGCCATTGACACGGGACCTCATGCAAATTTTTGATCATCCGAGAAATAGGGTGAACTCCTGGCGACTGGGGCATGGCTATATCTCTCCTTTTGGCAGTTGAATCTTTTGTATATTCAGAGAGAGTTGTATACTTTACTTTTGCTCTCTCTAGTACTCTGTAGCCTTAGTAGTGGATCTTGTACTTGTGATACCAGGTCGTGGAATGGTGTAGTTTTCTATATATATTCAGGTTGCTTCCCTTTTTGCTATGCCTTCTTTACTTTCTTCCACTTTTTACCCTTATTATGTGGGCTTCACTTAGATAGTAGCCCATTACTAACCATTTCGAGCTACGGGGATTGGTTTGCCTACATAGGGGTGGTAGGTGCCATTATGACCTGAGAAATCGAGATGTGACAGCTTGGTATCATAGCCTAGGCTCACCGGTGTCATTGGTATAGGAACCAAATTCTAGTAGAGTCCTGCAGATTGGGGTGGAGACATATGTACCCTATCTCCAGGAGGCTACAGTGACATCTTAGGATACATAAGTCTTCTCTTGCTTCTATATCATGCATTTTATCTTAGATGGTTTCCTGGAATTTCATTTGTTCTAGTTCACTCTGTCGCAGATGGTTCACATGAGATCTTTAGTAGTGGAAGATGGCGAGCCTTCAGTACTAGCATCTCCAACTCTAGGCAGGGGCCATGGTAGACATAGAGGTAGAGGTCAAAGAAGTGCCCGAGCTGTGGCACCAGTTAGAGCTTCTGAGGTCGAGTATGAGCCTGAGCCAGTTTTTGACCAGCAACGTATGGACCCGGGAGCATCCCAGGTACCACCAAGACTAGTAGCAGCATCAGTACCAGAACAAGCCCCAGCTCCTAGACCAGACATTCAGAGTGTGCTTCTTAAGTTATTGTGCATGGTTAGGGGTCATCCTTCTAATATGGACAAGACATCCGCTTAGGGGAAAGCCCTAGGTGTTCAGAGTTCAGCAGCGGACCCTGGTACTGTGGATCCTCGTGCACAGGTCCTTTCATTTCCTATTGTTTCTCAGCCTCTCCCTTCTTGCCGAGTTATGTTAGAGTCAAAGTACAAGGCTTGGGGCTAGTTTCTGAGAGTATCCCTATCGAGGTTATCCCGTGCTCCCGGATAGGATGCCTATGACTTTATTTCTACCTGTAAGGAGATGCTTCATCACCTTTGTCAGCTGGATACTCACAAAGTGGATCATATAACCTATCAGTTGGAGGGGCCAACTAAGCTTTGGTGGAGGGCCCAGGTAACTTGCAGGTGCCCTGAGTATTATCAGTTGACATGGAGGGAGTTCTACGAGACCTTTATGCCTAAGTTCTTTCCACAGTGTGACCGTGAGCGCCATAGGGAGCAGTTCACCTGGTTGATGCAGTGGTCTATGATAGTGTCTGAGTATGAGACCTACTTTCACCAGTTGGCTCTATTTGGGTCTATGATCATTCCTACAGAGCTAGACTGGATCGTCAATTTGTTTGGGGGATGAGGATTGAGCTTAATGAGACTTCAGAGATACTAGTTGCTAGTGAGTGGCCATTTTAGATGATAGTGAACCATGCCCACACTATAGAGGATTTGCATCGCTAGGACCCTAGTGCCAAAGATAAGAGACCATGCTATCAGGGCAGTTGTAATGGTTCTCACTCTGGTGGTAGACGTTCAGGTTAGTGGGGCTGAGGATATCAGCCACTATAGCATCCGGGCTAGTCTAGACAGCCAATTCAGGCGTCACTTCAGGCTTAAGGTAGGCCTCAGTTTGATTATAATTATAGTAGTTAACATGGTTACAATGGTCATCATGGGTTCAATGGTTCAAGTTCAGGTCAAATATAAAGGGGTATATCATCTAAGGCATTAGGTTGTGGTGGCCATACAAGTTTAGCATGTTTTTCATCCCAGGGTGGGTTATCAAGTACTTACTACGAGTGTGGTATTATCGATCACTTTTCCATAAATTTCCCCTAGCAGGGTACAATTCAGCCAGCCACCCAGCCAGCTCATCCTATCAGAGCAGTGCATCCAGCGGGTAGAGGTAGTGGTATCCAGGGTAGAGGTGGTGCCCAGCGTGGTAGGTTAGGTGGTCAAGATGTCGGTCAGTCCAGTGGAGGTCGGCATAACTTTGATAGGGTCCCTGGTTGACCGGAGGCATAAGCCTCAGATGTGGTGATCACAGGTATAATTTATGTGTGCCGTCATTCAGCCTTAGCATTGATTAATCCTGGTTCTTCACGTTCATATGTTTCTTCCTACTTTTTTCCTTGCATGGGGTTATTTAGTGAGCCATTATCTATTCCCTTATCTGTTGCTGACCCGGTAGGCAATTCTTTAGTAGTGGATCATATTATTAGATCATGCTTGGTAGTTGTTGGTGGTCTTAAGACTTGGGATGATTTGATGATTTTAGATATTCTACACTTTGATGTGATTCTGGGCATGGAGTGGTTATCCTTTTACCAAGCGTATTTTGATTGTTATGACAAGACCATTATATTAGTCGTGCCCGGTGTATCCCTGATTGTATGGCAGGGTTCTTTTAGCCGTACACCATCTGGATCATTTCTTGTCTTTAGTCTAGGAAGTTGATTTCATGCTGTTGTTTGGCTTATTTAGCATATGTCATGGATGTTAGTGTCGACAGTTCTTCTCCTGAGTTAGTTCTTGTAGTTAAAGGGTTTTTAGATGTGTTGCCGAACGACCTGCCTGGCCTTCCACCTGAGTGTGATATAGACTTTTCCATTGAGTTAGAGCCGGGTACCAGGCCCATTTCATTTACTCTGTATCGTATGGCTCCATATGAGTTGAGGGAGCTTAAGGTTCAGTTTCAAGACTTGTTAGCTAAGGGTTTCATCAGTCTGAGTGTGTCGCCTTAGGGTGATCCAGTTCTATTTGTGAAGAAGAAATATGGCTTGATGCGGATTTGTATTGATTATCGACAACTGAATAAGGTGACTATAAAGAACAAGTATCCAATACCACATATAAATGACTTCTTTGATAAGCTCTAGGGTGCAACAGTGTTCTCTAAGACAGATATGAGGTCAGGCTACCACCAGTTGAGGTTTAGGCGGGAGGACATCCCTAAGACAACATTCAGGATACATTATGGCCATTATGAGTTCTGGTGATATCTTTTGGGTTGACTAATGCCCCAACAACTTTTATAGACTTGATGCACAAGGTGCTAAAGTTGTACCTGGATTCATTTGTGATAGTCTTAATTGATGATATATTGATATACTCGCGGGGTAGGAAAGAGCATGAGCAGCATTATAGGATCATTCTCTAGACTTTGAGAGATTATTAGCTTTATGCAAAGTTCTAAATGTGTGAGATTTGTCTTGAGTCAGTAGCATTTCAAGGACACGTGATGTCTAAGAATGGGATTAGGGTGACCCCACAAAGATTGTAGCCATTTGTGTTTTGCTGAGGCCTAATACTCCTACCGAGGTTCGCAGTTTTGTTGGGTTGGCAATATACTACAGACGGTTCATCAAGGGATTTTCTTCCATAGTAGCACCTTTGACTAGGCTGACTAGGGAGGATGTCCCATTTCACTGGTCTGATCAGTGCGAGGATAGCTTCTAGAGGCTTAAGGGCTTATTGACTTCAGCTATGGTGTTGACAGTGCCAGTTGAGGGTAAGAACTTCTACGTGTATTGTGATACTTCATTAGTTGGTCTTTGTTGTGTATTGATGAAACATGGTCGGGTGATAGCATATGCATCGATGCAAGTGAAGGATCATGAGCGCAACTACCTCACACATGACTTGGAGTTGGTGGCGGTAGTCTTACCGCTCAAGATTTGGAGGCACTATCTATATGAAGTTCACTGTGAGATTTGCAGCAACCACCATAGTCTTCAGTACATCATGAGTAAGCGAGATCTAAACTCTAGGAAACGGAGATGGATTGAGTTACTGAAGGACTATGACATCACTATCTCTATACCATTTGGTCAAGGAAAACATTGTAGATGATGCCTTGAGTTGGAAGGTAGTGAGTATGGACAGCTTGGCATCTCATTCATTTTTGGAGCGACCGTTGGCCTTGGACATCCATACCTTGGCTAAGCGTTTGGTCAGGCATGATTTTTCAGATCCCATCAAAGTTCTTGCTAGTGTGGAGATCCATTCTACTTTGGTTGATTAAATTATGTGGCGTCAGTTTGAGAATCAGCATTTATGTGGTATTCATGATCAGGTTCTGCGGGGTGAGGCCAGTAGGGATACTTTAGATTTTGATGGTATTTTGGGATTTGATGGTTGCATTTGTGTTCCAAGAGTTGGGGACTTGATACAGTTAATTCTCTGTGAGGCTAATTATTCAAGATATTCCACCCATCCAGGCGCAGCTAAGATGTATCAAGTTTTGAGGTAGCTTTACTGATGGAGTGGTATGAAGGGGGACATAGCAGAGTTTGTATCTCAATGCTTGAACTGTCAACAGGTTAAGTTCGAGCATATGAGACGTGAAAGATTGATGCAGAGACTTCCCATTCCTGAGTGGAATGGGGAAAGGATCACTATAGACTTCATAGCACAATTTCCACGCACTTCTCAAGGGTTTGAATCTATTTGGGTTATTGTTGATAGGTTGACCAAGTCTGCAACTTTTTGCTAGTTAATTCTTCCTATAGTGTAGAGAGGTTAGCTTAGATAGATCTTCGTGAGAGTGTCCATTTTCATGGGGTTCCAGCTTCTATTATTTCAGACCGCGGTACTCAGTTTATATCTCAGCTCTAGAGGACTATTTAGTGAATGATGGGTACAGAGGTTAAGCTCAGCACTGCATTCAATCCTCAGACTGATGGCCAATCCAAGAGGACTATCCAAGTCCTGGAGGACATGCTACAGGCCCGTGTTCTTGATTTTGGGGGTTCATGGGATTAGTACGTGCCTTTGGAAGAGTTTTCTTATAATAACAGTTATCACCCGAGTATTCGCATGGCCCCATTTGAGGCATTGTATGGTAGGCGTTGTAGATCACCAATGGGTTAGTCGGATGATTTTGAGTCTCGGTCGCAGAGTACAAACCTCTTTTGTGATTCCTTAGATAGAGTTTGGGTGATTCAGTATAGACTCGGGCAGCTAAGAATAGGCGGAAGAGCTACGCAGACCATAGACTTCGTGCTTTAGAGTTCAGTGTGGGTGATTGGGTATTTCTTCGAGTGTCTTCCATGAAAGGCCTGATGAGATTTGGCAGGCGGGGAAAGCTCAGCCCCAGGTATATTGGGCTTCTTGATATTCATTAGAGGGTTGGTGATGTGGCTTATCTTCTAGCTTTGCCTCCTATGTTCTCAGCTATTCACCTAGTCCTTCATATATCTATGTTGCGATGTTATGTTTCAGATGATTCATATATGCAACGGTGGGATTTAGTGCAGTTAGATGAGAGTGACTTTTGTTGAGGAGCCATTAACCATTCTAGCCAGAGATGTCAGGAGATTGAGGTTCATAGAGATTCATATGGTTAAGGTTCAGTGGAGGCACCGTTCAGTCAAGGAGGATACTTGGGAGAATGAGAGTGAGATCTGAGCTCAGAATCCATAGTTTTTTGAGCCTTCAGGTACTCCCTTTTTCCTAACTCTCAAGGATGAAAGTCCTTTTTAGTAGTGGGGACTTTTTAGTAGTGGATGATGTAACGACCCTTTTGTTTATTTTTGCATTTTCGCTTTCTTTGTACTCTTAGAGCTTACCTATAGTGGCCCCAGGTCATTTATGACTTGCTGGGACCATTAGTTCGGCGCCCGTGCCATTCATTTGGTCATTATGACCATTTCCATGTTTTAGAGCTTTAACTTAGGAAATCATTGACTTTAGTCAATATTCTTAGCAAACGGCTCAAAATTGAATTCCAATAGTTATGTTAGCTTCGAAGCATGGATTTTAGTCTAGTTAGTCCCTTGGACAGGGCCTGGGAGCTTTTTGTATAGTTTTATCTAACTTTCTGAGATTTTAGGCTTGTTGGAGTTGGAATTTTTACTTTGGTTTCAGAGAAGACGACCTCGGATGGGAATTCTATCAGCGCGGTTAGCTATAGAATGTCAACTTTGGACTAAAGGGACCTTTTGTTTAGGTCCTAAGGGCTTCTGACTCATTTTAGGTTGTTGGGTGCCGTTTTAGTAAAGGTTGGTGTTTAGACGTGGGGTCCACTTTTCATTAAATCGACCTCGTATGGGAATTTCGTCGATTCTATTTAGTGTTGAATGTCATTTTTAGTAGGGTAGCATAGTTTGTTTGCGTGCATGATACCTCGGATGAATGGCGAGTGTCCATCTAGTGACATCTTGAGTTGCTAAATTCTGTTGTTTTCTGGTACAACAGTACCCAACCCTTTGCCTATACGGAGGTTGGGCTGCGTCCGTGAAGAAGAGGCATTGTGCATCACCTTATTTGCTTTTCGCATGCACGTGGATTTGGCTGCATATGTGAGGCCGCGTGTAGGATGGCCAGTCCACATGTCCATAGGAGTGGCGTTAGGCCTGGCCTCCGCTTGCACTTTGCGTATGCATGTGCCTAGCTTCCTATGAAGAGCCGCATGTGCGATGGCCTGGCCGGGTGCGCATAGGCCAGCGCCTGGCAGTATATAACTCTTCTCCTTTGTTTTCTTCACCATTTCAATGACTTTTCCTCCATTTTTTTGAACTCTAAGCTCATAATTCTGTGTGGGATCACCTTAGATTGCTGGGATAGTTTATTCTTTGTCCGTGGTCGATTCTCGTCTTCGAATGGTAAGTTTCTAACCCTTAATTCTGTTAATTTCTTCGTTTGATTCATGAATTGTTCTTGGGATTTAGGGGCTGTTTTAGGCCCTTCCCTTACCCGAATTATGCTCTATTTTTTAGCATGTATTCCTGACAAAATTGGGAAACTCATGGTAATTCTATTTTCAATTTCAGGTTACGGAGCCCACAGGCCAATTATGACCCAAATTTTTGACTCGGCTAATTGTTAGCATTATAGGTATTGTTAGCTTCGTATTGATGAGTAGATTATGTTTTTGGTAGTTTGATTGCTATTTGGGGTTTCTTGGAGTATTTTGGGCTTGGACGACGTCTTTCCAATAGTTTTTCATCGGACGACAGGTAGACTATGGCTTACCAATCTTAGACTGGGCCTATATAGAATGTAATTGTACTGTTAGGCTCATCTTTGGGTTGGGATTACGAGGTTGTCACCCCAGACATTGTTTGGTTCCTCCTTGTTTGTCTCATTTCTTCTGCTTCAGTATTTGAGCTAGTACGGTATCATTATCCCTTACGGCCCTGAGTTACTTTTGCATGGCCCTGAGGGTCCATTTTCAGTTATTAATAGCTATAAATGGACTTAAAACTGGTTTAATGGATCTTCTTGATGTGAAAGGGAGTAAATGTTGTTTTTTCACATTGATACTTGAGATGATACTAGACTCGGTCAGGCCGAGTCCTACACATGGTTTTATTACTGATTTTAGACCTTGATAGACTCTGGGCACGCATGATAAGACCTCCATTGACCTTGCCGATCCGGATTAGGGGCTACAGGCTGAGAGTGTCAGAGGAGGGGTATATGACAGAGTGGAGGTATAGGAAGGAAGCTCTTCCATGGGTCCTACCTGCTGGGCCTACGGGCACCGGAGGAGGTACATACGGTACCACTAGCATATCATATCATTTATTTCTGCTCGGTTCCATCCCTTATTTGATATTTGCTGACTGTACTCTGAGGTAGTATGGGATGCCGGTAGGGTTTTGTGTTCACTTATATGTATTCCTTGGGTGTATGGGCGCTTGGTGGGATTGTAGGTAGATTAGTGTTACTTGCTTCTATTGTAGCTACCTACTAGTTTACTTTCCAATCATCCTCACTTTGTGAGATGTATTGTTAGCATGTTTATTTTTAATTTCCTTCCTTTCTCTCCCTTTTATTTCAGGTTACTGGTACACTGCCCTGTTCGCTAATATTTCTTTATTTATTGTTATTTAAAGAACCCATGTGCGTTCTCTATTCTTACATATGTGTTTTGTGATACATCTTCTTTGGCTAGCTTAGTAGACTTGTATTCTTTTATGCCTTCTATCTGTTGCTAGCTTCCTTGTACATCACTCTATTTGCTTTTGTGACCCTTTCCATTCCTTATATACTATCTAGTGTGGGCCATCGCCATTGACACGGGACCTCATGCAACTTTTTGATCATCCGAGACATAGGGTGAGCTCCTGGCGACTGGGGCTTGGCTATATCTCTCCTTTTGGCAGTTGACTCTTTTGTATATTCAGAGAGAGTTGTATACTTTACTTTTGCTCTCTCTTGTACTCTGTATCTTTTGTAGTGGCTCTTGTACTTGTGATACAAGGTTGTAGAATGGTGTAGTTTTCTGTATATATTCAAGTTGCTTCCCTTTTTGCTATGCCTTCTTTACCTTTTTCTGCTTTTTACCCATATTGTGTATGCTTCCCTTAGGTAGTTTCCATTACTAACTGTTCCGGGCTACGAGGATCGGTTTGCCTATGTGGGTGGTAGGTACACTCATGATCTGAGAAATTGGGTCATGAAAAAAATATCAATCATACGTTAACCAAAAGTTTGTAACTGCCAAAAAGACTGCTAATACTTACTAGATACATAGGTCAAGGTTCAAGTTACTTAGTAGTTAATACTATCATAGTACCACATTTAATCAGGTGGTTTTTAGACATGTCTAGATTAGATAGCAAAATTAGTACCAAATACTACTATGAAAACTTATGGACAATAGAAGGATATCAAGTAGGTAAGATAAGTCTTTGTTTCCTTTCTTAAAGAAAAAATGACCGAAAAGAAATAGCAATGCAGAGAAACACTAAACAAGCTTTTGTTAGTGACTTGTATCTATAATCTGCATAAACAAATTTTTTATCAATCGAGATAGTTAATGCTCAGTTTAACATTAAAAAACAAATATTTGTTGCTTTTATTCATTGTACTAAACTAAAAATTGAGTACAAAATAGTCAAGCAATTAACCCAAAAACAAATATTAGAAAATTGAAAATCTTCACATTTCCTTTCGTCAAAATATCAATGTTTCTGGCAACTTTTTTCCTTTCATAAGTTGTTATTTTTCGTCCCTTTTGAGAATTATGAGTACAGTTTTAGATCTCCAACATGACTTTTCTAATGCATTTGGCAACCTAAAACATGATTGCAGTTGCAGGGAAAAGTTATATGTTAAAATGTGTTGCAAAGAAAACATAGGTTAGGCCTTATCTAGTCCCTTATACACAATCAATTGATCCCCTGAAAAGACAAGTCTAGTTCCCAAAGGTACAAGAAAATAGAGCTAGAGAACGGTTGAGCATCACCTTTTTGAGTGACATATCAATGTCACTTTTTTGCTCTTATCCAACTGCAAAGCAAACAAGTTACCTAGGTTTTATAATCAAGTTGTTCATATCAATTGATCAAATAGATCAGATAGAGTGATATAATGTGTAGTCATTAAGTTTCTCAATCCCAAAAGGAAAGGAAAATAAGTGAGAGATAAGCATCATTGAAGGCTTTTAACTATATACTAAAATCATGTTTTATCTGGCTATACATAAATTCTCGGCAGTCATCATAGTGGATTATATAAAGTTCAATGTCAAATTATATTGACAGCTAAGATATAAAGTTTCTTCAAAGCCCTAAAAACTAGGAGGAGGCAGTTATGTCAATAGCCTACTTCATCAAGTACATTATTTCCAATCAGGCATTCTTGGTTTCCCATCCATCTAAAAATCTTGAAGCAAATAACTTTAAAGATTGTTAGTGGTCCAATAAAGTTAAAAGGGTGTACCGAGTTGATTCACCTAGAAACTTATTGAAATTTGTTTAGTTATGCCCTGTATCTATTAAAGATAGTAGTCGTATAGCTTCCAAACGTATGATGTATATAATTAAAAAAAGAATCTACTAGTAGGGCCTGTAAGTTGTTGGTTGGAGGTATAATTAAGGTGTGCACAAGCAGCTCAGACACCACAGTTATCCGAAAAACAAATTCAAGGAAAGATAATGTTGAAGTAAATCATAAACAAAAAAGTTTCATCAGGAACCATAATATGATGAAAAAGAACAAAATTATGTTGAAAAGCGTATAAGATTGATTCTTAATATGGCCTAAACTTATTTTATTCACATCAGTCATAGAGTTTACGAGGAAAATAAAAGGCATAATACATATAAATCTGACCTAAATAAAGCTTTTTTCTCTACATAAATATGAACATGCAATCACAATAACATCTAAAGGTCTAAAACAAATCTTTCAATAGCTTTTTTCTCTACATGAATATGAACATGCAATCATAAAAAACCATCATCCAACAGAGACATAGTGAAAACATAAACCCAGGTAATTCTAACCTAAACAATGTTATTTTCTTTGCATAAATATGAACATGCAATCACAGTACCAATATTTAAAGGTCTAGAATTTCAAAAAGAAACCTTCAACTAACTGTAACGGTTTGTCTAGTCTTTATTCTGAAAATGACCTTATCACGAATTTTAGGAATAATTAAATTATATTTTGATTTAAGTGGGGATAACATGACAAAATTTTAGATTTTGAAATTCATCCTAGCTGATGTCATTCCATTATAGAAGAAATTTCTATTGCTATAACACTACCGTTATAGCGGTCAATTGGCCGTTATAGCGGCATAACAGAGGCAGTAACTTAAAAATGCAAAAGTTATTTTAGACTTCTCCTTCTCACTTAGAAAACAGATCAGGGTTGCTCCAAAAACCCTCCTTGGTTACTTCAAAGCTTGGGAGCCATGGAGAGGGTAGATTCCAGCTAAAGAGGAGCAAAACCATGGATTCCATGCCTATTCTCCATCAGAAATCACTTTCATAGAGCCAGAATATAGTGTTCAGATCTCTGCAGCTGATGCTTGATATCCAGTTAGATTAGATTTAACTGAGCAGTTATAGACCTGCATTTTATTGCGTACTATCATTGTAGAATGATGAGAGAATTCATGCCTAGGCCTTTGGGCACAGAGTCTGGAGGGATAATGTATTGTTGGGCTGTTTGACTGATGAGGAAATGATAGTGTTATGGGAATGTTACTTTGTTCTTGTGTTTTTATTTATGTGTGATCCTAATTCGAGAGAAACTAGATTGTTGGGTATTTTTAGGGAACCGGTAATGTTGTGAGTAAATAAATTGCTAGGTTATAGCGGGTTCCTAGGGATATTTCAATGGAGGAAAATATGATGAATAGGAAGGGTCTAAAGTCTTTAATGTCAGAGGGTGAATTCCCTAGCATGTTCTTACCTTTAAGGAAGGGGTCCAGAATTGATGTAAATGACTATGTATGTCTAGGGAGTAAATCGATAACTTGTCTTCGGACGAGTTATCAAGGTTGGGGTTATGAACCAGGTTTGTCAGGTAGGTGATGGTATTTTTTTTTCAATTGCAATAAATGTATATGGTAACTTTTGCTTTCTATTGCATGTTTATTGCATGGTTTAGGTAATGGAATTATGAATGTCTAAATATACGATTGTCAATCATGTGAAATAAACTTATCTTTGTTGCTTGTTGGCTTACAAGTGTGATTGTGTTCATTATTGTTGATTGTTGGATTATGTGTAACATTCAGTTTGCTAGGGTACCATGCTTGGTATAGGATATATATTGGTTGGCTCAGGTACCATGCCTCGTACGGATGCATATCAGTTGGCTCAGGTACCACGCCTAGTATAGGCTCTATAATAGTTGGCTTGGGTACCACTCCTGGTAAGGGTTGGTTATACTTATTGGTTGTGTTCTATGTTTTGTTACATGAGTGGACCGGGTTATTTCTTGAATTCTGATTATTGCATATTGGCCCATGAATGGCCGGGTGGTTGTACTTAATTGTGGGGTTGGTCCTTGTGTAGACCAGGATTGCATGTTAAACACTGTACGTGTTGTCTTAGTGATCCTTGGACGGTCTAGGTAATTGTGAATGGTAACATATGTATATCTATATGGTCTATTTATTGTGTAGTTGGGCATATTTCTAGTTGTATAGTCAAAATGGTTAACCTGAATAAGGGATGGTAATTCGGGTCTGGACATAGTTTTCAGATTGGTGAGATGGTGTGACTTGAGAAGTCCTAGTGTTATGTGTGATTTGGAAACTCCTAGTGTTAAGTGTGACTTGGGAAGTCCTAGTGTTAGGTGTGACTTGGGAAGTCCTAGTTTTAAGTGTGACTTGGGAAGTCCTAGTGTTAAGTGTGACTTGGAAAGTCCTAGTGTTAAATGTGACTTGGGAAGTCCTAGTGTTATGTATTGACTAGGGTGGAATGGGTAGAAGGTCTCTAAATTGGTGGAGTTGACAGCGGAGCAGGGTAGGAAGACTTGAAATGGAACGTATAGGTTCTTAGGTGTGATACCATGGTGGTAAAGGTGGATGATGAAGGACTTGATTTTTTTAACTTATATTGCATATTCCCATTGATTCCATATATGATGATATGCGATGGATTAGGGTCGATCGATGATGCCTACCAGTACATATTGTTTTTATTGATACTACTCTTGTTATACCTTTTTAGGTATAGTCTAGTTGTAGGATCAGTGGTGTTTCTTAGGTACATCACGGTGGTGATCTCTAGCAGCTTCAACTCTTTGTTTCCATGATGGACGCTTTGTTTGTTTTTTATATAGTATCTTTCCTTTAGAGCTCTTGCACCAATTTAGTCTAGTTTCTAGTGAGGGTTTGTACTCAAGTTTTTAAAGAGTTTTACTATAATAAAGTTGTAATGTTTTTCATGTATTAAAAAGGCTATTTTATTATGCTATTGATTTATGCATTACCTGTTGGATCGGGTTGTAAGGGTTCTCCTATGTAGGTTCTAAGAGTAGGTGCCTACACAACCCAGTAGTTGGGTCATGATAGTTTGGTATCAGAGCCTAGGATACCGGTCTCCATTACAAGAACAAATGTGGAATAGAGTCCTGCATATTGGTGTGTTGACGTCCACATCTAATATTTGGGAAACTATGACACATTCTACGAAATTGTTCCACTTTATTCATTCTTTTCGTACGGTCTTTTTCCTTCTTGTATGGGTTGAGTCCAATTGGTATCTCTTGATTCCAATTGGTATATTGATAAGGTCAGAGGGTGCCGTTTGCCACCGATTGAAATAAGACAGGCAAGGGAAGTTGGAACTGGGAAGTTTCCAATTGGTATCTGGCCTTAGAGGCTGTGGTAAGGCATGGATGATCGACTGACAGTCATCCATGAGGCGGATAAGGAGTAATATATATGACTTGATTTATATTGAACCTTGAAGCTTGAAATTAAGTGCCTTATATTACTTGTATGACTGGAATTGTGTGGTGTGAGAAATTTGCTTGCCTTGCTGTGAACATTTTGGTCTGGAAGGAGTCATAACTTGATTTTTGTGTGATTTATTTTAGTGATAATTGATATGTAAATTAGTTGGAAGAATGGTATTGAAATTCGAGAATGGACTTACCATTGGTGAAGATGGTAATGGGATAAGAATTATGACTGTAGGGAAGCTACGGTTTCAAGACAGTCGAGATTGGTTTGGAACTATGGGAAAATTGGGGGCTAGTTGTGTATGATAGCAGGAATGTGGTGTTGTACACAATATCTAGAGTGTTTCATAAATGTTTCTTATTATAACATAGTGCTAAATTTTGAGTTGTGCATTGCTGAGGATGGTCTTGAGGTTATGTTCAATACCATGGCGTGACGTAAGGGGTTAACGTTGATAACCGAGAAAAGGGAATGGATGAACTTTGCAGAAAATTTCAGTTTCTGGGCTGCTGCCATTGGGGCCACCATAGCGGTACTGTACAACTACGGAGATCCCGCTATAGAGGGAATTTCTCCACTATAGCGATGCCACTGTAGTGGCATGTCAACCTCTATTGCAGGGAGTGCGGCATAGAATCTCTGCCCTGTTTTCTCCTTTTTGGTTTTTCATTTTTGAGGCATGTAAAAGCAATATTTAAGCCACAAGCTGCTATGTAAAACAAGGAAATCACAAATAGAGCTATTATAACATGCATATAAGGTCAATATTGATTAAAACTAACATCCACGTGGTTAAAATAAATGGGGAAAAAGGAAAGGGGAACAACGTCTAGTACATGCCGCAAACAGAGGCAAAACTCAAGAAGAGTAGTACTAATATAATAAAATGGGAGGGTCCTAGCCGGATGCCTCATCACCGTTAGGGGCTTCATGGGTTGGGCCTTCAGCCTCGGTGTTACTCAGAAAGGGAAACTCCTATGGGTCCTTCAGCTTTAGCTGGGGAATCTCCTGATTAGGGACAGAACAAGTGATCATGACCTTAATGGTCTTCCACATCCGGGAAAGAATGTGGTCCCGGGAGTGCCTCTTCTTCTTCTCCTCATCCAACTCCTTGCAGAGTGCTGCAAAGTCCTAAGCAGAGGGGGGCGAGGCTATAGCTTCGGTAGTAGTACCCTCCATAAACTACGTGACCATGTCTAAGTCCTCTTTGATTTGGCTGCCAGTGATCGGAGGCTGGGATTGGGACGGAGGGGCGGGATCATCACCAACATTATCAACACCCTTGGAAGCCTGGCTGCTCTGTGCCTCACTCATCTTCCTCTTCTTCTTTCCCGTAGAGGTGATCACCTTCACCTGGAGAGGGTTGAAGGGGGCATCCATATCCACCTCCCTGTCAGTATCATCCTCATGAACTGCAAACCCCATGCATAACTCAGATACTATACCTGGAGGGAAGGGCCCTTCTTTGGGCTCCGATAAAAGTCCTTTTATTACAACATGATTTGTGCCCCCACATTCAGCTGTATGACTTGTATAGCACAAGACACCACCAAAGCCCGATGATAAGTCACATTGGTAGTGTTGCTCGATGGATGGATCCTCCAAGATATTAAGTTCAGCCACCTCCTAGCATCGGCTGAGAAGTATGTACTAGTGACGCCCTCTGCAGTAGGCCAGTAGACCTGATCCCTGAAATCCTCCTCCACTAGAGCGTCCCTCAGCCATGTCATGTCCAACATCCAAAGCTTGGCTTCATATACCTCATTGAAACATGAGGTACTCCTAGTAACTTATTGACAGATCGAGAATCCATGGGGACATCCACTCGTCGGAGGTGGATAGTGGGGTTGGGGTCATCCCAATGTATAGTGGGGAGGATCACATAGAACTCCCTCACCCAGCTTGAGCGCCAAAAAGTGGGAGCCACCACCAATGGACCCCAGCTGAACTCCTAAAGCCTGAGATAGAATGTGTTTGCCTTCTCTTCCACACCTCTCATGTTGAAGGACCTTTCATAACATATACCTGTCCACCGGTAAACCCAAAACCTCTCTCAACTAGCATCATCGGGGAACCTCTTATAAGGAGGAATGTGTTCTTGGTTGGCATCCATCGAGTAAGTTAAACCTGCAAATATAATAAGGGATGGGATTATAACTCGTAAAGGTACAAGGAAATATCATCCCAAGGAAGACAAAAATCTTGACTATTCCTGGGAGGCTACTATCTGTAGCCTCCCACTATAGTGGACTACCTTCTTCTATGGAGGTGAAACTATAGTGGGAATTTCTCTACTATAGCGGGACCGCTCTAGCAGTCTAGGTGTCATGCCCCAAGGCTACTCCCTAGATGTAACATGGGACTAGGGATCACAAGTGCCCTAAGTTAACCCTTGGACATAGCATAACATAGGAATACACGAGGAAACATAGCGGAAGCATAAATAGAAAGCTAAGCAACCCATTCATAAATGATGAAGTCAATAAGAAACGTAATCCAAAAAGGGAGACTCGAATGTTGTCTATGTCTGAAAAGCCTCTACATGACATAAGGAGTTGCTAGGACAAGACCCTAGCTAACTCAAAGTACGAAAGTAAACATCCATACAGAATACTAGATCAGAACTAGTTCTCGAATAATGAGAACTCACCAACACTGACTGGAATGGCCTGCAGTCTATAGCCACGTGCCTGAGGGAGGGGACCTGAGTGTGCATCATCAAGAGAATGCAGCGCAAATATACGTCAGTACTATAGGATGTACCGAGTATGTGAGATATGCATGTGATATGATTAAATATACTTGGAAGCATGCTTAAAACTGAGATCATGCATAATTTGTGATAAAACATGCTTAAAATATCCTTGAAGCTGAAATCATATGATAATAGTAAAATCTGTAATATAATGAGTCAATGCAATATCATAATCTGAAAACATAATCAAATCACAAGTCATAAGTAGTAAGTCTGAAATCTAAAATCAAAGAGTCAATACAATTTTTTCATGAAAACTAGCTTCTGTGGGAAAATACCATAAGTAAAGCTTAAGTCATGGAATAGATAACTTGATGCATAAAACTTTCTTACAGGAGTTTCTTATAACCAACATGAGACCATGTGAGCTACATGGAATCTAACTATATAACCCTAGTTAGCAAAGCTGACTTTGAACATTGCCTAGGAACAAGTAACCATACCCAACCATATAACCCTAGTTGGCAAAGTTGTCCTATGCCCCTCTAAGGCAAGGAAACCATACATAAAGACGTCGATCCACACTCATAACCCTTTAAGGCACATATAATATCATATCATAACCTATGCTGGCAACGTAGTTTCTGAGACTAAGGGTACTCTCACTCAATCCACTCGGTGCTAAGTAATACCCCTAAAACATGCACATATAGATCATAATCTCATAAGGGCATACTTTCATGCCAAATCTTATTCATAATGCATGAAAATACATCGGGTATCATGCAACTTTCATAACATAGTTCATAGTGCTTAGCAAAGCCATAATTCAAAACATGATTTTCCTTCTAAATCATACTTGAAGAATTAGGCATGCAATTTCATAAATATATAAAGGCCATGATATCTAATCATGCCAACTTCCTCTCGAAGACATGCAATTTCATGGGTTCATGCTAGAAATCAACTTTCAAGCTTGGGCTTTTAGAACTAATGAAGGAATCATGAGAAAATCATGCATAATCAATAAGAAGCCATGATTTTATACATAGAAACTGATTTTATAAACTTTCCCCAATTTTCATCAAAACCCCTAATTTCATAACTTCATAAATCAAAATAAGAATTGGGGGATTTGGGCACAAGGGTGAAAGGAAACCGTTGTTAAAGACCCACATACCTTGATTGAAGCTTTACTAACTTGGGACTTGAGGATGGAGACTTGAAGATGGAATCCTTAGCTTGTAGCTTGGAGAATGGGGACCCTTTTCTTTTCTTGGAACTTGATTGAGAGAATGGAATAGAACCTAGGCTAAGTGGGAATAAAACCCCTTCTAATTTTCCCAAAATGACTTAACTTAGGTGTTAAAAGAGTGGGAAATTATCAAATTACCCCTGGGAAAAGAATTTAAAAACATCAAAAAAATTTGTCAAAGGCTTCCACAGACAAAAATCATGGCCCGTGGAATGGATCACAGTCCGTGGGATGGAAGTCGTGGTTCCAACGGACTTTTCAGGGCTCTAGACTGATTTCCACGAGTTCGTTTCACGACCCGTGGAACCTTCTCATGGTTGTTGTCTGTCAAAAGACACCCTTTAGTAAAACACTGATAACTTTTTTCTCCAGACTTCGATTAATGCGCGGTTGGTGGTGTTGGAAAGAATATTCAAAGACCTTTAATTTGGTGGTTACTAGGCCACTTAAGTCATTATACTCTAGGAGTCAAGTTTGTTTGAAGTTGACCCTTGAAAAATCTTACACTAAAACTCAATCGGTAAGGAAGCTTTCAACTCAACTTTGAGCTAGAGGTTCTTTATGACCCTAAATCTTATCTAATACACCTTTAAAACTTCAGAATAATTCTTAATACTTAGATACATAGAAAATTTATCTAGTTCGGGTCTAACAACACATGAAGAACGATTCATATTTGGCTTAGAATTTCTGGGGTGTTATAATATCTCCCCCTTGGGATCATTCATCCTCGAATAAAGACTTCTAAGTTGAGAGTAGAGGGGGAAGGGATTGAAATCCAATAACCAGAGTTTTAAAAGATGAAGTATTTACATGTTAACTAATCTCTGACTGAATTATAAATTGAGCTGAATTCATGAGGTATGTAAGCATACTGAGGGCATGAGAACAACTGATGGTGTATGAAACTAAGTGGCTAACATAATAACTGATTTGGGTTAAGAGTAGTGTATCAGCTGAAACTCATAAGGAACGACTCATTCTTAGAAATCATAGATAACTTAAAAGGACGTCAAACTGAGATGGGTAACTATACGAGGAAACCATTCTCTTTTAAACTAAACTTACTACCTTGGTCTAAACTAAATGTAGGGCCTTCTAACCTTACGAATGATTATCGATAGGTCTGAACTGATCTGATATGAGGAGTCTAGTATTCTTGCAAGCTGAAGTTATTGGACCTAAGATATGGGCACCCTGGGCTAGGAGTAAGAAAAGACTATTCTCCCCTTAATCACTATGGTTGACAACTCTTAAGCTTAGAAAAACCTTTCAACTACACTAACTTCTCTGAATACTAAGGTCTGAGTCTTAATACCTACTTTCACTATGTTCAAGCCTATCTTGACTAAATATCTTACATCCAAAATTACCTCCCAAGAATGATATTCCTCCTTATCACGAAAATCAACTAAGCTTGAGCTCTAATCAATGGGTCACTAGGCACACAAAGCAAAAGCCCGTATGTATTTCATCATGACTTTTAAGCCAATCACTATGATCACCCTATGGTTTTTAGCTCATACTATCCATGACTTCTCCTCTCTTCCTAGCATATCTAGGAGCTATAACTTGAATAACTCCTACAAACGGTCATACCAAATTTCCTCATCTAACTATTTCACATGAATAATCCTCTCCTAACTTTTCTTCCATGCTTACAAACTACTACTTCCTATCTAGGCTTCTACTTAGCTTCCTCTCCTAACAGCTCTGACAACATAAGCCAAGATCACTGAGAGAATAGAGTGGGAGCATGAGCATCATGAATGAAGGAATACTGATCGGTCTTGACTTATACTTAGTTTTATATAGCCACTCAAGGTGAGGTTTGAGAAGTCAAGTGAAAAGGGCTTGAGTGTCTCACATCCTGGACATACAAAGCAAGATTAGAGTAAGGATATCACAGGTATGAATTATTCAAGAAATCTCGTATGAGCATATACATAATATAGCATGATTTCAATAGCCATTAAGGCATATCTTGATAACTGAGTATGTAGACTGAGCATAGTGTGAGATATGAACTTTTATATATGACAAGTATCATGGTGTAAAGCTGGAATTCGTAGAATCATAGAGTAAGATTGGAATTCCGTCTAGAGTAATTTCTGTTCGTTCTGGGATTTGAGTATGGATGTGAATCTGCATAAAGTCCGTGAATTTGAATTAAGAACATAGCACTGGAATACAAGACATGAATGGGGTAATGAGGTAAGTATACTTAAGGTGCTAGGATAGAAATGAGTCCCTGCATCCCTCCTAACTTCATTGTGACACCCATTAGCATCACTACCCGAGTCTCAAAAATCTGACTAATTCTACATCCCACCATCTCCCCCTTAGATTCATGCTACGTTCTAAGTCTGTGGACCTCTCGCTAACCTATAAATGGAACTATGATCATTTTAATCTAACAGAGCAAACATTACTATAGGAGTTAATCTTAATATACACTTCCTTCAATAGTCTAAGGATTACCCTTACCTAAAAATCTTGGACTCAACCTTTCTATCTCAAATAAGGGTTGTACATATCACACTCAATAACTTCCAACCTATCCCTTGCAAATACATGTCAAGCTTACATGGTTCTAATTCCTAAAGCTCTCTCTTTCTACTACCTAACAAATCAAATGCGTTAAAGCCTATACCGAGAGGCTCAAAATTGCCTATCCTTCTCTAACTCACATATATATATATCATGCCTACACTTTCACACTGGCTGCAACTCATCACTTAAACTCTTGCATACACTATACCAAGCCTACCAGAAAATACAACAAAACTATCATTCTCACTCTCATACTATCATTCTTTTGTTCACATCCTATACCTGATCTATACTAGATCAAGAAATTACCACTCTTTAATCCACACAAAGGGATGTATCATTCCATTACCCATATAGTAAAACACAACTCTAAATACATACGCCAATCAACTATCATTCCCTCGTCTAGGCTACCATCCTTCTGACTTCATATTTCTGGCTCTAGGTTTGTTCTACCACAAATGGCTTACAATACAACATTTGTTGGGTGGCAACACTACCCAAGGATCTAGGTACACATTTTCCCCTCTTACGAAATAATTAGTAACAAGGTTCTAAAAGAGGATCTGAGAGCATCTCACTAAGAGATAATCTTAGATTTACTATTTCTGGCACCACAAATATGAGGTAAAGCAGGTGGAATTGGGATAACGCCTAAATTTTGAGAGTAAATAGAGTTAAACTCTATTGCACGATATTGAACATGAAAAAAAGTGAAGTTTTTCCTAAGACACCTCGTAGCCTCTCTCTCATAAGTATGGCGTGCTTCACACCCATGAAAGAGACTCTACTTGATGCGGCTTTCAGACACCCTAGGAATCTTGAACCTGATGCTCTGATAACAAGTTTGTCATGCCCCGAGGCTAACCCTAGATGAAACACGAGACTCAGGACAATAAGTGCCCCAAGTTAACCTTTGTCATATCATAACATAGGCATACACGAGGAAACATAGCGGAAGGATAAATAGAAAGCTAAGCAACCCAATCTATAAATGATGAAGTCAATAATAAATGTAATCCAAAAAGGGAAACTCAAATGTTGTCTATGTCTGAAAAGCCTCTACATGACATAAGGAGTTGCAAGGACAAGTCCCTAGCTAACTCAAAGTAAGAAAGTAAACAGCCATACATAATACTAAGATCATAACTAGACATCGAATAATGAGGACTCACCAACACTGACTGGAATGGCCTGTGGTCTCTAGCCACATGCCTGAGGGAGGGGACCTGAGTCTACATCATCAAGAGGATGTAGCTCAAATATGCATTAGTACTATAGGATGTACCGAGTATGTGAGATATGCATGTGATATGATGAAATATACTTTGAAGCATGCTTAAAATCGAGATCATGCATAATTTTGATAAAACATGCTTAAAATATCCTTGAAGTTGAAATCATATGATAATAGTAAAATCTTTAATGTAATGACTCAATGCAATATCATAGTCTGAAAACATAATCAAATCATAAGTAATAAGTATAAGTCTGAAATCTAAAAGCAAAGAGTCAATACAATCTTTTCATGAAAACTAGCTTCTGTGGGAAAATACCATAAGTAAAGCTTAATTCATGGAATAGATAACTTGATGCGTAAAACATTCTTACGGGAGTTTCTTATGACCGATATGAGACCATGTGAGCTACATGGAATCTAACTATATAACCCTAGTTAGCAAAGATGACTTTCAACCTTGCCAAGAAACAAGTCACCATACCCAAGTATATAACCCTAGTTGGTAAAGCTATCCTATGCCCCGCTAAGGCAAGGACACCATACATAAATATGTGGATCCACTCTCATAAGCCTTTAAAGCATATATCAAATCATATCATAAAATACGCTGGCAATGTAGTTTCTGGGACTAATGGTACTCTCACCCTATCCACTCGGTGCTAAGTACTACTCCCAAAATATGCACATATAGCTCATAATCTCATAAGGGCATACTCTCATGCCAAATCTTATTCATAATGCATGAAAATACATCGGGTATCATGCAACTTTGATAACATAGTTCATCGTGCTTAGAAAAATCTTAATTCAAAATATTCTTTTCTTTCTAAATCATACTTAAAGAATTAGGCATACAATTTCATAAATACATAAAGGCCATGATATCTAATCATGCCAACTTCCTCTTGAAAATAAGCAATTTCATGGGTTCATGCTAGAAATCAACTTTCAAGCTTGGGATTTTAAAACCAATGAAGGAATCATGAACAAATCATGCATATCAATAAGAAGCTATGATTTTAGACATAGAAATTGATTTCATAAAATTTCCCCAATTTTGATCAAAAACACTAATTTCATAACTTCATAAATCAAAATAAGAATTGGGGGCTTTGGGCACAATGGTGAAAAGAACCCATTGTTAAAGACCCACATACCTTGATTGAAGCTTTCCTAACTTGGGACTTGAGGATGGAGACTTGAAGATGGAATCCTTAGCTTGATGCTTGGAGAATGGAGACCTTTTTCTTCTCTTGGAACTTGATTGAGAGAATGGAAGAGAACCTAGGCTAAGTGGGAATAAAACCTCTTCTAATTTGCCCAAAATGACTTAACTTAGGAGTTAAAAGAGTGGAAAATTATCAAAATACCCCAGGAAAAGACTTTAAAAACTTCAAAAAAATTTGTCAAAGGCTTCCACTGACACAAATCACAGCCCGTGGAATGAATCATGGTCCGTGGGATGGAAGTCGTGGTTCCAAGGGACTTTTCAGGGCTCTGGACTAATTTCCACGAGTTGGTTTCATGACCTATGGAAACTTCCATGACCCGTGGAACCTTCTCGTGATTTTTAGGAAAAAAATTGATTTCCACGAGTTGGTTTCACGATCCGTGGAACCTTCTCATGGTGGCTGTCTGTCATTTTGACAGACAGACACCATTTAGTAAAATACTGATAACATTTTGCTCCAAACTTGGATTAATGCGCGATTGGTGGTGTTAGAAAGAATATTCAAAGACCTTTAATTTGGTAGGTACTAGGCCACCTAAATCTTTATATTCTAGAAGTTATGATCATTTGAAATTGACCCTTGAAAAATCTTACACTAAAACTCAATCGGTAAGGAAGCCTTCAACTCAACTTTGAGCTAGAGGTTCTTTATGACCCTAATTCATATCTAATACACCTTTAAGACTTCAGAATAAGTCTTAATACTTAGATACATAGAAAATTTATCTAGTTCGTGTCTAACAACACATAAAGAACGGTTAAAATTTGGCTTAGAATTTCTGGGGTGTTATTGGAGTCCCACTACAGCAGTCTTCATCATCCCAAAATTTCAAGAGGTGCATCAATAGCGCCTCTTGACCCAGATGTCCATTTCTAAATTTGCAAGTTTAGATCAATGTTTCTAATTTACCCTACCACTATTTTATGCAAAAATTTGGGCATTATAATCCCTAACATTTACCCAAATCACCATTTTTCATCAAGAACAACCCTTCATCTTTCCCACCATTTTAAACCCATTTTTGACCAAAAATCCCATAATCCTTATGCCCAGGATGCGTTGTAAATGTAAGGTAAGCACTCATGCTTTGAAAATCTGACAAAAATCCAACCTATTATCAAATTCAAAAACCAACCACAATATCTACTCTAATCCACCATTTTTTTACCTTAAAACTATCATTATTTTTGCAATAAAGCAAGGAAGTAAGTGGGTGCGACTGTTACCTAGATTTTACAATAACGGGAGTGGAGTGATCAGGAGGAGGGTGATGTGTTCAGATGAAAAAAAGGGAGAATAGGCGTGAAACCCATTTATCCCCCAATTTAACTATTGCCAATAGCTATAGCAGTCAGCTTATTTCTATAGCAGTACTTCTATGGCGGTATAATTTCTGCTATAGCAGAAAAATAGGCTATTATGGCAGCGAAAAAGTTCCTTTTCGAGTCATTTGAAAACTCTTTCACTTTGATGTTTTATGAGGCCCCGAATTTCCTTGGGCACTCGGGGAAGGTTACTCTAAACTTTTATGTGTAGCTCAAAAAATGGATTTCCTTGACAGAGCAGGATTAAATTATTTCCAATTTAGTCGAGTACGACTAAATACGGGGAAGTTTTTATGTTCCACGTAGGGTTGTAATTACACGGTCCAGGTAGGCCTATGGGATTTCTATATAAGTTTCTTCCTTCTTATCTGTTGATGAATTATTCAGGGATGAATGATGGGTAAATTGGTATCTTTTATAATGACCTGTCCAGTCGTTATTCTAAAAATTACCTTATCGCGGATTTCAGGAATGATTAAATTATGTTTTGATTTAAGAGGGGATGATATGACAGAAATTTAAGATTTTGAAATTTGTCCTATCTATCATCACCCCTCTATAGCAGAAATTTCTACCACTATAGCATCACCGGTGTAGTAATTAGCCAACCGCTATAGCGAAATGCTGCAGGCAGTAGCTTGAAAATGGAAATATTATTTTAGACTTCTCTTCGTCAGTTAGAAAATAGACGAGGTTTTCTCCAAAAACCCTTCTAGAATGCTCCAAAGCTTGCGATCCATGGAGTGTGGAGATTCCAACTAAAGAGGGGCAAAACCATGAATTTCAGACCAGTTCTCCATCAGGAATCATCTTCACGGAGCCAGAATATAGTGTTCAGACCTCTGCAGCTGATGCTTGGTGACCAGGTAGGCTAAGTTTAACTGAGTAGTTATAGACCTGCATTTTATTGCATACTATCATTATAGAATGATGGGAGAATTCATGCCTAGGCCTTCGGGCATGGAGTCTAGAGGGATAATGTATTATTGGGTTATTTGACTGATGAGGAAATGATAGTGTTGTGGGAATGTGACCCAGTTCTTGTGTTATCATTTATGTGTGATCCTAATTAGAGGGAAACTAGATTGTTGGGTACGTTCGGGGAACCGGTAATGTTGTGAGTGAATAAAATGCTAGGTTGTAGTGGGTTCCTAGGGATATTTAAATGGAGGAAAATAGGATGAATAGGAAGGGTCCTAAGTCTTTAATATATGAGTGTGAATTCCCTAGCATGTGCTTACCTTCAAGGAAGAGGTCCAAAATTGATGTAAATGACTATATGTGTCTAGAGGTAAATCGATAACTAGTCTTCGAATGGGTATCAAGGTTGGGGTTATAAACCAGGTTTGTTGGGTAGGTGATAGTGGTTCTTTTATCAATTGCAATATGTGTACATAGTAATTGTTACTTACTGTTGTATGTTCATTGCATGGTTTAGGGAATGGAATTATTAATGTATAAATATCTGGTTATCAATCATGTGAAATAAACTTATCTTTGTTGCTTGTTGGCTTACAAGTATGATTGTGTTCATTATTGTTGATTGTTAGATTGTGTGTGACATTTGATTGGATAGGTTACCACACTTGGGAAGGGATATATATTGGTTGGCTCGGATACCACACCTGGTACAGGATGCATATAGGTTGGACCGGGTACCACGCTAGATACAAGTTCTATAATAGTTGGCTCGGGTACCACACCTAGTACAAATTGTTTATACTTGTTGGTTTTGTTATATGTTTGGTTCCATGAGTGGACCGGGTTATTTCTTGAAGTATGATTGTTGCATATATGAATATGAGTGGCCCAGTGGTTGTACTTAATTATGGGGTTTATCCTTGTGTAGATCGGGATTGCATGTTGATCACTGTAGGTGTTTTCCTAGGGATCCTTGGGTAGTCCGGGTACTTGTGAATGGTAAGATATGTATATATATATGGTCTATTTATTTTTTAGTTGGGTATATTTCTGGTTGTAGAGTCAAAGTGATTAACCTGAATTAGGGATGGTAGTCCGATTCTGCACTTAGTTTTCATATTGGTGAGATGGTGTGACTTGGGATGTCCTAGTGTTAAGTGTGACTTGGGAATTCCTAGTGTTATGTGTGACTTGGGAAGTCCTAGTGTTATGTATTAACCAGGGTAGAATGGGAAAAAGGTCTCCAAATTGTTGGAGTTGGCAGCGGAGCAGGGTAGGAAGACTCGAGATGGAACATATAGGTTCTTAGTTATGATACCATGGTAGTAAAGGTGGATGATGAAGGACTGAATTTTTGTAACTTATATTTCATATTCCTCTTGATTTCTTATATGATGGTATGTGGTGGATTCGGGTCGACTGATGATGCCTACAAGTACGTGTTATTTGTATTGATAGTACTCTTGCTATACCTTTTTTAGTATAGTCTAGTTGCAGGATCAGTGATGTTTCTTAGGTACATCATGGTGGTGATCTCCAATAACTTCTACTCTTTATTTCCATGATGGAAGTTGTGTCTGTTTCGTATCTTGTACCTTTCCTTTAGATATCTTGTACATGTTTAAACTAGTTTCTAGGGAGGGTTTGTACTCAAGTTTGTAAAGCGTTTTACTGTACTAAAGTTGTAATATTTTTCATGTATTAAAAAGGCTATTTTCTTATGTTTTGCTATTGACTTCCGCATTACATATTGTATCGGGTGGTATGGTTTGTCCTATCTAGGTTCTTGGAGTAGGTGCCTACCCTATCTGGTAGTTGAGTCGTGACACTAACCCATAGAAAGAGATAACTCAAAAAGAACTGTGCAAAATCTAGAATCGATAAAATATGAAAAATAAATATAGGGTTAAATATGAGTTGCACCTTACAAATCTTTGAACAACTTCAAAACTTGGAATAATATAAAAAGCTTTGAACAACTTCAACTTCAGATAAGATTATCAAACTTCAAACATTCAGCTTCAAAACATCAAACACCTTCTGATTTATAAAGATTTTTGAGAACCTTTTATTTCAAAACTTCAGAAAACTTCTGATCTATACAGATTTTTAAAATGGGTTAAAGGAATGGAGGTGAAATATGGAAAAAATTACCATTCAAAAGGAATTTGAACACATACCTAATTAGGGCTTTTGGGTTAAAGATATGCAGGTCAAATCTTCCCACATTTTGCAGCAATTTCACAGATTTGAGAGTTAAAATTTGGTGAAAAGTTAAGAGAAAGAGAGAGAAAGCAGTGAGATAGAGTGACAGAGAAAGAGTGTATAGATGTGCATATGTTATCAGATATTTTCTATCTTTTTTCTTTTAATTTTATATTTAATAAAATTGGCTATTAGTAGTGACATTATTGGTGCAACAAACATTTAATAGTGACTATTTATTTGTTGCTACTTAAAAATATAGAGCCAAAATTTTGGTTTAGTGGGAATAAATAATTGAGAATTAGCAACGCCTACTAGCAGCGACATGAAATAACTTGCCACTAAATATTTTTCTTCTGCGGTGACAATTCTTGTCGCCTCTGTATGTGTATTTTTTGTGGCAAAAACAAAGGTCGTTGCTAAATGTTGCTACTATAAGTCATGTTTTTTGTGGTGAAGTGAAGAGATAAGGCCTCTTATCTCCGTTAGGGTGGATGCATTCCCATTGTAATGATGGAAGAGGGTGCATCTGGGTCGCAGCGGTTCATCCATGTTAACTTAGTTGAAAATCATCCTAGAGATTGATTAGCTTTACTAGTACTAAGCTTTTGCTTTCTTGTAGTTCTTCTCTTTACATCTATCTCTAAAACAAACAAAAAGGACAACGAAATTACTATATAAAGAAAGATGTGGACTGGAGAGATTGGATTGACTTCAATATGATTAACACATTGTAGTTGGACAGTTTATCGAAGAGAGGAGAAACAAAAGCCTTTTTTGTTGGCATCACACATATAGAATTTGTGCCATGAGTGAGAGGTCAATCACTTTCAAATTTTGAAATCCAACAACATGATGAAAAACTCTTTTCGAATCAAACCTTTTTTTTAGTCGAGTCAAAATATCATAAGAGAAGAAAGAAGTTCAAGTAGTTCGGATCCTAGCGTAGATAAATGCTATCCGACTTGAATGATCGAATCAATTCTTTAACTTTGTCAAACTCAAAATTGTGTCTCTCTTTATCAAGAGGAAAAGATAAGAATTAATAATCCTTTTTAGAAATTGTATAGATTAGGTCAATAGAATAGCTTGCCAATACAGGTTCAAACACAAACAATATAACAATCATGGCACTTCACTTGAATCATTAGTCATGTCATAATAGCTAAATTATTCTTTAATAATCTTCTCATTAATAGAGGCATACCAAGTCTCTTCAATTTAGAAATTATGCTTAAATTCGTTAAATCATGATACAAATAAATGGCTCATTTATAGAGAAAAAATATATTTTCAAAGATCATCACTTTGAAAATCAAGTTCCACAATTTCGTTCATAGGATAAAACATGTTCATGTACATATATTTTAGTACAACACCAAAATACAAGGGCTCGATGTGAGCTTGTATCACGCACACATAAAGCTTTATTTCAAAATACCTAAAAGTTAAAAGTATGTTAAAAAAGAGACATACCTCAAATACTGCTAAAAACACTTTACACATGCTCAACAAACTTTCAACGATAGCTCTACAACCAATTATAGCAATAAAGATTAGTACTTTAATCGAATTCTATGAATATCTCACACTTCATGAACAATGTTGTCACGACCCAATTTCTTTGTCATGATGGCACCTACAACCCTCCAGTAGGCGAACCGATCCTCGTAGGCCAGAATGGTTAGTAATGGGCTACCATATAACACTTTAGCAGAGGAACGATATAAATAAGCGGAAGCAAGGGAAATAAGCTGAAGAAAGTAGATACAAGAATATATATACATCTGCAGAAGCTAAACCGAAACCCCAAAACCTGGTATCATAGTATAGAGACAGAACTACATATAAGGAGTACAAAGGATCCAAAATAATATATACAGGTGTCTCTGAGTAGTAATAGAACACATGATATAAAAGATAACTAAAAGCTAAGATTTGGTCGCCAAGAGCTCACCCCTAGTCAGAAATATCTCAAAAACAGCTCCTCACACGAGTCTTCAATGAGCTAATGGCGATGGCTCACACTAGAATCTGTACCAAAAGATGCAAAGTGTAGTATAATCACTAATTACAAAACAATTGATACCCAAGAGATATCATAGGCCGGCTGGGCAAATATAAGATAAAAGAGTAGTAATAAGCAGAATTGAAAATAACTAGTCACAGAAGGCAATGAAGAAGTACACGAAAGCTAGCACAGAAGGAATACAAGCAGGAATAATACGTACGGCTAGCTAAAGGAATACACATCACAGGCAAAAGAAAGAAGCACGTACCCGCGATCCTCGCACCAACAAGTATACAAAGAAGAGTTTAGAAAACAGGCGGTATACCAGTAACCTCAATGAATAGAGAAGGAGAGGAAGGAAATAGTAAACATGTTCAAATACAATGAACGATAACCCAACTAAGCATGAAATCTCAAGTCAGGAATTCAACAACTAGAAGCCCAAGTTTAACCTTAACAATATCCAAAGTCATAAGAACCACAATAGAGAAAAATAGTAACAATAAGTCTACCTACAGTTCCACGGGAGCCCATACACCCAAGGAATACAAACAAGTAAAGACAAACCCTCCGGCATCCCATACTTCAGGAGCGTACAATCAACAAACAGTCAACAAGGGTGGAACCTCACACAAATGAATGGTACAACATGCCATTCTAAACCAAGAGTGATAGTAGTACCGTATGTTACACGTTTCTGGCATCCTATATGGCCCAGAAGACAGGATACATGGAAGGTAACACCCGTATACCTCTACTACGTTGTATACCCACCTCTGGAACTCACAACACGTAGCCCCTGGTGCGTAATGGCAAGGTCCATGGAGGGCCCCAACAACCATATTAGATGACCTGCAACCTCAAAAATCCCCAAGTAAAGCTGCCCGGAGAGTATCCTGGTCTAAATCAGGAAGTTAAATATTCCAAGCGCACGGCCTCGCCGAGTCTAGCATCACCCTGAAGTTATAGTAAAACAAGTCTAGTGCTCGACCTCGCCGATTCTAGTATAAGTGGAAATAGTGATAAAATATCCTTTAATTCCTCCTGACCCCAAGAAGATCCATTAAGACGGTACCAAAATCCTTTCTTAATCATTTCTATCAAAAATAGGCCCCACAGGGCCAGGCAAGGTTTAGAAATTCAGCAATAGTAGGCCTGAAGCTAAAACCATAGTAAAATCATCAAGAAATTCCCTCTATATGCATGATGAATGGTATACACAATCACAACGGTGGCCCCCGTCCCACAATTAACCTATCGACTCTGCAAAGGCTTCAATCATTCTACAACACATATAACCGGCTCTACAATAATAAGAATGATGCCCAGACATACGAACATTCCCATATAACCCACCATCTATGTTCAAGAGTCAAACCAGGCCACATATGACCACAAGGGTGATAATATCATCCACAACAAATACTACAACCATCGAAGGAAGAAAAGTAATCTGACGTGAATAAAGCGGTCAAGGTCTGTGGTACCAACTAGTAAACCCAACCCAATGATGCCAATTAGTACAATTTTATTCTATATATGTAAAGTATAAAGAGTTTAAACCATAACCTACCTCGGTGCCGAACTGCAAACACGAGCTGTCACTCATGTGCCTTCCCCTTCTGAACAGCCTCAGAAAGCTACCACGCTATCAAGAACATAATCTCGGTGTCAAGACGAGAAGAATGACACCCATATTGCTATACGAAAAATAGGATCGAAAAATAACCCTCAGGGCCCGCATAGTGAAACAAAAAATAAGATTCACAATTATGTCCGCGGTGAATTTAAGAACCCATGCTCATAATTTGAGCGCAAACGGAGTTTGTTTTGGGGCTCAAAATAGCCCTGAAGTACAACCAATTCATTAGTACAAAAGTGGAGAGTTGAGATTTTCAAGGGCAGAAACGTACCAATTTAGAAGCAAGAATCGACCACGGATCAGAACTACAGCTATCACGAACAATCAAGCTCTCTAATGCATATTTAACCCAAGAAAAATCAAGCTTGTAAGAGCCTCAACCATGGAGGTTTTTTAGCATGAAGAGAAGAACAAGGCTTGAAGAAGAAGAGGCTTACCAACGATAAATGAGCGAGATTAATGATAATTTGGAGAATTGCCACGAGCCCACACTGTTCTTGAGTAATTAGAGTTGAGAAAAATGAAGTTGGAGTTGAAAGAAGTGAAAGAAATAAGCTGAAAATCATGAAAAACAAGAATCTAAAGAATGAAATTTATGGAAATTAACGGAAGTTAACAAGAGATTTTACCTATTTAAGAGGCCAAGAAACACACCTAGATCAGCAACAATTATTCCTCCAAGTTATGGTAAGAGCAGGTGAAGATTTAAAGGAATTTGGTGTAAAAATGATGGAGAAAACGAGTTGGAAAGATGAGAGCAAAACCTGAAAATAAAGCTGCCAACAACTATTTAAAGCTGGCCCGCAACAGAAAAATCTGCAATTTTCTAAACTTCTACGGGGTATTCCGGGCACAATCGGAACCCAATACTCACAAATCAATAGAGCTATTTGAGTGAAAACGATATTCCGGACTCAATGGAATCAACTAATTTACCAACAGATATCGTTTTAAGGAAAAGTGGGCCCCATGCCCAAAACAAACTCGGAACTCAATACCCCAAAATAAGTCTGGAAGCCCCGAGACCCAAACCAAAGGTTCCCCAAGCCCAAAATCGACATTCCAGATCTTAGAGTGCAGACATAATTTCCATCCGAGGCCATCTTCTCCGAATATTAACCAAAATCAAATTTTCAAGTTCAACTTGGCTAAAACACAAAAGGCTGTGCAACTGATTGGACCGGAATAACCTCAGCATGGGGAGCCACAGTAACAGGCTACGCTCTTGAACTCGATGCACCCAGGGATGCACCCTGAGCGAATGTATGTGCTGCCTCAAAAGATCGCTCTCAAATCATACCCAACAACTGTAACATTAAGCCCCGAATATCTGAAGACTGAATTGGGCCTGATTTTGGCACTGGAGCTGGTGGTACATGTGCTGCCTCTTGGTCCACATACTTCTAGGGAGAAACTATGGCTCATAATCATACTCGGGATCTTTATCAACTCTAGTAGCTCTAGCAGGTGCCGCTGCTCGGGGTTATCATAGATCCCTACCTCTACGACCTCTTCGGCCTAAAGCTGGAGTCGGAGGCTCATCTGCACCTGATGCTGGAGATCTCGCTTGAGCCATCTGTGAAAGAATGAACGAGAACAAGTGAGATTTCAAGAAACTCCCAAGGATTATGCACGATACAGAAGGAAATACAAGAGTCATAAAGAGGTCACTATAGCTTTTCGAAGATTGAGTACGGACATCTCCGCCCCAATCCATAGGACTCTACTAGACATTGGATCCTATACCGATGATACCGGTGAAGCTAGGCTCCAAAACCAAGCTGTCATAACCTGATTTCTCGGTCATGATGGCACCTATAATCCCCAGTAGGCAAACCAATCCTCGTAGCCCAGAACGGTTAGTAATGGGCTACTTTCTCACTTTAGTGGAGGAATGATATAAATAATCAGAAGCAAGGGAAATAAGCTGAAGAAAGTAGATACAAGAATATATATATATCTGCAAAAACTAAACCAAAACCCCAAAACCTGGTATCATAGTATAGAGCTAGAACTACATATAAGAAGTACAGAGGATCCAAAATAATATATACAGATGTCTCTGAGTAGTAATAGAACACATGATATAAAAGATAACTAAAAGCTAAGCTCCGGTCGCCAAGACCTCACCCTCAGTCTAAAATATCTCAAAAACAGTTCCTCGCACGAGTCTCAAATGAGGTAACAGTGATGGCTCACACTAGGATCTGCACCAGAAGATGCAGAGTGTAGTATGAGCACCAATTGTAAAGCAATCGGTACCCAGTAGGTACCATAGGCCGACTGAGCACATATAAGATAAAAGAGCAGTAATAAGTAGAATAGAAAACAACTAGTCACAGAAGGCAACCAAGAAGTACACGGAAGCTAGCACAAAAGGAATACAAGAAGGAACGATACATATGGCTAGCTAAAAGAATACACATCACAGGAGAAAGAAAGAAACACATACCCGGGATCCTCGCAACAACAAGTATACAAAGAAGAGTTTAGAAAATAGGCAGTATACTGGTAACCTCAACAAATAGAGAAGGAGAGAAAGAAAATAGTAAACATGTTCAAATACAATGAACGATAACCCAACTAAGCATGCAATCTCAAGTCAAGAAATCAACAACTTGAAGCCCAAGTTTAACCTTAACAATATCCAAAAGTCATAAGAACAACAATAGGAGCCAATAGAGAGAAGTAGTAACAATAAGTCTACCTACAGTCACATGAGTGCCAATACACCCAAGGAATACAAAAAAGTAAAGACAAATCCTCTGGCATCCTATACTACGGGAGTGTGCAATCAACAAATAGTAAACAAGGGTGGAACCTCACACAAATGAATGGTATAACATGCCATGTTAAACCAAGAGTGATAGTAGTACCGTATGTTACTCGCTTTCGGTATCCTATAAGGCCCCAAAGATAGGATACATGAAAGGTAACACCCGTATACCTCTACTACGCCATATACCCACCTCCGGCACTCACAGGACGTAGCCCCTCATACGGAATGGCATGGTCCGTAGAGGCCAGTGACCAACATACTAGATGCCCTGTAATCTGGAAAATCCCCAAGTAAAGCTGCCTAGAGAGTATCCAGGTCTAAATTAGGAAGTTAAATAGTCCTAGCGCATGGCCCCGCCGAGTCTAGCATCACCCCAGAAGTTGTAGTAAAACAAGTCTAGTGCTTAACCTCGCCGAGTCTAGTATAAGTGAAAATAGTGATAAAACATCCATTAATTCCCCCTTACCCCATGAAGATCCATTAAGATGGTTCCAAAATCCTTTTTCAATCATTTTTACCGAAAATGGGCTCTACAAGCCATGCAAGGTTTAGAAATTCATCAATAGTAGGCCCAAAGAAAAAACCATAGTAAAATCATGAAGAAATTCCCTCTATATGCATGATTAATGGTATACACAATCACAACAGTGGCCCATGGCCCACAATTAACCTATCAGCCCTTCATAGTCTCCAATTATTCTTCAGCATAGATAGCTAGCTCTACATTTCTCCTTTTTTACCTCATGGTCATTCACACCTTATATCACCTTCACTTGGTAGCACCTATTTGTGCTTTTCAATTTTCTCGTTAGATTGATCTTTTGGAGCAATTTTCAATTCTCGAATCAAGGTGCTACCTTGCACTTGAAGTGCAATTCTTTTGTTCTCCTCATTTGATCACATGCGCCCCCTAAACATAGGCATTTGCCTATGTTATCTTTTGTCCCCCACCCAAACTTAGGCTTTTAGCCTACATTTTATTTTCCAAGCAATTAGGGATGATGGGTGCCAAGATAGAGGTTCCAAAAAGGTCAAGGTGTTACAAAGTTGTCAAAGAATGGTCACAAGCTCAAAGTGGTTAACTAGGATTTGATGTCATTGGGAGGTCATTTGAGTGAATTGGCTATCAATGAGGGTCTAAGGTCATTTCCCAAGCTTGGTTACACCTAGAATTTTGCCTTGAATCACATTCAGGGAAAGTTCTAGACGACCCTTATGCACAAGAATCAAGGTAAAGCCTCATCGCACAAGGCATCATGCCACAAGACTTCATCCATTAGTCCCACAATCAATTGGGGCAAATGACTTTTTACAAGCTATTCTGAGTTCATTACACACTAGTTTGTGAGTCAATCAAGCCAAAGTGAGAGTGTGCAAGTAATGACAAGAGAACACTTTTTTTTTCTCAAAAATTAATTTCCCTTCCTCTTTTCCTTTTCAAAAACAATTTACCAAGAAAATTTATTGGTGGGCCCATTTCGAGACAAGCATTTACGAACTCAATTCTAAACTAAACTTGGCATTTTCCTTTAAGAAAGTGGCCTCTCAATCTATCATAGGAAAACACCAATCTGGTTTGACACACAAAAACATAAGAAAAGAAAAAGAAGATAATAAAAACTTTTGCTCTTTGGGAAAGAACGGTAGTATTAAGAAAACCCTCAGAGTTTATTTCTACACTACTATCAACAAGGCGATCCACAAATTTTTGAGCTCATGAATCAATCATGAACAAGCCTCGACGTAGGCATTTAGCGCATATGAAAGGCACGGGCAGTGGAACAATATGGCATGTAAGACCAACCTGGCACATCATCAATAAAATTCAAGCCCGGCGAGGGCACAATTAAGCTCAAAGTAAAAAGTAAAACAAAACAAAGGCTAAAGGCCCGACGAGGGCAATGTCAATCATAACAACCATCATGAAGTTAATTCTTACATACTCCCTCCAAACTGAAAACAAACATAGCACATGATGCACAAAAAGATAACCAAATAAGAATGAGTACCAAAAACTCCCTGCGTAGGCTAATGATGATGATGGCATCTCCTTCTTGAATACACTTGATAAGGTTGTGGAGATATTGGTGGAGCCAGTGGTGTCGGTGGTGGTATGAAAGCATATGCTAGATCTAGCTGAAACTCTTCTAGCGGAGGATTCAATGGATCCCACCGGACCTCAAGGACAGCAGGATCCCAACTTGTGCACCAAGTATCAGGAGGGCTAGTACATCTTGTAGGGAAGTTCAAGCCTGGAGCCGGTAGGTTAAGATCCTTATTTGCTTTAACAGGCAGGATCATTTGCTTGAATCTCTCAACCTCTGTTTCCATAGTTTCAACTCTATCACAAAGTTTGATCATACTTGACACAAACGGTTTGAGGGGTGACTTGATAGCAGATTCAATCAAAGCTGGAAATTCTCTGGCCAATTAATGCAACCATTCTTCATTTTTGTTGGTAATTTGAGCAAGCTTGAGTAAATTACCTTGACATTTTGTTCCTGATACTCTATTGACGATGCTCGATGCTCCTTGAGATGCGGGTGAATTTTTTTCTTAATTATGCACTATGTTTCTGCCCCAAGTACTGAGTCTTGTGGCCTCAGAAGTCTGTTCAAGTTGCCTCTTCTTGACGTTCAAAGCATCTTTATCCCTCTTTGTGTCTAGGCAAACCATACTTGTAGCTTGCCTAGCCTTGTCGAATCCTCGAAACAAGGGGCATCCAGCTTGAATGCATAGAAGGGTGATGAGCATGGGGATTGCCATGGATATGGCGTCATGTCGTGCTTTTTTCTAGAGATGTTCAGCTATGATTTCTCCCTCATTCAACTTGAGTCCTCTTATGATGTATGCAAGGAGAATGGCCATCTCAATTGACACATTAGTGGTGTGGCCAGTCAGGATGAATCTGGTGCTCACAAAGTCAAGCCACATCCGTTCTTTGATTCTGAGATCCGAGCGATAAATATGTCCCCTTGAGGTGGCCCAAAGGGGTTCTCCTTCCGCAATCACACTAGCAACGCATTTGTATTCTTCGTCCTTATTTGCCACACGTTCCATGTACCTTGATTTAGGGATTGGTTTATCGTCCCATATGATAGAATGAATGGCTTCCGGGGTGATATTCACTATTTAACCCATACCAAAACTGAGCTGAGGCATGGGGACTTACTTAGGGGACCTTTAGGATTAAGCATGTCAAAGTTGGCCCTGTATGAAGCATAGAATTCCCATACCAACTCAGGAAAGTGGAGGCCTGGTGTTTTGAAAAAATGCTCCCAATCCCTTATGCAAATTTGCTTTGGCATGTTTGGGAACTCTTCTTGGAAATCATCTATATTGAATCCTTTTTCCTCCAAGAATGGGCACTTTTCGAACTTAAGATAATAGGCTTGCATTCTTGTAAGCCCAAAGCAAACCCTCGACTCATACTATCCTACCTAATATGTTGAAACTCCCATAGTTGGAGTTGGCTCTAGGGCACGTCTCTTCTGATTGTGCCTGTTGGAAGACATAGTTTTGCGAGTCGGTGTTAGGAATATACAATAGAAACATATACCAAACTTTTGTTGGCTCGTGCATTTCAATTTTGAACCGCACCAGCAAAAGTGTGCATCGCATTAGCCGAAAGATTCTTACAGTGATTGTTCTTCATAGTGCAAATTAGGTGTTAACCGCACCAGTTGAAGTGCGCGTCGTACCAAACTTTTCCGCTCAAGCTAGTGTTCTGCACTTTCTTTTCAACTCTGTGTGACGCATCGTGCGACTCACACATCAAGATCTATGCATTGTATGCGAAACACACAATGGCACAATTGGAATTTTTGGTTCCTTTTATTCTTGTGAGTTACGCATACGATCCATAGAGCAAGAAGAGCTTCAGCACCACACACTACCAATTCATAATAACAAGAGGGCAAGGGGGTTTATGACTATAACTTCTGGGTACTCAAACTTCCCTGAATTTTCCATTAACACATAACCAACAAGAAAGGACTCAATGACTTCCCTTAAGATGGACGTTACCCCGTCTATCATCGGGAACATCAAGCCTTCCTTTCAACAATAGGCACCAATAACATATCAACAATTATCCTCCTCCTCTCGCAAGATCATACAACCCAACTAGATTTTTAATAAAGATCACGCGCATACAATCAACAACATTTTACCTCAATTATCAATTATCAATCAAAACCTTATGACTACTGATGACTTTCCCTTAAGAACGATGTCACCCGATCTATCATCATGCAAAATCAAGCACTATTCATAAGTGGGTTACTCAGACTTCACCCCATAACAGATATTAAGGTTAACATTACTATCAATCAACATTCATAGTCAAGATTTACAATCTACCAAGTTGACATCAAAAGATTTCATGATTACAACTTAAAATTGGAAACCCAAAAATTTTGGATCTCACCCATTATCAATATGTCTAGTCTACTAAGCATGCTTCATAATATGAGTTTCCAACAATCTTAAAAACAACTATTTAACGTTGGGGAACTTACCACAAGTGAAGATTATGAAGGAAAGAACAGAAATCAAAGCTTTTTGAATACGAACAATGGTGACCTACAAGACCTCTCGAAGAATGACAGCGGCTACATGGAGAAGTGGTGGAGAAGATAGGGTGAGAAGAGGAGATTTATTTGTTGGGGTTTGAGGGGTTTGGAGAGAATTTTGGTGGAGGATTGTGAGAGTTGTGGAGAAAGATAGTGGAAAAAGAAGAGAGAGAGAGGCGGTTTTAAAAGAAAAAGAAGAAGAAGAGTCGGCCGGGTCATCTCCGGGTCGGGTCGGTCAATGGGTTAGGTCAATTAAAAATTCAGATTTACCTCCTGTGCACCGTGACATGCGATTCGCACCAGGCAAGGTGCGGACTGCATGGCGCATCACACATGCCTCCTTTTCTCCCCTGGTTTTGCCCAGGCATCTATTTTCTGGTGCGATGGGGGTGCGATACGCACTTGGGTTTGTGTGGCCCGCACAACCCTGCGCATGTTACCTCTAATTTTCTCTTTTCCTCCAAGCCTTTTATTTTTGTGTGCGGTTGGCTGTGCGACACACACAATTGCTCATGCAGTCCGCACAGTCCTCCGCACAATAGGGTTCAGCCGTACTTAATACTCTATTTCATTTTCCACTTTATGAATCCCCTAAAAACACAAAAAACAACAAAAAGTGAGGAAAGTGAAAGAAAAGACACTTGGGTTGCCTCCCAAAAAGCGCTTGATTTTACATTGCGGCTCGATGATGGTAGCTCAATCTCAATCGTTGTCGGAAGGCATGCCAATCCAGTTAGCATGGTCCCATTCCAACAAGGGAAATTGCTCCATTTACACTTTAGAGATGCCATCAAGCTATTAATCTTGCAATGAATCAACTGCGGGCGCCTTGCACACTTCACACTCTCCAAGGGTATAATCATTTGTCCTCAAATTCTATCACATATATGTCTCTCTAATTGTCTTGAGGCTTAGTCGGTTAGCAAACATTGAACGTCACTACCTCATCCCCCAATTGAAATTTGAGTTCTCCGAGTTTGACATCAACAAGGACCCGCCTGGTTGCTAACAATGGTCATCCCAAAATAATGGGCACCTCTACATCTACCTCACAGTCCAATATGACAAAATCCTCACGAAAAATTATTTTTTCCACTTTTACCAAAACATCAAACAAGATTCCCACAGGGCACTTAATCGACCTATCGGCCATAAGCAGTCGCGTAGAAGTGGGCTTGGGAGTGCCCAATCCTATCTTCTGAAAAATCACAAGGGGCATCAAGTTGATGCTTGCCCCCAAGTCGCACAAGGCCCTTTGAAACACAAACAAACCAATTGTACATGGTACAGTGAACGCACCCGGATCATTCCTTTTCGTGGCCACATTGCTAGTCATCATCGCACTACAACTATGTGAAATCACAACCATGCCCACTTCAACCACCTTTTTTCTTTTTAAGTAGCTCTTTTATAAACTTGGAGTATCCTGGCATCTATATTAGATCTTCGACCAAAGAAATGTTTATTGAAAGCTTGTTGAACATGTCAACAAACTGGCTAAATTTTTGCTCTTCCTTCTTCTTATTTAGCCGATGAGGATATGGAGGGGGTCCTTTTGGTGTTGTGGTTGGAATGCTTTGTATAAGAGGAGAGTCCACCTTGTCATCAATGACTTCTTGGGGAGAGGTCTTGGCCACTTCCTTATCTTTATCTCTCCCAATGTTTCTCGGTGCATTCGATTCTTCAAGCTCTTTTTTTACCTACGAGGTGTCAATTAAATTCTCATGATCCACCTCTTCATCTCTTAGTTTCTTGCTTGTATCATCTGTCAGCTCTTTTGGTTGTACGATCAGTTCCGTAATGGGTTCCCTTATTTCACCGGTTGTTTGACCACTCCTAGCAACAACGGCCATGATGTGCCCATCGGGTTTAGGATTTGTAGTGGTGTCACTAAGAAGTGGCGTCCTTACCCTCAGGGTCATTTGAATAGAAAGATTATCCATTTGGGCCTCAAGTTGCTTGATGGAGGTCGAATGGGAGCTCACGGTTCTGTGAAGTGTGGAGACTTTGCTCTTGAGCTTATGTACCTTGGCGTGTGTAGTATTCACCTTTTTCAACACCAAGGACAACATGTCCTCTAACTTGTAATGCTCGGGATTTCTTGTGGTTGGTTGGTGGGGGGACTCGATTTGTTTGGTGTTGCATAAGCACCTTGATGGTTGTACCGCTCACCGTACCTGTCCCGATCATCTCATTTCCAACCTTAGTTCTATTCCTTGGGAAATAATACACGGGACGAGAACCCTCTGACACAAAACACAACGTCCTTTCAACCACCATTATAAGCTCCTCATGAGTGGATCTTATTTCCGGGGTGTCTACTACACACGCCCCCTTTGTACTAATCACATCCTTTGCAAAGAGGTCAATTTGGGCCATCATTTTGGCCATTGTTTCATCTTAAATTCTGCCCCTCTTTCTAATTTCATTAGCCAAGATAGAGAGAGTCACTCTTGAGGTAGGTACATCTGCCTCCTGAGTATACCAAGCTTGATGGGCTTTTGTCATCCATTACAAGAAAGCCGAGGCAACATGGAATGTCATGTCCATGAAAATGCCACCTCTGAGGCTATTAGCCATTGTTTTATTCATGGAGTTCAATGACTGGTAGAAGCTTTGAAGCAAAACATTGTTCGATAGCTCATGGTTTAGGCATAAAATAAGATTCTTCTTGAAGTGCAGCCAAGCCTCATGTAAGAGCTCATCCAGAAGTTGCTTGAAGCTGGTTATCTCGTCTAGGAGTTTCATCATGCGAGATGGAGGAAAGAACATTGAAGTAAACACTTCAGCCAACTCACCCCTAAGATGTGATAGAACTATCCAGCAATTCTTCCAACCACGCCATGGCTTCCCCCGTCAAAGAGAAGGGAATAGGCGCAATCCGATGGACTCTAGGGAGATATTTTGGATCATGTATGGTTGGCTAATCTCCACGAAGTTCCGAATATGCCGGTTGGCGTCCTCATGGGCAGCTCCACTAAATTACACCTTCTTTTGAATCAAATGGATCATGGTACTTGTCACATGGAAGACAACATTTTCTACCATGGGGGGTAGGCAGATTGCACCTACACCTCCATGCATCATTGGCTCAGTAGAGTTGGGGTTGTCAAAACTGCCAATTCTCTCATTGTCCTTGGTTTCTTCAATAGCCGACCTACTCAATCAACACTCAAAAACAACAAAAAGTAAAGGAAAACAAGCACTCTCAAGTTGACTTCACAACAACAATCAAAAACTAGCTAATATACAAGTCCCCGACAATGACGCCATTTTTGATGAACGCTCAAATCATGTCTCTCCAACTAGGAGGTCACGACGATCGCATAGTCAAAACACATTTATAAACCCAATAGATGTAGGGGTCATACCCAAGGGACCTGATTTAACTAATTAGAGATTGTGTGAAGCTATTTCAAAGTGAGAGTAGTTGTTCCACAAAACCAAAGAAAGTAAATGAGGGGTATTAGGAGAGTTGTCACTACTAACTCAATTAAAATAAAAACTATAAAATCGAGATAGGTGTACCAATAAGAACTAGATGACTAGGGGTGTATTTTAAATGAGGCATTTTCTATAAGATAGGGTGGTCACTAATTCACTTAAATTTTCACCTATTGACACGGGTAGTGTTGATCATAAGTGTGGAATGCTATCTCTCGATCAACATCCATATATTCGATGATTTTGGTTAGAACATCATTCGGTGTGCTAAATAACCAACCAATATTTGCTTGGGGAGGTCGTCCTATCTCTAGCCTGGACCCTTAAATGGGAGATTCCGCGATTGGAGCTATGTATAGCCTCCAATCTAAGTGGATTCCCAAGTACCCACAAACAATTTCACATCCACAACTACAAAATTCTCTCTCGAGCAACTATATAGCCAAGTAAGGTAAATTCATGTTTGCAACCACAAATTATTAGATTTAAACAAGGTGAATTTAGTAGACCTATATCAGATAAGCAATTATAAAAGCGAATTAGCAACACACACACCCATTAGCTAAGCACCCATCATCAATACACCCTAAGACAAGAGAAATTAGCCACTCATAGAAGGGGGAGAAGATATACCAGCTGGGTAAATCAAATTCCCATCCTTTGTAGTTGATTCGCAAGTTCTAGAGTAAAATTAGGTACACAATTTGTTAACCAAAGGATTGGATTGAAACCCTCTCTCAATGGAGATGGAGAAAAGTGTTTACAAGCCAAAAATATCTCCAAGTTCTCTCTCTGAAATTCTTTGCTAAAAATTATATATACAAAAAGTCTAAAATTGCCTTTTATATGTTCCCAAATCATCAAATAAATTTAGGACAAAGTTGCCCTTCGGGTGGTGTGCGGCGTTGTGTGCAGTTCGCAAGTCGTAATATGTGCATCACACACCTACTTCAGGTTGACCAGTGACTTCAGCCGCTTAAGTAGGCTTTGTGCGAAGGTGGTGCGTTTTGCACCACGGGATATGCGCATCGCATGGCGACCGCACTCCTTAGAAAAATCTTCAGTCATCTTTGCAACTTCATGCGGAGGAGATGCGAATTCCATCTCGGCTTGTGCATGTCGCACAGCCACCGCACCTCTCTGCAGATTCTCCAGCTTTTCTCAACTCTTCACACTTATCTCCTTTTTGGCTCTTTTTGGGTCCATATCCTTGTTTCTCCTCTTCTATCCAAAATACCTATATATACATCAATACAAGCCATAAGAACCTATAAATCGATTCAAAACATAGCAATAATTCATGGATATAGGTTCAATAAGTTGGTAGATTACCGACTTATCAAACCCCCAAACTTGAACTATTGCTTGTCCTCAAGCAAGATACTCACATGGCAAGGAATGAATTATACTAAGGCTCAATTAAGTCACAAAAACTATTCTACACGATAAATTTAAGAAAAATAAACAAACAAAAGACTCAAGCAAAAGACTCAACTACTATGCTTATCTCAATTAGGACCCCCACATGCTCAAGGCAATTGCTCATTTCAACACTTTTTTCAAAAAAGACATCATATCTCTTTTAAAACTCAAGGGAATTTGCCATTCAAAAGAAGACATTTTAGCTTCTCAAGTCATTGGCATGGACCGTCAAGGTTTGCCTCGAGATTCGCCACACAACTTGTCTCATTTATTCCTCTCAATTGAAATAGAGACTCTATGCTTCAATTCGAGTGCATGATGCCACTCACCACAAGAGAGAACCGCACTCACAATTATTCAATTCTTAACCAAGGGATTATAAGAGAACCAAGAAGACTCTAACTCTCTCAAGCAAGTTCAAATGCATACGCACCAAACCATAGGCTTGCCCTTTATATAGATCACCACTAATGTAGGGTAGCCAAGCTCGGAATAACCAATGACTTGTGGGTTACGATGTTGTCTAGGTCTAAGGTGAGGATATCATTTGGTTCAAGTGACTACACCTCCCTAATGCTCTTTGTTCTCATTTCAAACACCGCTTACATTTTTCAATTTTCAACTTCACCTAATTTCTCCCTCACACAACCTAAGATTTGTCCTTTTTTACCTCATGATCATTCACACCTTATATCACCTTCACTTGGTATCACGTATTTTTTCTTTTCAATTTGCTTGTTAGATTGATCTTTTGGAGAAATTTTCAATTCTCAAATCAAGGTGCTACCTTGAACTTAAAGTGCATTTCTTTTCTTCTCCTCATTTGATCACATACACCCCACAAACATAGGCATTTGCCTATGTTATCTTTTATCCCCCCCTTAAACTTAAGCTTTTAGCCTACATTTCATTTTCCAAGCAATTAGGGAGGATGGGTGCCAAGATATAGGTTCCAAAAAGGTCAAGGTGTTACAAAGGTGTCAAAGAATGGTCACAAGCTCAAAGTGGTTCACTAGGATTTGATGTCATTGGGAGGTCATTTGAGTGAATTGGCTATCAAAAAGGGTCTAAGGTCATTTCCCAAGCTTGGTTACACCTAGAATTTTTCCTTGAATCACATTCGGGGCATGTTCTAGATGACCCTTATGCACAAGAATCAAGGTAATGCCTCATCACACAAGGAATTATGCCACAAGACTTCATCCATTAGTCCCACAATAAATTGGGGCAAATGACTTTTGACAAGCTATTCTTAGTTCATTACAAACTCATTTGTGAGTCAATCAAGCCAAAGTGAGAGTGTGCAAGTCATGACAAGAGAAAACTTTTTTTTTCTAAGAAATTAATTTCCCTTTCTCTTTTCCTTTTAAAAAACAATTTACCAAGATTTTTTTTTGGTGGGCCCATTTTGAGACAAGCATTTACGGACTCAATTCTAAACTAAACTTGGCATTTTCCCTTATGAAAGTCGCCTCTCAATCAATCATAGAGAAACACCAACCCGGTTCGACACTCAAAAACAAAAGAAAAGAAAAAGAAGATAATCAAAACTTTTGCTCCTTGGGAAAGAACCATAGTATTAAGAAAACCCTCAGAGTTTATTTCTACATTACTATCAACAAGGCGATCCATAACTTTTTGCGCCCATGAATCAATCAAGAACAAGCCTCGACATAGCATTTAGCGCATTTGCAAGGCACGGGCAGTGGAACAATGGGGAATGTAAGACAAACACGACACACCATCAATAAAATTCAAGTCCATTGAGGGTACAATTAAGCTCAAAGTAAAAAGTTAAACAAAACTTAAAAAAACATAGCCCATAATGCACAAAAATATTACCAAATAACAATGAGTGCCAAAAACTCCCTATGTAGGCTAATGATGATGTTGGGGTCTCCTTCGTGAATAAACATGATGAGGTGGTCGAGATGCGATGGAACCGATAGTGTCGATGGTGGTATGCAAGCATATGCTAGATCTAGATGAAACTCTTTTAGCGAATAATTCAATGGATCCCACCAGACCTCAAGGCCATCAGGATCCCAACTTGTGCACCAAGTATCAGGAGGGGTGGTACATCTTGTAGGGAAGTTCGAGCCTGGAGCCGGTAGGTTAAGATCCTAATTTGCTTCAACAGGAGAGATCATTTTATTGAACCTCTCAACCTCCATTTCCATAGTTTCCACTCTAGCACAAAGTTTGCTCATACTTGACAGAACTGGTTTGAGGACTGACTTGATAGCAGATTCAATCAAAGCTACAATTTCTCTGTCCAATTTATGCAACCATTCCTTGTTTTTGTTGGTAATTTGAGCAAGCTTGAGTAAATTACCTTGAGGGTTGGTTCCTGATACTCTATGGATGATGCTCGATGCTCCTTAAGATGCGGGTGAATTTCTTTCTTTATCATGCACTATGTTTTTACCCCGAGTAATGAGTCTTGTTGCCTCAGAAGTCTGTTCAAGTTGCCTCTTCTTGACGTGCAAAGCGTCTTTATCTCTCTTTGTGTCTAGTCAAACCATACATGTAGCTTGCCTAGCCTTATCGAATACTCAAAATAAGGGGCATCCAACTTGAATGCATAGAAGGGTGATGAGCACGGGGAATGCCATGGATATGGCATCATGTCCTGCTTTTCTCTTGAGATGTTCAACTATGATTTTGCCCTTGTTCACAATGAGGCCTCTCATGATGTATACAAGGAGAATGTCCATCTCAATGGACACTTTAGTGGTGTGGCCAGTCAGGATGAATCTGGTGCTCACAAAGTCGAGCCACATACGTGCTTCGAATATGAGATCCAAGCAATAAATTTGTCCCATTGAGGTGGCCCAAAGGTGTTCTCCTTCCATAATAACACTAGCAACCCATTTGTATTCCTCGTCCTTTTTCACCACACGTTCTATGTACCTGTATTTAGGGATTGGTTCATTATCCCATATGACAGAATGAATGGCTTCCGTGATGATATCTGAGGCATGGTGACCTTCTTAGGGGACCTTTAGGATTAAGCATGTCAAAGCTGGCCCTATATGAAGCATAGAATTCCCGTACCAACTCAGGAAAGTAGAGGCCTGGTGTTTTGGCAAAATGCTCCCAAGCACTTATGCGAAATTGCTTTGGCATGTTTGGGAACTCTTCTTGGAAATCATCTATATTGAATCTTTTTTCCTCAAAAAATGGGCACTTCTGGAACTCAAGATAATAGGCTTGCATTCTCGTAAGCCCAAAACGAACCCTCGACTCATACTGTCCTGCCTCATATGTGGAAACTGTCGTAGTCAAAGGGGCTGTAGGGAGAGTCTCTTCTGATTGTGCTTGTTGGTAGATATAGTCCTGCAAGTCGGTGTTCGGAGTATACAATAGAAATATATAATACTAAAAAAAATTAAGGGATCATTTAAGTGAAAAGAAAAGGAGGCAGTTGTTGGCTCGTGCAATTCAACTGCGAACCACACCAGCAAAAGTGTGCATCGTAGATGCCATCGCATGAGCCGAGAGATTCTTCCAGTGATTTTTCTTTGTGGTGCGAATTAGGTGTGAACCGCACCAGTTGAAGTGCGCGTCGTACCGAACTTTTCTGCTAAAGCCAGTGTTCTGCACTTTCTTTTCAACTTTGTGTGACGCATCGTGCGACTCACACATCAAGATTTATGCATTGTATGCGAAACACACAATGGCACAATTGGAATTTTTGGTTCCTTGTGTTCTTGTGAGTTACGCATATGATCCATAGAGCAAGAAGAGCTTCAACACTTAGCACCACACACAACCAATTCATAATAACAAGAGGGCAAGAGGGTTTATGACTATAACTTCTGGGTACTCAGACTTCCCTGAATTTTCCATTAACACATAACCAACAAGAAAGGACTCAATGACTTCCCTTAAGATGGACTTTACCCCGTCTATCATCGGGAACATCAAGCCTTCCTTGCAACAATAGGCACCAATAGCATATCAACAATTATCCTCCTCCTCTCGCAAGATCATACAACCCAACTAGATTTTTAATAAAGATCACGCGCATACAATCAACAACATTTAACCTCAATTATCAATTATCAATCAAAACCTTATGACTACCGATGACTTGCCCTTAAGAACGATGTCACCCGATCTATCATCATGCCAAATCAAGTACTAGTCATAAGTGGGTTACTCAGACTTCACCCCATCACAGATATTAAGGCTAACATTACTATCAACCAATATGCAAAGTCAAGATTTACAATTTACCAAGTTGACAATAAAAGATTTCATCATTACAACTCAAAATTGGGAAACCAAAATTTTCAGATCTCACCCATTCTCAACATGGCTAGTCTACTAAGCATGCTTCACAATATGAGTTCCCAAAAATCATAAAAACAACTATTTAACATCGAGGAACTTACCACAAGTGAAGATTATGAATCGAAGAACAGAAATCGAAGCTTTTTGAATACCAAAAATGGTGACCCACAAGACCTTCTGGAGAATGACGGCAACTACGTGGAGACGATGGGGTGAGAATAAGAGAAGGATTCGTGGGGGTTTTAGGAGTTTGGAATGAATTTTAGTTGAGGATTGTGAGAGTTGTGGAGAAAGATGGTAGAAAAAGAAGAGAGAGAGGCGGTTTTAAAAGAAAAAGAAGAAGAAGAGTCGGCCGGGTCATCTTCGGGTTGGGTCGGTCAATTAAAAATTTAGATTTACCTCCTGTGCGCCGCGACATGCAATTCACACCAGGCAAGGTGCAGACCGCATGGAGTATCGCACAAGCCCCCTTTTTCTCCTCTGGGTTTTCCCAGGCATCTTTTTGCTAGTGCGATGGAGGTGCGATGCTCACTTGGGCTTGTGCGGCCTGCATAGTCCAGCGCATGTTACCTCTAATTTTCACTTTTCCTCCAGGCCTTCTATTTTTGTATGCGGTTGGCTGTACGACACACACAATTTCTTGTGCGGTTTGCACAGTCCTCCAAACAATAGAGTTCAGCCGTACTTAGTTCTCTATTTCATTTTCTAGTTCATGAATCCCCTAAAAATACAAAAACAAGAAAAAGTGAGGAAAGTGAAAGGAAAGACACTTGGGTTGCCTCCCAAGAAGTGAATGATTTTACATCGCGGCTTGATGATGGTACCTCAATCCTACACTATTGTAGAAAGGCATGCTAATCCGGTTAGTGTGGTCCTATTCCAACAAGGAAAATTGTTCCATTGACACCTTAGAGATGCCATCAAGCTGTTCATCTTGCAATGAATCAACTGCGGGCACCTTGCACATATCACAATCTCCAAAGGTATCATCCCCTTTTTCCTCAAATTTATCACAGATATGACTCTCAAATCGTCTGGAGGCTAAGTTGGTTGGCAAACATTGAACGACACTGCCTCATCCCCTACTTGGAATTAGAGTTCTCCAAGTTCCATATCAACAAGGACCCCTTCGGTGGCTAACAATGGTCATCCCAAAATAATGGGAACCTTTACAGCTACCTCACAGTCCAAGATGACAAAATCCACAGAAAGAATTAGTTTGTCCACTTTTACCAAAACATCAAACAAGATTCCCACACAGCGCTTAATCGACCTATCGACCATCAGCAGCCGCATAGAAGTGGGCTTGGGAGTGCCCAATTCTAACTTCTGAAAAATCACATGGGGCATCAAATTGATGCTTTCCCCCAAGTCACATAAGACCCTTTGGAACACAAACAAACCAATCATACATGGTATAGTGAATGCACCCAGATCGTCCCTCTTCTTGGCCACATGCTAGTCATCACCGCACTACAACTATGTGAAATCTCAACCATGCCCACTTCAACCACCTTTTTCTTTTTAAGTAACTCGTTCATAAACTTGGAGTATCCTATCATTTTTATTAGAGCTTTGACCAAAGGAATGTTTATTGATATCTTGCTGAACATGTCAACAAACATGCTAAATGTTTGCTCTTTCTTCTTCTTATTTAGCCGATGAGGATACGGAGGGGGTCCTTTGGGTGTTATGGTTGGAATGCTTTGTACAAGAGGAGAGTCCACCTTGTCATCAATGACTTCTTGGGGAGAGAACTTGACCTCTTCTTTATCTTTATCACTCCCAACATTTTTTGGCACATTCGATGCTTCAGGCTCTTTCTTTACCTCTGGAGTGTCAATTACATTCTCATGATCCACCTCATCATCTCTTTGTTTCTTTCTTGTCTCAACTATCAACTCTTTTGGTTCTGCAACCGGTTCCATAACGGGTTTCTTTATTTCACAAGTTGTTCGACCGCTCCTAGTAACAACGACCATGATGTGCCCGTCAGGTTTAGGATTTGTAGTGGTGTCACTAAGAAGTGGCGTCCTTACCCTCAAATTCATTTGAACATAAAGATGATCCATTTGGGCCTCAAGTTGCTTGATAGAGGTCGAATGGGAGCTCACGGTTCTGTAAAGTGTGGAGATTTTTCTCTTGAGCTTATGTACCCTGGCGTGTCTTGTATTCACCTTTTTCAGCACCAAGGACAACATGTCCTCTAACTTGGAATGCTCGGGATTGCTTGTGGTTGGTTGGTGGTCGGGATTCGATTTGTTTGGGGTTGCATAAGAACCTTGATGGTTGTACTGCTCACCGTACCTATCCTAATCATCTCGGTTCCAACCTTGGTTCTCTTCCTTTGGGCAATAATACCTATAACAAAAACCCCATCAGATATGCATCCCTAGTAATCTAGTCTACTTGGTACACCCACTTTAGTTTTCTTGTTTTTTTGAATTGAATTGCGATAGTAGTGACAAGTTTCCCAATTCCCCCCATCCTTTTACTTATTGGTTTGAGAAATTACTCTCACCTTGACTCAATCCATTACAATTGATATATAGCTAACCCAAGTCCCTTGGTTATGACCCCGACACTCGTTGGGTTTATAAATTTTGTTTTGCTGCATGATCGTCGTAGCCTCCTAATTGGAGAGCACGATTTGAGCGTTCATCAAAAATGGCGCTGTTGCCGGTGAACAATTTGGCGTATTGAGTTAGTTTAGAATTTGAGTGTACTTACTCTAATTCAATTTTGTGAATAATTCTTTTTCTTTTATTTAGTTTTAGTTTGTTGATGGCATCATGGCTTATTTGAATGTTAAAAATGTTGATAGTTGCATACCAATTTATATTCCCGACTATTGTGGTTATTGTGGAGGATCCCACCTTGGAAGAAGGTATAAAATTGGCCCTAGGATAGGAAGGTATCTCCTTGTTGCTCCTATGACGTGCGCACTTGTTATTTGTGTGATGGTCGTGATGGACATTGGAGTGAATACCCCAATGATGATCGTCCCCTTCCCTCTATTGTGCTAACAATGTTGCTAGTGGTGCTTGTGACCTTAATCGGAACCATGACTTAGCAAGCAAAGACGGCATATATGTCAAGCTCCAAACCCTCTTGGCCTCTCTAAAAACCCAAGAGGAGAGTGTTCAATCCATAAACCAATGCTTTGTGGACTCAAGAGCTAAAGAAGAGAAAAACACAAGGGAGGATCATGAGTTAAAGGTGGTGTTGCAACCAACTACCCCATTTGTGGGTCAGGATGTCATAGCATCTCTAAGTGAGGATGTTATGAATGAGTCAATCTTGAAGGTGGAGATGCCCAAATCCCACTTCAACCTTTGTTCGACCTCATGTTTGATTGAATGGATGAAAGTCAAAGTAATCAAGCTTTTGGAAGACCTTAGAAGGAGGGTGGATGAAGGTCTATCCGGTTTTGAGTTTGTCGTGTTAATAAGACAAAGTATCCTTCCTCACTTGAAGGTTAAAAAGTGCGACAAGCGGAATCAAGAGGATGGCCTTCTCATGCTCAAACCTTCACCCCGGGATTGTCACCAGAATTTTGATTCAAGTTTTGGTCGATGGTTCAAATCATCCAAGTGGAGATCCAAAGGGTGAGGTAGCTTGCGTCACGCCGAGATGTTAAATTGTGCGCTTGATGGGAGGCAACCCATCTTTTCAAATTTTTAAGGTTTACAATTTTTCTTTCATTATTAGAGTAGCTTAGTTGTAGGTCCTTTTGAGTTGTTTGAGCAGGTTGAAAAGTGGAGGCCTCACTAAAATCCAATCAAGGACCCAAAAGGGTGCCAAAATGACATGCTAAATGGGGTGTGAACGCACATCTAAGTATACACATCGCATATGCAAATGCACCCCAAGATAGTGAGGTTGCTAAGAAGGTATAAATGTGCGAAATAGGTGCACTCCACACCTCGAAATGTGCCCGTCGCACATGCAATCGCACCTCAAAGAAGTAAGCTGCTAAAAACTGGCTGGAATATGCGAAGTAAGTGGGTTTCACACCTGGAAGAGTGTCTATCGCACCAGCCATCGTACGTCAAGACAGAGAGCAGTTGAAATTACCCAAGAAAACTGTGCAGCGTGATCGCGCTGAGGCGACACTGATGGCGCTGAGAGAAATTTCTCAAAGCAGCGCAATCGCGCTGAAGGAAAATTTGGCCCGGCAAATTCAAACGTCGGGAATGATTCAGTTCCACATATCTCCTACAAAAAATATCATCAGGTATTCTCTATTGCTCAGTTCCCTCTTCCCCAATACTTCCCTATGATTCTATAAGCCTATATCGCAAGCAAAAGTAGCTGGGTTTAGTTGGAACTTCAATGGACAAGTTGCTCCCTGTCTTCTCTCCTCCTTTGTCTACAAAATCATTGATTACAGTATGTATTTTTCCCCTCATCTATTTTATGTTTCTTGGTTTGGTTTTATGGGTTGAATGATTGGAGTGAGTAACAAAACATGGGGAAATCTTGAGTACCCAAGGCTCCTCCATTGTTATGGAACCTGAAAGACCCAAATCGAATTTGTTGAAGGGTCTAATGAAATTTAGTGTAGAAAGTGTTGTGGTTGTGTTTGATGTTGAGAAAAACCCTCAAAAATGGATAAAATCCAAGATCTGGGTGTAAAAATTTGGAATGGAGGGTTCTTTGGTTGAAGAAGACGACTGCCAGTTGCTCAGCACCATCGTGCTGATCAAACGCAATCACACTGCGTGTGAGCAAAAGTCACTTGCGCAATCGCGCTATGGTGACGCGATAGCGCTGAAGATTTTTTTTTTTCACAATCGCGCTAGAGTAGCACAATAGCGCTGAGCAACTGAAGCTAGCATAAAATAGTAGCTCTGTCCAGAGCTGCTCCGACACCTTCCGACCCACCTTTCTTGCTTAAACACTTGTTTTTCATTGTGCTACATGTTGAAACTACGTTCTCATTTTAAACATGACTTTTGTAGGTACTTTTAATTGAAAAATGAGTACTAGTGCATCGAATTCCGGAAGGCAAGTGGATGAAATTGTGGAGGAAAAGTATGATCGGTGAATACATCCACATGCACACCATACAAGTAATGTCTTTAAATCATCAAAGCAAAGACCACGGCAGCCAACTCAAGATGATGAGTAGGATAGTTCTTCTCATGAGTCTTAAGTTGTCTCAAAGCATAAGCAATCATCTTACCACGCTGCATCAAAACACAACCCAAACCAATCCTAGAAGAATCACAATACACAAAAAACCATCTAGGCCCTCAGGTAGTGCTAACACTAGAGTTGTGGTCAATCTAGTCTTCAATTCCTGAAAGTTCTTCTCACACAAGTCGGACTACTAAAAGTTTACCTTCTTCTGAGTCAATCGAATCAAAGGGGCAGCAATGGAAGAAAATCCTTCCCTAAGCCTCCTGTAGTAGCCAGCCAAACCCAAAAAACTTCTAATATCAGATGGGGAATTGGGTCTAGGCTAGTTCTTTACCTCCTCGATCTTTTGAGAATCAACTCGAATACCATCCCTAGTCACAATATGACCCAGAAATACAACAGACTGCATGCAGAACTCACACTTGCTTACTTAGCAAATAGTTGTCGGTCCTTCAGAGTTTGCAACACAACTCTCAAATGGTTTGCATGCTCCTCCTCACTTCAAGAGATGATGACGATATCATCAATGAAAACAATCACAAACATATCCAAATACTGCTTGACCACAGAGTTTATCAATCCATAAAAGCTGCAGGAGCATTCGTTAGACCAAAAGACATTACAACAAATTCATAATGACCATACCGAGTTCAGAAGGCTGTCTTAAGAATATCACACTCTCTAACACGAAGCTAATGATAACCGGATCTAATGTCAATTTTGGAGAAGAAACTAGCACCCTAAAGCTGATCGAACAAGTCATCAATCCTAGGAATGGGATATTTATTCTTGATTGTGACCTCGTTAAACTGACAGTAGTCAATACACATTCTAAGAGAACCATCTTTCTTTCGAACAAATAAAACTGGGGCACCCCATGGAGAAATGTTAGGCCTGATGAAACCTTTATCAAGAAGATCCTTCAACTGATCCTTTAACACCTTAAGCTCCGTGGGAGCCATTCGATAAGGAGGAATAGAGATAGGGTTCATAGCTGGGATAAAATCTATCCCAAAGTTTATCTCTCACTCGGGAGAGACTCCGGGCAAATCCTTGGGAAACATTTCTGGAAACACATTCACAACAGGAACAAACTGAAGGGATGGGGTTTTGGACTTCCTGTCCATAACCCGCACTATATGATAAACATACCCGTTTGAAATCATCTTCCTAGCCTTAAGATCTGATATGAAATGACCTTTCAAGAAAGGAGGACTACCTTTCTAGTCTAAAACGGGTTCATTTGGAAACTTGAAACTGACAACCCGAGTACAACAATCAACAGAAGCATAACAAGAATATAGACAGTCTATACGAAGAATAACATCAAAATTTGTCATCTCTAACTCTACAAAATCCGCTGAACTGACTCTATGAAGGACCTAGATAGGGCAATTTCGATAAATTCTTTTGGCTAAGACTGACTCACCAACAGGGGTAGAAACACAAAAGGGTTCTAAAAGCAATTGAGGACAAATTTTAAATTTGCATGCTACATAAGGAGTCACAAAAGATAAAGAGGTACAAGATTCCAACAAAGCATACACAATGAAAGATAAGACTTTCAACATACCAGTGACAACATCTGGGGAACCCTCCTGGTCCTGAAGAGAGGACATAGTATAAAGACAATTTTGGCGCTGACCACCAAAACTAGAACGTTTGCTCTGCTGGGCTGGTCAACCTCCTGGGGCTGCTGGAGCAAATTGAGCCCTACTACCACCCTGCCCCTTCTTAGCTGAAGGGAAATCTCTAACCATGTGTCCTGCTTGTCCACACTCAAATCATGATCTCGTGCTTGTGCGAGACTCTCCCAGGTGATTCTTCCCATACTTGTTGCAAATAGGATAGGATGGTCCTCTAGTAACACTCCCCTGATATTGTGAATGATAGCCAGATCCTCTAGCACTCTTATTATGATGAGGCCTCGGGACCTGGGTAGGAGCACTAGCAGAAGAATGAATGGGTCCTCATGACTTATTTTGAAACAAGGAGCGGTGCTCTCCACTGGACCTCTAATGGCCAAAACCTGAACTCTCGGATCTAACTCTCTTGTTTTCCCTAGCCATCTCTCTAATGTTGTCCCGCTCGATCTGGTGAGCATGATTCATGAGTCTGGAAAGATTCATATCACTCAACAGCACAGAAGACCTTCACTCGTTCTTCACCATGTCTAAAACCCCATAAATAAACTTACTCATTTGGTTATGGGGGTTCGCTACCATAGAAAGGGCATACCTCGATAACTGAGTGAACTTGAAACCATACTCTTAGACTGACATCGACCCCTATCTAAAATTCACAAACTCCTCAATCTTTGCTTTCCTCGACTCTCGAGGAAAGAACCGTTAAAGGAAGGCTTTCTCAAAGCACAACCAAGTAATAGGGACCACGTCCCTAGCTCTAGCCTCCTATTGGGTAAACCAGATATGAGCTACATCCTTGAGTTGGTAGGATGCTAGCTCCACACAATCAACACCAACCACAATCATCTCCAACTCTACTAAATCCACTGAAGTGACTCTATGAAGGACCGATATAAGGAAATTTTGACAGATTCTTTTGGCTAGAACTGACTAACCAACAATGGTAGAAACATAAAAAGGTTCTAAAAGCAATTCAGGACAAATTTGCATGCTACATAAAGAGTCACAAAAGATAAAGAGGCACCGGGGTCCAACAAAGCATACACATTAAAAGAGAAGACTTTCAACATACCAGTGACAACATCTGGGAAACCCTTCTGGTCCTGACGAGAGGACATAGCATAAAGATGATTCTGGCGCTGACCACCAGAACTAGAAGTTGTGCCCTGCTCGGCTGGTCGACCTCCTAAGGCTGCTGGAGCAGACTGAGCCCTACTACCACCCTGCCCCTTCTTAGCTGAAGGACAATCTCTAACCATGTGTCTAGCCTGTCCACACCCAAATCATGCTCCCATGCCCGCGCGACACTATCCTGGGTGATTCTTCCCACACTTATTGCAAATGGGATGGGATGGTCCTCTAGTAACACTCCCATGAGACTGCGAATAAGAGCCAGATCCTCTACTACTCTGATCATGATGAGGCCTCGGGGCCTAGGTAGGAGCACTAGCATAAGAATGAACGAGTCCTGATGACTTCTTCTAAAACGAGGAGCAGTACCCGCCACCGGACCTCTAATGGACAAAACCTAAACTCTCGGATGTAACTCTCTTGTTCTCCCTTAGATTGTCCCCCTCAATCTGGTGATCATGAGTCATGAGTATCGAAATATTCATATAACTCAACAACATAGCAGACCTGCACTCCTTATTCACCATGTCTGAAACCCCATAAATAAACTTACTCATTTGGTTATGCAGGTCTGCTTCCATAGAAGGGGCATACCTCGATAACTGAGTGAACTTCAAACCATACTCTTGGATTGACATCGACCCTTATCTCAAATTCACAAACTCCTCAGTCTTTGCTTGCCTAAACTCTCAGGGAAAGAACCGGTCAAGTAAGGCTTTCTAGAAACACTCCCAAGTTATAGAGACCACGTCCCTAGCTCTAGCCTCCTTCTATTAGCTAAACCAGATATGAGCTACATCCTTGAGTTGGTAGGATGTGAGCTCTACACAATCAGCACCAACCACTTGCATAACATCAAATATATTCTTCACTTCATCAATAAAGATAAGTGGGTCCTCACTCACTTTCGAACCCCAAAAATTGAGTGGGTTCATTCGGACAAAATCACGAACTCAGGCCGCTACCCAACCTAGAGGGTTGATTGGGATAGGAGCCGGCTGGTTGACCTAGGCGGCTAAGGTCTGGGCTAGCAAATGGATGGCATTCCTGAACTCCTCATTCGTGACCTCGGGGGCCGAAACTGGAGGAGCGGTATTACGAGTGGCTCGGTGAGGCATAGCACATTGGGGCATGATCTGAAACATAAAAGGTAAGGATTAGAGGAACATTAGAGTTAAGCTCTATCACACGATATGATCATGAAGGAAGTGAAGTTTTCTAAGACATCTCATAGCTTCCCTCTCATATGTATGGCGTGTTTCACACACATGAAGAAGACTCTACTCGATGCAGCTTTTAGACATCCTAGGACTCTTGAACCTGAGGCTCTGATAGAAAGTTTGTCATGCCCCGAGGTTACCCCCTAGATGTAACACGAGACTTTGGACCACAAATGCCCTAAGCTAACCCTTGGTCATAGCATTCTCAAGCATAACAAAAGATAAGAGGAAGCATAATAGATATATATAGAATCACATAAATGGATAATCAAGTCAAATAGGAATACAAAATCCATAAAGAGATCCAAAAGTTGTCTATGTATGAAAAACCTTTACTCATGACATAAAGAGTTGCTAGGAAAACACCCTAGCTAAGTCAAATTGCGGAAAATACAATAGGTAACACTGACTAAGAACATAACTAGTCCTCGACCTAAGAGTACTCACCAACAACTGACAAAGAGTGGCCTGGGAGCTCTAGCCACGGGTCTTAGAAGGGACACCTGAATCTGCATCATCAAAGGATGCAGCGCAAGATATGCGTAAGTACTATGGAATGTACCGAGTATATGAGATATGCATGAACATGAAAAAACATGCTAAGTATGCTTTAACAATTGAAATCGAAATCATGCTTTAAAGGTAAAACTGGATGCAAATGACTCTATGAAGTACCGCAAGCTGAAAACATGATCATAAACAAAGAGTCTGAAATCTGAATAAGAGTCAAATACATTTTATAACATAAACTATTTCCGAGGGAGGTTCTCTAACTGACATAGACCATGTGAGTTACATGGAATTCAATGTATACGCTTCTTCGAGAGGACATAATATACCTTGCACGGGTATAAAGGTATGACTGTGGCCTGATAACTAAATCTGATGCCCAACAGAGGGGACTTATAAACCTATGGGGCACATAGTTCTAGGACCAAGGGTACTCTAACCCTTTCCAACTTGGTGCTAAATGCTACTCCCTAAACATACCTATAGATCATATAATACTGGGGCATATCTGATGCCAAAACGAGTCATAACTGATGACATATTTGATGTCAAAACTGTTTGAAAAGCAATAAGACATATCTGATGCCATGCAATTCAAATTCATACTTTTAAAGACTTAGCATAACTATAATTCAAATCATGCTTTACCTTTGTAATTTTATACTTAAAGAATTAGGCATGCAATTTCATAAACACAAGAAAGGTCATGATATCTATTCATGTCAAATTTCTCTTGAAAACATGCAATTCCATGTGATCATGATAGAAAGCAACTTTAATGCTTGAGATTTTAAAACCAATGGGGGAATCATGATCAAATCATAATTAAGAAATAAGAATCCATGAACTTAAGCATAGAAACTGATTTCATAAGTTTTTCCTAATTTAGATCAAAACCCTAATTTCACAAGTTCCTAATTCAATTTGAGGATTGGGGGTTTTGGGCCAAAGGGTGAAAGGAACCCATTGTTAAATTCCCATATACCTTGATTGGACCTAATCCACTTGAATTGAAAAGACTTAGAAGACTTGAACTTGGAGCTTGAGACCTTGAGCTTGAGAGAGTTCTTTTCCTTTTTGGGAGATGAATGAGGTAATAAGAAGGGACTTAGGTTAATGAGGGTGAAAACTCTTCTATAAATAGCAAAAACAACATTATTTAGGAGTTAAAAGAGTGGGTAATGACTAAAATACCCCTGAGATTTAATTAAGAAATAGCTGGAAACTGGGTCGGCTTCAGGAATCGTGGGTCGGTTCTATGGGTCATCGTTTGAACCATGACCCATGATTCCAAATCATTGTTCTTGGGAAACCATTCAGGCTGCAAGAGGCAATCCTATGGGTCAACATGACGGACCCGTAGAATGGGTGATGGGTTGTCAAACCCAATCGTGAAACCTAGGGAACTTGTCATCCCCTTTATCTAGTTCCACGAGTCGACAGGATGGACCCGTGGTTTGAACCACATTCCATAGACCCAACTAATGGTTCTATACCATAGACTGAATCAATAGATGGGAATCACTGTTCCATTCCACGACCCATGTTTCAAACCACGGCCTGTGGTTTGGACCCGTCATTCTTGGAACATGAAAATTTTCTGAGTTTTCAGACTTAGATAGATGGTTCGATTTCTGTAGTGTTACAATATCTCTCCCTTGGGATCATTCGTCCTCGAATGAAGTCTAAAAAAGGGAAAACTGAAGAGAAAAACAGCCCAACCAGCAACAAAACATGGAATTCAAGTAATAAACATGAAAACTGAACTTTTCAACTTAAAACATGGTTAAAACAACTTTGAAAACATTAATGCATGCTAGGATCATGAGAGTAACTGATGGAATAGGATTGGAGGAACATACTAAGGATGAAACTATTACCTCATGGAGTCTTTCGCTTGCCAAATAGCTCTTTCAACAAGCTTATTTCTCCAAAGAACTTTTACCGAAGCAACTTTTTTGTTCCTCAACCTCCGAATCTGATGATCAAGGATTTCTATGGGGACCTCCTCATAGGTAAGATTATCCTTCACACCTACATCCTATAAAGGGATAATCAAGGTCAGATCACCAACACACTTCTTCAATAAGGAAACATAGTAAAATGAATGAACCGCTTCCAAATACGATGGAAAATCTAACTCATAAGCGACCTTACCAACCTTTCTCAGAATCCGATAAGTACCTACAAAATAGGGACTAAGCTTCCTTTTCTTGCCAAATCTAATCACACCCTTCATGGGTGACATCTTTAGAAAAACCCAATCATCAACTTCAAATTCTAATTCCCTCCTCCTCACATCCGCGTATGATTTATGTCTACTCTGAGCGGTCTTCAAGCTCCCACTAGTAAGATGAACCTTCTCCATGGTCTCATGCACCAAATCTGGGCTAATCAAAGCTGCCTCACCTACCTCAACTAACCAATAGGATATCTACATCTCCGACCATAAAGTGCCTCATAGGCAGCCATCAGGATGCTAGAGTTAAAGTTGTTATTGTAGGCAAACTCAATAAGAGGTAAGTGATCATCCCAATTACCTTTGAAATCAATCACACAAGATCTCAACATATCCTCCAAAGTCTAAATAGTACGCTTTGCCTAGCCATCTGTCTTAGGGTGAAAAGTTGTACTAAGCTTCACCTGAGTACCAAGACCTCTCTGAAATGATCTACAAAATTGAGAAGTAAACTGAGTACCCCTATCTGAAATGATGGACAAAGGAACACCATTTAATGAAAATATCTCCCATATATAGAGTCTGGCATAGTTGTCTTCCGAATCCATACTCTTCACAACCAAGAAATGGGAAGATTTAGTCATCCGATCGATAATCACAAAAATCGAATCATGTTGCCTTTGAGTACGAGGCAAACCTGTAATGAAATTCATATTGATCGCTTCATATTTCCATGTGGAAATGTCAATATACTGAATCATGCCACCCTATCGATGGTTCTCTACCTTCACTTGCTGACAGTTTGGACACTTAGCCACAAAACCAGCTATGTCCCTCTTCATACCACTCCACTAATAGACTTTCCGAAGATCACGGTATATCTTTGTGGCACTGGGGTCGATGGAATATATGGAACTATGAGACTCAGTCAGAATATGATGTCTCAACCCATCTACATCTGACACACATAATCGACCCTTATAATGAAGTACACAATCTCCCCCTTGGGAGAACACCTCAACCCTTTGCTAATGGACTGCACCCTTAAGTTGAAGTAAAATGGGATCACTGTCTTATGTTGCCTTCACTTCTGCTACGAAAGATGATTCGAAACTATTCTGAACAATAACACCACATTCCATTGAGTCCATAAGGCAAACTCCCAACTGAGATAGCCTATGAACCTCCTTAACCAGTTCCTTCTTTCCTTCTTTGACTGAAGACACACTACCTATCGACAATCTACTAAGTGCATCCTCCACAACATTGGCCTTACCCGAATGGTAAAGCACACTCATGTCATAATCCTTAAGAAACTCAAGCCATCTCCTCTGTCACAAATTCAATTCCTTCTGAGTGAACACATACTGAAGACTCTTATGATCGATGAATACATCCAAATGCACACCATAAAAGTAATGTCTCCAAATCTTCAAAGCAAAGACCACGACTGCCAACTCAAGATCATGAGTAGGATAGTTCTTCTTATGAGTCTTAAGCTATCTCGAAGAATAAGCAATAACCTTACCACGCTGCATTAAAACATAACCCAAACCAATCCTAGAAGCATCACAATACATAACAAAATCATCTAGGCTCTCAGGTAGAGATAACACTAGAGTTATGGTCAATCTAGTCTTCAATTCCTGAAAGTTCTTCTCACACAAGTCGGACCACTAAAATTTTACCTTCTTTTGAGTCAATCAGGTCAAAGGGGTAGCAATATACCTTACCCGGGTATAAAATCATGATTGTGGCATGATTACTAAATCTGATACCCAATAGAGGGGACTTATAAACCTACGGGGGCACATAGTTCTAGGACTAAGAGTAATCTCACACTGTCCAACTCGGTGCTAAATACTACTCCTAAAACATACCTATAGCTCATATAATACTGGGCATATCTGATGCCAAAATGGATCATAACTGATGAAATATTTGATGTCAAAACTATTTGAAAAGCAATAAGACATATCTGATGCCATGCAATTCAAATTCATACTTTTAAAGACTTAGCATAACTATAATTTAAATCATGCTTTACCTTTCTAATTTCATACTAGAAGAATTGGGCATGCAATTTCATGAACACAAGAAAAGTCATGATATCTAATCATGTGAAATTTCTCTTGAAAACATGCAATTCCATGGGATCATGCTAGAAAGCAACTTTAATACTTGGGATTTTAAAACCAATGAGGGAATCATGATCACATCATAATTAAGAAATAAGAATCCATGAACTTAAGCATATAAACTGATTTCATAATTTTTTCCCAAATTAGATTATAACCCTAATTTCACAAGTTCATAATTTAATTTGAGGATTGGGGGTTTTGGGCACAAGGGTGAAAGGAACTCATTGTTGAATACCCATATACCTTGATTGAAACTAACCCACTTGAATTGAAAAGACTTAGGAGATTTGAACTTTGAGCTTGAGACCTTGAGCTTGAGAGAGTTCTTTTCATTTTTGGGAGTTGAATGAGGTAATGAGAAGGGATTTAGGCTAATGAGGGTGAAAACCCTTCTATAAATAGCCAAAATGACATCATTTAGGAGTTAAAAGGATGGGTAATTACTAAAATACCCCTAGGATTTAATAAAGAAAAACCTGGAAAATGGGTCAGCTTCAGGAATCATGGGTCAGTTCTATGGGTCATTGTTTGAACCATGACCCATAGTTCCAACTCATGGTTCCTGTCCAACCATTCAGGCTGCAGAAGGCAATCCTACAGGTCAACATGATGGGCTCGTAGAATGGATGACGGGTCGTCAAACCCAATCGTGAAACCTGGGGAAGTTGTCATCCCCATGATCTGGTTCCACGAGTCAATAGGACGGACCCGTGGTTTGAACCACGGTTTATAGAACCAACTCGTGGTTCCAAACTAGAGGATGAATCAATAGAAGGGAATCACGATTCCTTTCCAAGACCCGTTGTTCAAACCACGACCCGTGGTTTGGACCCATCATTCCTGGAACATGAAAATTTTCTGAGTTTTCAGACTTAGATAACTGGTTTGATTTTTTGTTTATGCACTGAGGGCACTACAGTAGAGTTTTGTTGGGCGTGGCAGCATTTGGGCTATGCTTATATTGGATTTTGATACTTGTTTTGTGCCCTTGCCGGGCATATATTATTTGGATTTGGATTTAGTTCCTTTGCCGGGCTTATGTTGTTTAGATTTAGATTTTATGCCTTTGTTGGGCTTGTTTTGGATATTGTGCCCTCATAGGGTTTCTTTGATTCTGGTTTGGATATTGTTCCCTTGCCGGGTTTGTTGGTTGAAATGTTGTTGGATTAGTTGCGTTTGTTACTTCTTTCTTTCTTTTCGTACCTTCTTTAATTTTTGTTGTAGTTGGTTTGAGTGATGGTTCCCAATGATAGATCGAGTGATGACATTCTTAAGGGAAATCATCGCTTTGTTTGCTTTTTGAAGCCAGGGGAAGTCTGAGTACCCGTTAGGCTAGATGAAGATGCATGTATGTTAGGGTGTATACATTTGTCAATTTTGAGTACCCATATCGATTTAGATTTATTATTTGGCCCTATGATAGATTGGGTGACATCATTCTTAAGGGAGAATCATCATCGTTTGAGATAATTGTGAATTGTGACTTTTTTGGTACTAATGGGGTTAGTCTTGCATGCAAATCAAAATAGGCATATCCCTCCGAATTTTTTTGTGAAAAATGCATGGCAAAGAGTGAAATTATATTAGGTATTCTCCTTTTATCTTTTACTCTAATGATGGTGCATTGCCAAAATTTATCATGAGTGCACATAGACATTTTCTAAGCCTTACATAAGGAGAACTTGTTTCCTTTGCCGACACCTTTCAATAACAACTACTTTTTCCTCCCCCCACATACTCATACTCCATCTTTATTACAAAGACTTACTCCAGGAAAAAAATTCTACAAAGGAGAATAGGCATATATTTTCCTTGATTGTACTTTTATCTCCAAAAATATTTCATGAGAAAATTCACATACATATACATACAAAAATTGCAAATAGATTGGTATTACAACTTTTTCTTAAATTAGAAAGGTATAGCCTTTTTATTTGATCATCAACTCCTTAATGTGTATCACATAGGGTTAAATAATGTAGACATTTACAAAAAACTATTTTTCTTAACTAGCATAGTAGGATCAATGTCACATAAACGTTAACCTCACCTATATGAGAAGTCAAACATATCCTAAGCACATATTTCTTGGATTCTCAAATCTAGAAAAACAAAAGTTTATACAGAATAACAGACGTACCAAAATATGATGAATACTTGAAGAATCAATTACACATCAATAAGATTATGAGCTTCATACTTCCTTTGTATTTCTCAAATCTACGATATATAACAAACAAAAAATTACCAGAAGCAGATTTGAAGTACAGAGTTAGGAATCCTTTAACGTCGAATTCACCTATAGGAATGTAATTTGCAGTTGCATCTTTCTTCAGAAGAGTATAAACAAGTAAGTATATCTCAAAAAACAATTAAAGTCCCAAAATTCGTAAAAGTTTTGCAATCAGAACATCGGTTCTAATAAATATAAACATAAAAAGTACTAGAAGCTCTCTAGTGTAGCAGTTAATCAAAGATACCACAACATAATTTCAAAAGATTACTTCAGACGTCGGGCCTCTAGCTAGCTCATGAAACATTTAAGTAGAACCTGAAATGTGATAGAAACTTTTTCAAATTCTTGGTGTAGAAGAAAAGAGGTGTTGGATAGCATATCACAGATACTAATTCCTTGGGATGGTAATGTTTCCAAAATCAGGAGCCTTACCTTGCAAGACAATCTCCACAGTGTAGTCTTCAATGGTCGAGTTTCACTTATAATTTCAAAACTACTGTAAATTCAAAAGTTGAACTTGTGGCAGAGTACACCTGCACTTTAACCTAATCTGCAAGATCTTATAACTCTTATTTGGGATGTAGAGGTTAGGAAGGACAATGTGATCTATTTTCACCGATAAACAAAGGAGTATTTCATTGTAGATTGATGCATGCTGCTAACTGTCAGCCTTATGTTGGATTTATATAAAATTCTTAAGATACAACTCAATGTTTCTCAGTTTACACCTTCCATTCCAGGTATAAGATGATGCTTACTTCTAGAATTGAAATCTACTCGTCCAAATGGTTAAATAACTTAATAAGCATATAATTTCTTTCATTAAGTTAAAGATGTTAATTAACATAAAGTGATATTCACGCACTAGAGGAGAGAAGAAAATTATGTTCACCTCAAGTTTGACATCTTTGTTAGGTTGGTAGAACATTATAATCATCCATCCTATAGAAAATTTTTGCACCTTTCAATTCTTACCTAGAGTCCACATTGTTGTTTTAATATGCATTCACAAAAAGAAAAAAGAATCCATTTTTTTAATCAATAACATTAATTCATCAGCAGCAGGAGATATAACCATAATAAATAGGGCATTCACACTAGTTTCATTATGTTTTCTTTTAAGGTAAACTAGGGGTAATCTAAAACTAGGGGTTCTTAAAATCTCAGTCTCATCCCTATGTTGTCATTAAGATTTATAGCCAAATACTATCATATACAAGCATTTCAATAAGTCCTTAATTTAATAACAAGAACTTGCATCCGCAAAAATTACTAAAAACAAACAAAAAAGACCTTTCTTCTAACATTTAAGCATCACAACACCATAAAAGAATATGTTGCAATGTTATATGTATTCTCAAATCTAAACATCATGAATGACATTCCTTAAAACCGAAGAGCATAAACACCTAGAAAGTCGCAATCTCAAATTGGTAATTTACAAAAATCATCACCAAAGAAGAAACAACTATTTCCAGTAATTGACTACTGCCATTAGTCCCCTATGCGAAAAAACTAAATCATTTTCTCCCATTTGGTGGCTATATTCATATTTGTTTCTCAAATGTTGATGAACTATATGCTAAACAACTATATCATATAGGTATTCATATATAATTATACCTAAAAACACATATTTTTACTACTGCTGTATAAATAACTATATGACAATGACTATACAAAGTAGTGAAAAAATTGAGAAACTTGATACCTAAGCTGTAGAAAGAATGAGTAAATACCTAAAGTATGAATAGATATTTGCTGCATTGAAATATTTGGTTCCAGCGATGCCTCAATAGCCGCCAACGATCTGAGTTTGGAGGATGAGTGAAAGAAGTTTGGAGGTTTAAACCTAGATATTGGGATAAAGTTCTATGTTTATGACACATTGTAGATTTAAGGTTTTAAACCCTAGCACAATCCAAATGACATATTAACATTAGACAATGGAAAGATAAAATACAAGAAAATAGAGAGAACTATTTCAATTGACGTACAAAGTCAAAGATGTGGTCTGGCAAGTAATGCATCGATGAGTGGCTAGAACTTTCATCGAAGAAGGTGAGAATATGCCTGATCTCTCTTGCTCCGCGAATAATGCTGCGAGGACGCCTGAGGTCTCTTGATGGATAAAGAAACGATGGTCATTTAGGGATTAGGGATTTTTGAGAGAAGTGTCAGGATCTGAGAAATAGAGGGTTTCCACAGTGTGTATATATTTAATATATACTGTATTAATTTGATCTATTAACACTTAGTGTTTTTAACTTATTATTTTGAGGCAAAAAATAGATTGACGCCTATTTCTACTTAATTTGGACTAATAGGGACCTGATATTCACTATTTTAGGAACCAGATTTAATCTCTTCGTACATTAAAAATCTAAAATCTAGAATTATGGACAAGAAAAAAATCTCATCCCTATATGTATACTTGTAGAGACCAGATTTTTAATCCGTCGCTAAATGTTGGTCCCTAATAAGACTTTTTCTTGTAGTGAACATAACTCACCCATGTTATTTGGTTGGTTTATTGCTTACTCATAGTGGTTTGAGAGAACACACGAGATATATGCTTGATTGGTCAAAAGATGGTTAGGCTTACCTTCAACCAAGACTACCTAGGTGTCAACCGGGTGCAAGTCTTGTGAATTGAATTCCCATTCCCAATTCTACCTTGTTATCCTTGCTTGGCAAAATCAAGGTGAAAGCCATTGATCAATCTATCTTTTATTTGATTTTCTTTTATCTTTAGTTTTAGTCTAAAACCCCTCTTTAGATATCTTTTTCCACTTTTTGTTAATTGAACTTCAATAAGTTTCTTGGATTCTCTATTAGCTCGATCGCGACTACATTGTTCTCTTGGGTACGACCCCGACACTCGTTGGAAATTAAAAATTTTGTTTTGCTCTGACGATCGTCGTGACCTCCTACTTGGATAGTATGATTTGAGCGTCATAAAAAATGGCGTCATTGCTGGGGAACATTTTGGCGTATTGAGTTAGTTTTGAATTTGAGTCTACTTACTCTAGTTCAATTTTTGTGAATAGTTGTTTTTGTTTTGTTTTACTTTTATGTTTGTGATTGACTTCATGGCATCTCGAAATGATAGAGATGTTGGTGGTTGCAACCCTTGTTATAATAATCCTTGTTGTTATTGTGGAGGACCCCACCTTCAGTGAAAAAGAAAAATTGGCCCCAGGAGAGGGAGGTATTCACCTTCTTGTTCCTATAATAGGCGTAATTGCTATTTGTGTGGTGGTTGTGATGGACATTGGAGCAATTTCCCTAATGACTGTCCTCCTCCCCTCTCTTATGCTAACCATGTTTGTAGTGGTGCTTGTGATATTAATAGGAATAATGATATAGCAAGCGAAAGAGGCATGTATGCAAAGCTCCACACCCTCTTGGCCTAACTAGAAACCAAAGAGGAGGATGTGAAATCCATAAAGCAAGGCTTGGTGGTCATGAGAATGAACGGAAAATAGGAACAAAATCTTGCCACACAATCCATGGAGGAATTGTCCACAACTCTTTCTCAAGTTGATGAAGAAAACACCTACCATGAAAGCCTATATGCCATGGTTCAAACTCTCTTGGCCAAGCAAGATATCACTAAGAAGGGTGTGCAGTCCATAAAGCAAGACTATGTAGATGCAAGAGATAAAGAAGAAGAGGAAAGAAGATGTGCTTCGCAATCCATGGAAGATTTGTCCACGCCTCTTGCTCAGGTTGATGACCAGGATACCTCCCCGAAGAGCCTATATGACATGGTGCAAACTATATTGTCCAAGTAAGACATCATAGAGGAAGGTGTGCAATCCATAACACAAGACTTTATGGATGCAAGAGCTAAAGAAGAAGTGGAGCGACAATATGCCTCGCAACCAATGGTGGAGTTGTCTACTCCTTGTTGCCATAATGACGAAGAAAACCCTCCGAGCCAAGCAAATGAACCATTTTGAACATTGAACTCCATGAAATTCACTTTGAGGATTATGATGAAGATTTGCAAAATATGACATCCCCCGAGAGTGAGTTTGTACCGGTGGTGGTTGAACACCAACAAGAGGAAAAAGTTGTGTTAGGTGAGATGGTGAGCTTGGAATTGATATTGGACCTAACTCGCCAACTTGAGGCTTATGGGGAACAATGTGAAAGAATGCTAAAAATGTTCAAGATATTTTTGAAAAGGCATGTCAGGAGAAAGCAAAAAGAAGAGCAACTTGAAATTTCTATCCGAAACTTGAATACTAACGTGAATGCTCGAATTGGCACATGCACGAATGTGGATAGTGGTTTAGCGTTGCCCCCTATTTAAGAGGAATACACAAGGAATGCTCATGAATTGAAGGTGTTGAGGCAACCCACTATCTCATATATGACTCCTGATGTCGATATTAAGTGAATGATACTGGAGTTGCAAGGTAAAGTCCAACGATTCATCTTCAAAGACTCTAGTACATTCAAAAGTGAGGATATGATGAATGAAACAAGATTGAAGGTGGAGATGCCCAAATTCGACTCCAACCACTCTTCGACCTTGAGTTTGGTTGAATAGACAAAAGTTGAAGTAATCAAGATCTTGGAGGACCTTGTAAGGAGGGTGGATCGAGGTCTAACCGGTTTCAAGTTTGTTGTTGCAAGGGGAAAAAGAGATCTCCCTCACTTAAAAGCAAAAAAGTGCAAAATGTGAAACAACGATAATGGCCTTCTCATGCTAAAACGTTCACCCCGGGGTTGTCACCAGACGTTTGATTCGAGTTTGGGTCGAAGGTTCAAATCTTCCAAGTGGAAATCTCGATGGTGAGGTAGCCAGAGTCACATCACGACATTAAAATGTGTGGTTGATGGGAGGCAACCCATCATTTTTATGCTTTGCTTCACTTTTTGTTTCTTTTTGGTGTGTTTTTAGGTGCCCAATGGAATTAGAAGAAGAACCAAGTGTTGAGAAGCACCAAAAATACCTCTGAAAAATGTGCTTTTCGCACCTGGAAGAGTGCCCGTCACACATGCCAATGCACAAGTAAACATTGAACTGAGAAAAAATACTGGCATGTGCGAAGGAGGGGCGTTTTGCACCTCCCAAAGTGCCCATCACACCCGGCTTTGCACATCAAAATAGTGCACTGTGAAAATTTTTTTGAAAAAACTCAGATGAAGTAAGGCATCGTGATCGCGACACCTGATCCTCGCGATCACGATGAGGTAAATTTTTCCTGACTCTTTGCGACTGCATGAACATGTCGCGATCGCGTGGAGTCGGGTAATTTTAACTCATCGCAATGGCATGATAGATCCTCGCAACCGTGAGGCACTAAACAGTTTCCAGGTATTAAATAGTCATACAAGCCATTTCAAAAGCAAAAACTTCTTTGAAATTTTGTTCTCTTCTCTCTTAAAGGCAAGAATAATTTATCCATCAACTTCAATTCCACAAGCATCTTTGAAACTCCTTAGGTATGATCTCTATTTTCTCTTCTTCAATCTACAGCCTCTCTACCTCACTCTGAGGTAGTGGTATGGTCTGCGTACACTCTACCCTCCCCAGACCCCACGATGTGAGAATACACTGGGTATGTTATTGTTGTTGTTGTTGTTGTTCATAATGTGCAAAGTGGGTGTGTGGTATGAAATTATGTGTGAAATCTAGTTGGGGGTTAGTAATCTGTTGGTTTGCTGCTTTTTGGGGTAAAAAGTGACGCCCATGTGTTGGAAAAATAGTGTGCAAAAGGGTGCAAAGCACTTGTTCGATGAAAAGACTGAAGGAATTTTTCTGGGAAAGAAGATGACCATTGCTATTGCGATGTCCAACACCGCGATCGCGATGACCAACTTCACTGAGCTTCAGGATCGCGATGTCACATTTTGCGATCGTGATGACTTAATTTTTTTTTAAAAATAAATTGGTCCTCGCGATCGCGATGAGAAATATCGCGATCGTGATGACCAGTTTTAGCAGTCCCTAAAATAGCAACTCTGGCCAGATCTATTCGGGATTGTTTTGGCTCATTTCTTTTGCCTATTCATGTCCCAATACATTGCTTTACATGCCTTTATCATTTTTTGACAATCTTGTTCCTTATGTAGGTACTTTAAGCTTGAAAATGGTCGGAATTGAACATGAAGATACGAACCAAGCAGCTGACGAAGAGTACTTTGACCAAGGAACCTTCGTCTCCCTCAACTGCTCCCAACTATATGACTGTCTTTTGACAAAGCCAATTATGAGAGAGCAAGTTATTATGTTCGACGGATTAGAGGAGAAATGGGCCGACTTCCATGGAAAGTTGGTTACGAGTGGGTGGTTGTGTTTCACCGGCGAGCCTATCAAGGCAAACTTTATCGTGGTCCGTGAATTTTATGCTAATGCGATCGAGATGGACTTTGCAAATAACTTGATGGTGCAGGTGCGGGGAAAATTTGTTCGATTTGATCCAGAGTTGATCAATGGATACTACCACCTTTTGAATGTCGATAATGCCACATACAAATCCTGAGCTACAAATATGGGGACCAATTGGTTTATGGAGCACTTACATGATAGCTCAGTCCCGCAATGGATGGCATTGAATACGATGATTGAGTCCTCCGAGTTTAACCTTGAAGCCTGCACTTGGCTTTCGATCATTTGTTCCCGAGTTATGCCTTTAAAGAATGAATCTGATGTGACCACTGATAAAGCGAAGGTCATTTGTGCTATGATGGAGGGTCTTCCGATGAATGTAGGGTAACTGATCATGCAAGAAATTCAACAAGTGGTTCTTGACGGTAGAAAAAGTTTGATCTTCCCTTAATTGATCACTCACTTATGCTATAAAGCCGGGGTTGCAAACAGGGATGGTGAAAATAAGAGGAACCTCGAGAAATTAATTCACCCTCTAAAGAAGAGAGAAGAAGTGCAAGCATTAAAGAAGAGGAAGATAAACGTGGATTCCCCATTATTTGGTCTATTTCTCGAGTCTAGCGAGGCATGTGAGTCAGCCGTTGATGCTAAGACTATTGGTCTCCTCAATATTGGACCCCCTACACTCCACCACATCTCCATCCAAGTCTATGTCATGGATGCACATCTTTGCCAGATGGTAGCAGGCTTACCTTTGGGTTCGGGTGAGAGTTCCACCACACCGGCATCTGTGCCATAATCCTTCACTTGTCCTAGTGGCCCTACACTAGCTAGTGTATCAATCCAGTAGAATCACATACAGGAGAGGTTGGCTAAGGTGTAAAGGTGACAAAAAAGTAGAGGGACCATAATAGAAAGAAAAGCAAGTTCCTCACGAAGATGATCAGCACTCTGAGAAAGCTATGTGGGTCTGAGGCTGAAGATGATGCTGATGAGGGAGACTGGGTCGTTTCTGGACCTAGCAGTTCTAATTCTGAGCGGTACACTCTTCAGGGATCCCCCTCAAACTCTTTTCTTATTTTGTTGCAATGAGGGAACTGCACGTTGTTAGTTGGGAGTGGCTGGCATATTATCCAGCTTGCTTATTTTACTCTTTATATTGTTTTTATTGTTGGATATTGATGCGCCCTTGTCGGGGTTTTTTATATTGATGTGCCCTCGTCGGGCTTGTTTTAATATTGATGTGCCCTCGTCGGGTTTATCTATTGTTAGTTGATGGTTTAGGTTGTTAGTTTCTTTTCTTGTAGCTTCTTTGATTTTGTTTTTATAGTAAGTATGTTGGATGTTTTGGAGCCAGGGAAAGTCTGAGTACCCGTTAGGCTAGATAGAGATTGTCGGAGCTGGGAACACAGAATCGCACATATTGATGTGCGAACTGCACGAGCTTCGCACATGCCCACTATTGGCATGTCCGTTGCATGTGTGACCCACACTTTGGGAAGTGCGAATTGCATGTGCCTATTGATTGTGATGGTTGGGTTGATCCACTTTGTGTAGCCATACCGAATTAGATAGATGAATTGGCCCAATGATAGACTTAGTGACATCATTCTTAAGGGAAAATCATTATCTTTTGAGGTTTTGGTTGCGATTGACTTGTTTGGTACTAATGAGGTAGTCTTGCATCTTAAGTGACATATGCATAACCTTCCAAAAAATTTGTGAAAAGTGCATGGCGAAGATTAATGTATGACAACCCCTTTAATCTTTTTGTGACTCTTAGCCTATTAGCGGTGATAATATGGAATGGCTCCTCTTTGTTCTTGTTTAGGAAGTTAAAATTGATCCTTCTTGAATTATTCGCATGCCATGTGTGGTGAGGTTTAGTTGAATCATTCTTGTGCTTGCTTGTGTTAACTAGAACTTGCCCTATTACTCTTTAAGGCTATTCTTGATTACTTTTGGTTGGAGAAATGATCCTAGTCCTTCTTTGTGATTATCGAAGCCTACTTAGCCTTAAAAGCCACCATTGCACTTAAATTGAACCCGTCCCTCTCTTGAACCCTTCCCTCCTTGAACTCCACAAGTGTGAAATCGAGGCTAAAAGCCTAAGTTTGGGGGTTGATAAAGGTACCTTGGAGGAGTGCTAAATGACTAAATCATGGTTTATTGCTTAATAAAAATTTGCAAAAAGAAGGAAGAAACAAAACAAAACGAAAGTAAAAGAGGAAAGGAAAGAAAAGAAATGAATCCTCCAAGGTGAAGAAAATGATAAAAATTGGGGCTTCAAATAAAAAGAAGTAAAGTGGTGCCTCGTGTTGAATGAAAATGATAGGAATGGCCTTGATTTCGAATTGAAAAAGTTGTGTAGAGTTCTAGGAGGATGTAGTCACTTGAATCCAAATGCATATCCTACCCATCCCCGAGCCTACATTACAATCTTAGAAAAGCCCTTTGAGATCTCTGACCTACTTATTTAGCTTCTAATCTTATGCTTTTGCTAGTATGAAGTGGATAACTAATGCAATTTGACATGAATTACTTCATTTTGTAGGTTTCTGTGTTTTAGAAGTGTTCGGGAAGAATTTGGATGTAAACAAGTCAAATGGAGAAAAAAATAGAGTTGCTGATCACTGGCATCAAATTTGACCATCACAACTGCGAGACACAAGGCACACGAACACGATGCATAAGGAAACAAGTGAGCTATCATGATCGCAAGCTACAAGGCATGTGACCACGATGCATAGAGAATCAAAGCCATGCGACCCACAAGAGTGAATCCACACGACGTGTGGAGGGAAAAGAGACATCCTCTCAACTGCGAGGATTGGTCACACGACCGCGATGAAGAAGTCATCAGCTGTAGGACAGATTTGGAAATTCCCATTATTTGAAACCCCAATCCACATAAAAGACTTCTCAGCCATTTTGGAAGTCATCTTTGGCTATTCTCACAACTTTTGGCAAGATTGGAGAGCAAGTTGATCAACCAACACCATAGGAGTTAAGATTTGGATGCTTTGTATTGTAAAATCTTAAGTTCCATTCTTCAAACTCTTATTCGTAATTTCTATTTTATTGGTGTAATTGTTGAATTGAGATTTGGTTGTATTAGAGATAATACTTGTTTGGGTATTGAATTCATATATAGATTTTGCTCTTGTTTGATTATTTGGGTCTATTGAATCCTCCATGCTTTAATTTTTTAGTCAATGGTTGCAAACATTGACTTATCTTTCTAAATAGGGTTTTTGCTTGAGAGAGAATTTCCCTAAATTTGGGAAGATTCAATAGTGGAGATTTGGGATTTCCACTCTAGACCAAGGCTAGACATAGTTTGGTTGCCGGAAATTCCCATCTAAGAGTTGGGGTTAGAGATAACCCAACAAACCTAAGTTATTTGGTTGGTTTTTTGCTTACTCGTGGTAGTTTGAGAGAACACACGAGATATATGCTTGAATGTTTGAAAGACGGTTAGGCATACCTTCAACAAAGACTACCTAGGTGTTAACCGGGTGCAAGTCTTATGAATTGAATTCCCATTCCCAATTCTCCCTTGTTATCCTTGCTTGGCAAAAGCAAGGTGAAAGCCATTGATCAATCTATCTTTTATTTGATTTTCTTTTATCCTTAGTTTTAGTCTAAAACCCCTCTATAGATATCTGTTTCCCCTTTTTGTTAATTGAACTTCAATAAGTTGCTTGGATTCTCTATTAGCTAAAACGCGACTACATTATTCCCTTGGGTATGACCTCGACACTCGTTGGGAATTATAAATTTTGTTTTGCTCTGACGATCACCGTAGCCTCCTACTTGGAGAGCATGATTTGAGCATTATCAGTAACTCCACTAAGATAAGAGGGGCTTTAAAAGCCAAGGACAAACCAATCATGACTCACTTTTTAGACCAACTCATGGAGTCTGAAGGTGAGAAGAGCGTGTCAGACAACCTCTCCCTCACCCGAATAACAAAAAGGAATCTTGTGCTACCACCTTCTCCCTAGTCTCAAGAAGGAGAAGGTGATTCACCCGAGAAGGAGTAGGAATCAAAATATACTTCCTCCTAATATGAAGAGGGTGAAGAATTCTCATTTGAATTCTTAGGTTCAGATGATGAGAGCGACATCGCTCCCACACCAGCAAAGGGCAGCCAGGACTCAGCCAGGACTCAGCCATATAGGTTTCTATTAGCAGAGATATTGAGTCTGATTTGAGTGATGGTAAAAAATCTGGTTTTGGGAAAGATGCAGCTGTCGGTTCAGAATTCGACACAGAGAGCATAACTCTTGAAAAGGAGTAGACCCCACCTACACCCAAAGCTCCTAAGATGACTCTTGCCATTACATCCAAAGATATCAAACTCAGAGAGCTGTCTAAGTGTAAGATCAAGCGGGCCAAAGCAATTTTTGATTATGGCCTTGAGCTGATGGCAAGGGGAACCTGAAATGCCCCATTGCAGAAGAATGGAGGATTGACTCATTTAATCTTAAAGACTTTCCCAAGCTCGAGGAGTAGTTCAAGCATTATAATTTGGCCCAGAAAAGCAAGCCACTCAAGGATTATCAGCCGACTATTGTAAGAGAGTTCTATGCAAACTATCAGGCCATCCAAGAGAGCCATTGTAAAAAAGGACAGAAAGCTTCAGATCTACCTGCTCTTGAGAGTGTTCCTATTCAGGTAATACCGGTAAATATTTTGGCCCAAACTATCAATAGATTCCTCTATGGGCCCGAGTATGTCGAGCCTTCAAACACATTGGAATATAAGCATCGGGTGAAGAATGAAGATGGCCGCATCAAGTTGTTGGCTAAGGTACTTACATAGAGTGTCACACTAAAGTGGATTTATCAGGATAAGCCACAAATCACCCAAGCTTCTCTTAACTTCGAAGCAAAATTTTTGTGGGCACTTGTCCGTTTCCAGCTTATGCCAACTGGAGGAGACAACTAGTTGACCACTGCGAGAGCAGTTTTGATATCCAACTTGATCTCCAAGTACAATCAGAACTTTGGGCTAATCATTGCTGAAGTGATCTGAGATCAGGTTTCCAAGATAAGTTCATCCTACCCTTTTTCATGCCTCTTTACTGAGCTATGTTGAGATGTTGGAATCCCGAGGTATTCAAGGGTAGATTGTGGTGAGCGTGTTGTCTGGACCCATCATTAAGAGAGGTCCAAAGATGAGAGGAAGACACTTTGCTGGGGTAGCAATTCCGGTTTAACTGAGCCTACTACTTCTCAAGAGACCTTTTTATGGCCACCAGAAATGGCACTCTTTCTTGTTGCATTACATATTCCACAGGGTAGTCTGAATGAAGACACCCTTTCTGCAAGGGAAGAAACATCTGTCACTTCTAGGCACCCCTGTAGTGGTGCATTGTTGACTCTTCACTGGGTTGATATCTCCATTCCTACCACTTCTAGGGGTCCTTCCACATCTACCGCTGAGCCACCTACATTGCCAGAGCCAACCTTAATCTATGCCTTCCATCTAGTGAATTTTGCCAACAATGTTCAGATGACACTACAACTACAGGAGCAGATGAAAAAGTTTTGTGAATAGTTCTAGTCCATTATTAATGCCTTGATATGGCAAGCTATTGAACTATTTACTGATGTGCATGTCCGGATCAACTTGATTAGGGAGAGGATCAATGAAAGACTGGATGAATTGGGTATGGCTAAGCTTACACAAATAAAAAAGGATATAGCAGTGCTGCAGACTGATGTTGTTGAGCTAAAGGTTCAGGCAGCTATAATGTATTCTAGTGTTCCTATTTTGATTCCACAGGCACCAATTGTGCCAATGAAGCCTAAGCTACGAAAGAAAGATGATGAGGTGGTTGAGGATCCTGCGAGTCCTCGAGATGAAAAGAGAAAGAAGAGAAAAAAGGATAAGAAGGTTTTCAAAGAGGTCAATGATGCCCTATTAAGCCCTAAATAAATGACTCACAAAGAGGAATGGGCTGAGAAATGAAGGAAGAAAGAGCAAAGAGCAACGGAGAAAATATCCCTAGTCGAGCACCAGATTTGCTTAATGCTATCGGTAGGGGGGGTTAAGGGATTGGTGTTGCAGGCACCACTTAGGTACGTTCTTTAGACCCCAGTGTGGGAGTTAGTAGTTATGAAGCTGCTCCAGCAGCATTTGATGTTGAGAATGCTATTGAGGTAGCCTGTGTTGCTGAAAATGAAGTGGGTACCAATCCAGCGGGCCCATCTACTATAAAGGATGACTGTGCTTAGGTGCCAAATGTATGCCTTACCTCCCTTGTTTTTGATAATTTTAGTGCATTGGGGATAGTGCACACTTATTTTTGATAGGGTAGAGGGTAGCTTGGTCATTTGTGTATGTTTTGATAGAGTGTTTTGGAAGAGTCTTAGTAGCTAAAATACTCGCATCGTGCCACAACATTAAATGATGCATTGCATGGAAGGCTACCCATGAAGGTATCTAAAAGTTACCTGCGTCTTTGGGATTTTCTTGATGTGTTCTTTCCCTAAGGACTTTGAATTTCTGCTAAACCAACATATTTAGAATAGGATGTATTTTTTGTGAAACAAAAATAGGAACTGATGCAGTCTGTGGCGTGATTTTGATACTAGTTGTCAAAATGGAGACCCCTCTAAAACATTTATTCAATTAGCTTGATAAGACTTACCTTGATGGATCTTTGCATTGACACTATATATATAAATGTGATAAGTAGCTTAAGCTAGTGCATGAACTAATTGTTAGCGAATCATTAGTTTTAACTTTGTGCCATGTGTGGGTGACCTATTTTTGTATCGTTCTTGGTGTATGTGTCAATCTAGAACTTGCCTAGTTAGTCTTGCCTTGGTTTTAGAATAGTTGGTTAGAAGATGATCATAGGCTATTTTTGAATGAAGTCCACTTAATCCAAATGACCTACAAAATGAAATTGAGTCCCTTTGATCCCTGATTTTGAGCCTGAACTGATCCCTTTTGTTGTATAGCCTGTTCACCTTCCCTGTTCTCTGTAAACCATTGTTTTGGCTTTGGTCCCTCTTTGAACATTATGTACCTCAACTTAGGCTAATCCCCTAAATTGAGGGTGGCTACTGTGAAGGTAAATATAAGTTGGGTATGAAAAGATCGGGTTAGTAGTAAAAAGGAAAATAATGCGGTGTGTTTATGTGCTAGAAAAAGAAAAAAAAATTAATGAGAAAAAAAAAAGTGCAAAGTGAAGTAAAAGCCACACTCGATGCTTGATGATAATAAAAGAGGAGAATAACGGAAGAAAAGACTTTGGTCTCAAAGTGGAGAATAAAAGTAAGTGTAGTGTCAAGGAGGGTATAGTCACTATTAAACAAATATATCATACCCATCCCTGAACCTACTTACAAGCCTACTAAAGTCCTATAGTGATCTTAACCTAACTGTTTGAAAGCCGAGGAATAGAAAATAAAGTCCTATAGGGATCCTATTTAATGTATTGGTAAAAGTTGACAAGTTTATTCTCCCAGCGAACTTTGTGATCCTGGATTGTGAAGTAGATGTTGAGGTGCCCATTATCTTGGGGAGACCACTATTGGCTACGGGAGAGCACTTGTGGATGTTGAACTCAGAGAACTCAAATTCTATGTTAGAAGTGAGTTAGTGACATTCAAGGTATGCAAACCCATAAAGCCTCTGAATGACCTACGAGTAGTCTCGATGATAGATGTTGAGGGCAAGCTTGATTATTCCCTTGAAGAGTGTGAAATGGGAAAGACGCCCAAGTTTGAAGAGTTGCCAAGTTGGCAACAAGATGATGTTTTTAGAATATTGAAGGAGCAATTTCCCTTCTTGGGATGAGGCCACGACAACCAGATTGGCACGCTATCTGACAACGACTAAGGTTTGAGGTACTATCATCGAGCCAAAATGTAAAATCAAGTGCTTCTTGGGAGGAAACCCAAGTGTTTTTACTTTGTTTTTCATTACCTTTTTTCCTTTTTTGGTTTGTTTCAAGAATGCATGGAGAATAAAAATAAACAAGTGGAAAATATGGCAAAAATGAGGCATGAAAAAGAACCGTGAGGTTCGCACAAGCCATTCTACGCGTTGCATGGTCTAATGTATCCCAAAGCAGACAACTGGAAGAAAAATGTCGAGTTGGAGGTGACGTGCACTGGGCTATGCATTTTGCATGAGCCCATGTGCGTGTTGCACCTCCGTCGCATACCATAGCAAAAAGCTGGGCAAAGTTTGGCATGAAAAAGGTGAGGTGCAAAGTTACATGCGGTCTGCACAAGGGCTTGTGAAAATTGCATATCGTGGTGCACCAAGGTATGTTTTGAATTTTTAATTGACCTACCCGTTCACCGACCTGACCCTGCTAATTTTTCTTCTTCTTTTCACTTCTAAACTGCCACCTTCACCCCTATTCTCCCATAATTCTCTCTCAAAATCCTCCACAAAGCCCTCAAACTTCTCCTAAACTCCTCTCTTCCTCTCACCCATACTCCACTGCTGCTCCACCCAAGCGTTGCCATTGTTTTTCTCCGGCCAAAATCATGGTCACCATTTTTGCACCTTCAAAAGCTTCAATTTTTGTTCTTCGCTTAATTTTCACTTGTGGTAAGTTTTCTGATGTTAAATACATGTTTTTATGTGGATTGGGAACTTATATTGTGAAGCATGTTTGTTAAAATTACCATGTTGATTTAAGGTGAGATCCAAAAAATTTGGGTCCCCAATTTTTGTTTATGTTGTGGATTTTTCTTAGTATCAACTAGGTAGAACTTGAAATTGTAATAATGTATGTCAATTGTAGTAGTTTTTAGCCTTGAAAATCTGTGTTTGGAGTGAACTCTGAGTAACCCACTTGTTATTGATGCATGATTTGGCCCTATGATACATTAAGTGACGTCAATATTAAGGGCAACTCATCATTTTTCATAAGGTTTGGTTGAAAATTAATGTTGAGGCTGAAATGTATTACTACTCGTATACCCATGATCTCTGTTAAACAATTTTGTGTGGTGTATGATCTTGTGCGAGGAAGTAGAAATTATTCTTGAACTTTTGTGCCTAATTGTTACAACTGAAGGCTTAATGTTCCCATTGATAGATGGGGTAACGTCCTTCTTAAAGGAATTCATTAAGCTCTTGTTTTGTTTTGAATAATGATAATGGATTTCGGGAAAGTCTGAGTACCCGGATGATTTGGTGTGGGTAATAAAATGTTTTGCCCTATTGCTTAAATTTTTTAATTATTGGTTTGTTGCTCGGTGCCAAGTGTTCAATGCAAATATTTCTCTATGAATCACATGCATAATTCACAAGAGTACAAGGAACCAAAAATTCTAATTATTTCCTTGTGCATTTCGCATGTGATGATAGATCTTGACGTGCGAAATGCACAAGGCACCACACCTTGTTAAAAAAGTGCTTCCAGTTCAATGTTTTGAGGTGCGCACCATGGTGCGATGTGAATTGTTGCTGGTCTGGTCTGCACCAACTTCTCACCTCAGTGAAAAATGACTTTAGGATTCTGGGAGCTCATGCAAAATCACGTGTGATGTGCACTATCCCTTGTGTGGTTCCTACGTGGTCCGCATGAGCTATCAATCACCCACTTTATTTTTCTACTTCTTTGCATTCTATTTTGGTAGTTTGTTAGTTTCTATGTTGTGTACAGATACCTGGTGCCTGCTACTAACCTCCATTTGCGGGACTATGCCTTCCAACAAGTGAGGGTCTTACTGAGCTTGTAATCCGATTTGGCCTTGAGGGGATGGAGGCATACTATCTGAAGTTTTGGTAGAAGTGACCAATATTGGAAGAAAAAGGGTTGCATGTGGAAGTATTCGAAGCTGATGTCCCAAATATCCATAAACAATTTCGGTAGAGAATCTACACCTACTTTGCTAAGAGTCCGGGCCCATATTTCTCAGAGTTGGTGAGGGAATTCTATGCATCCTATCAGGATAGGAAATATATTCTAAAGCATATGGGTTATGGGTTCGATAAGCAAGCTCTCATATCTTGATTCTTTTTGTGTAAGAGGAAAATAGATAGACATCACACCTTCGGATATCCACTTTTCTATATAGGATGAGAACCAGTCCCTGAGTCGTAATACATAGAGCATAAACCTACGAAAGAGGAGCAATATGGGTGGGTTGCAAGTATAATCGCTGAGGGAAGCCCTCTTTGGGCCATTTAAAAAGGGCCCATTCATCACTCTGACCTCAAGTTTGAAACTCAGATTTAGTTAGATTTTGTGTGCACATGACTCATTCCAACCGGTCACAAAACAAAGGTGACTATAGAGGTGGCTATTTTGAACACGAGGGGGAGATAATAGCCGAACAACTGAAGAGGAGAGCAAGACAAGAGAACACATCTATGGCTTTTCCTGTTGCATGCGGATATATTACTTGGATAAAATTAGCCAGGCTAATGGAATGGTTTAATTGGATATTATGAGAGATGAAGGTGCCTCACTTGTCAAAATAAGACACCTTAATCAAGTCCCAAGTACTATGGGAACACCTGAGAACGTTGCCTCTAATCAATTTGACCGTCCATCCCCAGTTCAGGAGGCATCAAACACTACATCAGTCTCATGAGCCACCTCAGCAGGTTTACCCAAGGAGGCTTCATTGTTGCTATTAGCATCATCAGGGAGTTTTTGCACTCATTCTTAGTTGTATAATTCTTTTTTGTTCATCGAGGGCAATGCTTATTTTGTGTTTGGAGGGGTATGTAATTGTTGATCACTCATTTGTGCTTGATGATATTGCCCTTGCCGGGCCTTTTGATTATTTTTTATGCTTAATTATGCCTTTGCCAGGCTTGATGTTAATTGTGAATGTATGCCAGGTTAGTTTTTCATGTCCCCATTGTGTCACTACCCTGTGCCTTACAAATGCGCTAAGGGCCTACGCCGAGGCTTATTTTTCAAATAGTTCATGAGAGCACAAATTTTGTAATCGTCTTGTTAATAGTAGTTTAGCAATAAACACTGAGGGTTTTCGTAATACCACGGTTCATTCCCAAGGAGAAAATGCTTTCTTTATTTTCTTTTGCTTTTTCTCTTGTTTTTGTGTCCAACTAGGTTGGTGTTTCCCTATGATAGATTGAGAGGCGACTTTCTTAAGGGAAAATGCCAAGTTTTAGTTTAATTTGATTCCGTAATGTGCTTGTCTCGAAATGGACCCACCAAATTTTTTTTTCGTGGCAAGACATTTTTTGAAAAGGAAAGGAAAGAAAAGAGGGAAAATGATTTTTTGAGGAAAGCATTCTCTTTTCATAACATGCACACTCTCATTTAAGGCTTGATCGATTCACAAACGAGTGTGTAATAAACTCAGAATAGCTTGTCAAAAGTCATTTGTCCCAATTGATCTTGAGACTAATGAAATAAGTCTTGTGACATGATTCCTTGTGTGTTCAGGCTTTACCTTTATTCTTGTGCACATGTGTTGTATAGAACTTGCTCTGAATATGATCAAGGCAAAATTCTAGGTGTGACCGAGCTTGGAAGTGAAACGTAGGCTAAAAGCCTAATTTTGGGGGGGGGGAATGAAATGACAAAAAAGGCAAAAGCCTAAGTTTGGAGGTGTATGTGTTTAATGTGGAGAAGAAAAGGAATGCACTTCAAGTGCAAGGTAGCACCTTATGTTGAACTGAAAATTGCTCCAAAAAGTTCAATCCAATGAGCAAAAATGAAAAGAAAAGAATTAGTGCTATCAAGTGAAGGTGTTCAAGGAGGGGGAATGATCAAGATTGAAAGGGAAAAGCTTGGATGTGTGAGGGAGAAATAGGGTGAAGTCAAAGTTCAAAAATGTGAGTGGTGTTCAAAATGATGAGAATGAGTGTTGATGTGCCAGCATTCTACGGCACAATTGACGTCTTTAACTAAGAATAATCGCAGGTTTTCAAGCAACCTTTGTTGTTTTAAATTGTTTTTATGTTATATTTGCAGGAAAAGTAGACATAAATAGAAAAGGATGAAGAATGCTAAAAATGAGCCATTGGATAAGGGTGACGGTTGGCATGACGAACAGTCACACCTATGATGGACTGTCAGCCAAGCTGTCAAGCCTGGCAGCAACCAAAGAAGCCACTGGATAGTGGCGATGGCTCGTGTGACGATCCATCACACACGTGAATGGCCATCAGGGAAGCTGTCAAGCTGAGGCAGTTGGAGCATAAAAACTAGTTTAGAGTGACGAGAGCCATGACGACCCATCACAGGCTTGAGGAACCGTCATGGAAAGTCGTCAAGCAGGGGCAGAAGATGGAATACACTGGTTAAGAGTGACGATTCAGCTGACGAACCATCATAAGTCCGACGAACCGTCAAGGCAAGCCGTCAAGATCAAAAGTGGGACTTTCATCATTGTTGCTTGTATTCTACGGAAGTTCAAAGAAAAGTTGTGATTTTATATTGTAAGAACATCCTCTTATCTTTATGAATACTATTGCTTCCATCTTTTATTTTTCAAGCATGAGTTGCTAAACTCCCACAACCCTGCCTAAGTTTAATTTTCTTGAACTAAGATATTAAAAGCAGGTAAATTAGATTAACAACAAGGATTCAGGACTCTTAACTCTCGTCTAATGATTAATGCTTTAGCAAGATTAATTTACTTGAGGTTTTGGTTGAAATGAGTAATTTTATCTTTTCAAGTTCGAGAGAATTGAAAAGGAAATGTGTCTATTTGGTTGTGAAACGATTAGACACAAATATGAATTCAATCGCTTCATGATAGATATATGGAAAGAACCTGACTAAGCTCTTAATCGAATTCGTTACAATGCCATGGTGAACACTTCCCTAGTTCACTTCTCATATTCGTTCTTAAACTTGTGAAACTCGTTGATTGTCATTTAACTTGTTTGAAATTGATAAATACAACCCTTCCCAAATTATCGAAAACTATCGATTACTAGTCAACTAAGTTACTTACGACTTAATTTGCACCTTATTCCCTGTGGGATCGACCCCAACCTTTGTTGGGTTCTATATTTGACAACGACCGCTTGCGCTTCTTAACTGAGGTGTAATTTGGGCGTATCAAGCGTTAGTGAGGTTTAGTCACTTGAGCCAAATGAAATCCTTACCTTAGACCTAGCCAACATTGTAACCCCCAAGTCCTTAGTGATTCCGAACTTGGCCACTGTACATTAGTGGCAAATTACATGACGGGCAAGCCTATGGTTCGACATGTGTGCACTTGAACTTCCTTGAGTGAGTGAGAGTCTTTTCAGTACTGTTATAATCCCTTGTATTGTGAAATTTCATGATTATGAGTATGATTCTCTCTTGTGGTGAGTGGCATCATGCACTCGAATTAAAACATGAAGTCTCTATTTCAACGGAGAGAACTAAATGAGACAAGTTGTGTGGCAAATCTCGAGGCAAACCTTAATGGTCCATGCCAATGACTTGAGAAGCTTTATATCTTGTTTTTAAATTACCAAATTTTCTTGATTTTGAATGAGCAATGAATTCCTTTTGTAAAGCTTTTGAAATAAGCAATTTCCTTGATAATGTGGTGGTTCAAATTGAGATGAGCATAGTTGTTTGAGTCTTTTTGTTTATTATTTTCTTAGTTTTTATAGTAGATTAACCTTTTGTGCCTTGATTGAGTTTTAAAGTATAATTCATTCCTTGTCTTATGAGAATGTTGCTTGAGGACAAGCAATAGTTCAAGTTTGGGCATTTGATAGGTCCGTAATGTACCAACTTATTGAGCCTTTAATCATGAATTATTGCTATGTTTTGATGAAGATTTAGAGGTTCTATTTACCTTATTGATGTAGTTGCAGGTACTTGTGATCAAAGATAGAAAATAAGGAAAGGACCCAAAAAAAGCCTAAAGGAGTTGAAGTGGTAAGTGATCAAACAAGACGAAGATTCTGCTAAAGGGTGCAGACCTCGTGCGACATGCACAGTCATTGGTGCAGTCCACACCTCCCACCATATAAAGCTCAGATTTAGTTGAAGAATCTGTTAAGGGGTGCGACCGCTATGCGATGCGCACATTGCCTGGTGCGAATCGCACCCCACTTCATATGGAGCTTTTAAGTCAAGACAAGTCAGTAGTCCACTAAACAGAGTTGTGCAATGCGCTCATCAAGATTTGTCAACCACATGTTGTGCCGCACAGCTCCAGAAGGGCATTTTTATTCAATTTGGTATGATATTTTGGGAAAATTCTAAAACCCATTTCAGGCATAATTTTAGATAGTTTTTGACAGTTTGGAAAATAATATTGAATAGCTTTGAGTACTGAGCAAGTTTTCTATCAAAGAAGAAGAAGAGTGTTTCACTCCAATCCCTTCTTCCTAACTCTTGGAATCACCATTCTTGTAAAATCCGAGCTTAGATATTGAATATTTAGCTTGAATGAAAGGGTATTTGACTTACCCATTTGGTGTTGTTCTTTATTCCTTTAGCATGAGTAGCTAAATCTCTTGTCTAGGGAGGTGTTGATAATGGGTGCTTGATAAATGGGTATGGGTGTTGCTAATTTGTTTTTATAATAGCTAATATGACATGGGTCTAGTGATTTCACCATATTTTAACTCTAAAATTGATGGTTGCAAACATTGATTTACTCTACTTGATTGGGTTCTTGCTTGTAAAAGGAGTTTACAATTTTGGATGTGAAATTGCTAGTGGGTACTTAGGATTCCACTTTGATTGAGACTAGAAATAGATTAATTCGCTGGAAATACCCATTTAACGGTCTAAGCTAGAAATAGTATGACCTCCCCAAGCATATGTTGGTTGATTATTTCTTAAACAATGGTGTTTGAATAAAAACCATTGAATATATGATTGTTTGATCGGGAGATTGACAAGCATGCCTAAAACCAATGTTATCCATATTGTTTAGCCAGAATTTATATGAATGAATAAGCACCCTAACCCATATTTGTGTCCTATTCGACACATATCCGTAGTCATCCTCTCTCCTTGTTTACACTCATTTTTATTTTATCAGTTTGTTTGGAATTTGAATTGTGATAGATTCCCAATTCCTCCCTTTTTATATTACTTGTTGTTTGAGCACTCTACTCTCATTGTGAGATCATTTCTATAATCTCCTAGGCTAATCTATAATTCTCTATGGGATCAACCCTGACCCCTGTCAGGTAATAACTGTCAAGTAATACAAATTTTGTTTTGGTTAACGATCATTGATACCTCCATCTTGGAGAGTACACTTGAGCATTATCAGTAATCACAGGAGATAAGTTGGTTCTCTCGGGCCTTTAGGGCATCGGGTGCTTGTCCATCTAATTGGGATTTGAGGTGTGACAAAAGTGGTATCAGAGCAGGTCATCCTAGGGAGTCTACAAAGTTGTGTCTATGTAGAGTTTTTCTTATGGGTGTGTTATGCACCACATCTATAAATAAGAGGCTACGGGACATTTAGGTGTTGTCACTTTTTCTTCATTCTTTAGATCGTGTGATAGAGCTAATGTCGTAGGTGAATCATACTAATCTCTGAATTATTTTTGTTATAGCAAAAATGTCAGTTACAAGGAGAAGTAAGAGTAAAGCTAAGCAAGTAGATGAGGTTGTTGGAGAAGGGTCCACCAAATTGCCACCTAGACGAGCTAATCAAAGTGAGGCTCAAGTTGAGTCTCTATCACACACTTTCTTGACTCCTCCATCTCCATAAGAGTTAAGAAGCGCGGCAGCACCCTAAGAACAACATGTTAATGCTACTGAGCAAGATTTGAAGAATGCAGTCTAATTGTTGACTCGTATAGTTGTTGGTCAAGGGCAAGGGCAAACAGGTCCAATTGCAGGTAATAGTGGTTCAGATAGGAAAGCTAGTGTGTGGATACATGATTTCCTTAATTTGGACCCTCCATCATTGACCGGGTCAGATCCTAATGAAGATTCGTAAGACTTTACTGATCAAATCCAAAGGACCTTGGATATTTTGCATGTATCTGGTAAAGAAGAAATTGAGCTGGAAGCATATAGATTAAAGGTGGTAGCTATATTGTGGTACAAAGCTTGGAAATAATCTAGGAGTACAAATGCATCGTCAGCTAAATGGAAAGAATTAAAAAAGGGATTTCTTCATCACTATCTTCCATTAGAGATCTGGGAGGCTCATGCAACTCAGTTCTTACATCTTCGCCAAGGGAATATGAGCGTGAGAGAGTATAGTCTCAAGTTTAATTCTTTGGCCAGATATTCTCCTAATGTAGTAGCTACTATAGAGGGTAGAGTTCATAAATATATGGATAGATTGGATTCGTATCTGGTTAGAGATTGTAAAATTGCTTCTTTGAATAAGGACATGGATATAGCAAGGATACAAGGTTTTGCACAAAAGATAGAGGATCAAAGGCAAAAGATAAGGACACAAGAGCCAGAAAGAGGGCATTCCAAGAGGTCCAAACCTTTGCGGCAGCTTACACAGTCCCAAGGTGAGTTTAGGCCTCAGTTTTCTAACAGACCACCTAGGCCATCATTTTTCTACTCTACAGCTACTGCCCCACCTCAGTTTCAAGGGTATAGGAGTAATCAATTGAGTCAAAAAAAGTTAAGGCCAAGGTTCAAAAATAGTAGGGTACCAAGAGCAGGGAAGTATGAGTCAATCAGGACCTCCACGACAACCTTGTAAATAATGTGGAATACATCATCTAGGTACATATCAGTATGGGATGAATGTCTGCTTTTGGTATGGCACACTGAGACATATAAGAAGGAACTGCCCTAAAAGGGGTATGAGTGGTGTGGCCAAACCTACTAGATCATCTGCCGCATCATCATCATCAGTGCCTCTTTTAAGTAGAGGTATACAGAGTCCTACAGGTCGTGTAGAGGTATTAGAGGAGCAGCTAGTTCTAGTGGAGTTGAGAATCGTACATATGCTCTAGCGGATTGACAAAATTTGGAGGCTTCACCTGATGTGGTTATAGGTACATTGTCCATCTTTTAAAATAATGTATATGCATTAATTGATCTGGGCTCTACACTATCATATGTCACTTCATTGATTGTTGTAAAGTTTGATAGAACACCAGAATTATTGATTAAACCATTTGAGGTATCTATGCTTACTAACGAGTCTATTATAGCTAGAAAAGTCTATCATAATTCCATAGTAACTATTAGTGACGGTAATACATTCGCTAACCTTGTTGAGCTAGAAATGGTAGATTTTGATGTTATAATGGGTATGGATTGGTTGGCTTTATGTAATGCCACGGTAGATTACCGAGCTAAGAGGGTGAGCTTTCATTTTCCAAAAGAGGTAGTCCTTTAAAGGAGGGGTAATGTTGGGGAAAAAGGTAAGGTTATTTATTATCTTAAGGCAAAGAAGATGATGTCCAAAGGGTACATATGTCATCTAATAAAAGTGAGAGATGTATATGCAGAGCCACTAGATCTTCAATTTGTTCCCGTGGTAAATGTATTTCCCGAAGATCTTCCAGGTTTGCCTCCAGAACGTGAAGTTGAGTTTGGTATTGATGTGATTCAAGGAACTCAACCTATCTCCATCCCTCTGTATAGAATTGCTCCGACTGAATTACAAAAAATGAAGGAATAATTGAAAGACTTGTTAGATAAGGGATTCATAAGGCATAGTATGTCCACTTGGGGAGCACTAATTTTATTTCTATGTAAGAAAGATGGCTCATTGAGAATGTGTATTGACTACATGCAGTTGAATAAGGTTACGATTAAGAACAAATATCCCCTCCCTAAAATTGATAATTTGTTTGATCAGTTATAGTGTGCTAAGTGTTTCTCAAAGATTAACTTGAGGTTGGGTTATCACTAAGTGAGGGTCAAAGAGAAAGATATACCAAGACAGCTTTTCTAATACGATATGGTCATTTTGAGTTCTTAGTTATGTCTTTTGGGCAAACAAATGCACCGAAAGCTTTTATGGACTTCATGAATAGGGTGTTTAAGCCATTCTTAGACATATTTGTGATAGTATTCATAGATGATATCTTGGTGTATTCAAGATCGAAAGAGGACCATGCTAATCAATTCTGATAGGTGTCACAAATTCTTCGTGATCTTAAGTTTTATGCAAAGTTCTCTAAATGTGAGTTTTTGTTAAAATCTGTGGCATTCCTAGATTATATTGTCTCTAATGAAGGAATAAGGGTTGATACTCAAAATATAGAAGCCATGATGAATTGGCAAAGACCTACAACACCTATAGAGGTTCGTAGTTTCCTTAGGTTGGAAGGTTATTATAGAAGGTTCGTTGAAGGATTATCTTCTATTTCTGCACCCTTAACAAATACACAAGACAACCAAGTTCTAATGGAGCGATGCATGCAGAAGAAGCTTCCAAGAGATGAATAATAATTTGACTTCTACACTTATATTGGTACTTCCCGAAGGCACAAAAGGGTATACAGTGTATTGTGATTCTTCAAGAGTGGGCTTAGGATGTGTATTGATGCTTCATGGTAAAGTAATAGCTTATGCCTTAAGACAGTTGTGGCCATATGAGAAAAATTATCCAACCTATGATATAGAGCTAGTAGCAGTTGTATTTGCTTTGAATATATGGCGCCACTACTTGTATGGGGTTCATGTTGACATATACACTGATCATAAGATCTTGCAATATATCTTTAAGCAGAAGGATCGAATCTGAGGCAAAAAAGATGACTTGAGTTATTCAAAGATTATGATGTTGATATCTTGTATCTTCCGAGGAAAGAAAATTTGGAAGCTGATGCTTTAAGTCTTAAAATAATGGAAAGCACCTACAGGCAGTCCATGTAAATATAAAGAATAGCTAATGATCTATACCAACTAGCTAGCCTAGGGGTTCACCTTCTTGAATCTCCGGATGAAGGGGTTATTGTGCAGAACACAGTAGAATCCTCTTTAGTAGCTGAAGTAAAAGAGAAGCAATATAATGATCTTATTCTATTACAACTTAAGGAGAATGTACAACAAGGGATGACAACGGTGTTTGATCTTATGCAAGACAAAGTACTCCGGTGCCAAAATATATTGTGTGTACCTAATGTAGATGGACTACGAAAGAGGATTATGGTAGATGCCCATCATTTAAGATATTTCATCCATCCGGTCTTAACCAAAATGTATCATGAATTGAAGGGAGTGTATTGGTAGAGTGAGATGAAGAAGAACATTGTAGAATTAGTGGTTGAATGTCCAAATTAACAAGTTAAAGTAGAGCACCAAAAGCACGGAGGTTATATGCAATGTAAAAATCTTCCAATTTGGATAGGGACGTGATCAACATGGATTTTATCACTGGTTTTCCTCGCTCATTTAAGAAATTTTATTCCATATGGGTAATGATCGATAGACTCACCAAATCAGCAAACTTCATGCCGATCAAGACTACATATACAGTTGAAGAGTATGCAAGGTTGTATATTAAAGAGATAGTTTGGCTAGATGGAGTCCCAATCTCTATTTTATCAAATAGGGGAGATTAATTTACTGAAATTTTTTGGAAGTCATTTCAAAAGAGTATGGGGACACAAGTGAATTTAGGTACAACCTTTCACCTCAAATGAATAATCAGGCAGAACGTACAATCCAAAAACTTAAGAATATATTGCGAGCTTGTGTATTAGACTTCAAAGGTACTTGGGATGACCATTTTCCACTTATTGAGTTTGGTAACAATAATAACTACCATTCAAGTATCAAAATGGCACCTTATGAAGCTTTATTTGGGAGGCAGTACATATCACCAATCGTATGGTTTAAAGTGGGTAAAATTGCCTTATTTGGGCCAGATCTTGTTCATCAAGCTATGGAAAAAATTATGGTGTTACAACATCGTCTAGCAATGGCTCAAATTCGACACAAATCATATGCATATACTAAAAGAAGAGGGCTGGAGTTTGCTATAGGAAATTGGGTATTCTTGAAGGTGTCACCAATGAAAGGGGTAATGAGATTTGGTAAAAGAGGAAAGTTGATTCCACACTATATAGGTCCATATAAGATTATTAGGAGAGTTATCCAAGTCGCATATGAGTTAGAGCTACCCCAAGAGCTTGCAACAGTTCATCCGGTGTTTCATGTCTCAATTCTTCGAAAGTGTATAGGTGACCCATCCCATATTACTCCTACTGAAGATGTACAAGTTATGGGAGATCTCACTTATGAAGAAGAACCTATTGCTATTCTAGATTGACAAGTTAAGAAGTTAAGAAATAAAGAAGTGACTTTTGTAAAAGTACTAGGGAGAAACCAACAAGCAGAAGAAATTACATGGGAAGCAGAAGAAGCAACGAAATCCAAGTATCCTCATTTATTTCAATCCGAAAAGAAAGGAAAAAGTATTTAGTTGAGGCATTAACTAGTAAGTATAAGTCTATATGTATTATCTGGCTAATTGTAGTACTTAACTTAGGCTTGAACTTGTTTGGGCTGGCTAATTATGCTAACATTCGAGGATGAATATTCCTAAGGGGGGGAGGATGTAACACCCCGTATTCTATGCATACTAGTTAGATTCATATGGCACTTGACATATCCTTGTCGTATAAGTGTGGGACCAAGTTTCTTATAGGAGTAGTGATGGTTTAATTTATATTGGAAGGTGCTGTAATTCACCATTTATTTCAGCATGTATACATCCAAGTTAACCTCGACGGAAGTGTTTATAATTGAGATAGTACGGTGGTATTTGAGCTTAAAGTTTAAAGTGAAGTGTTAAGTTAAAGAAAAAGGGATTATAATTTAGAAAATGGAATAAAATAAGTGAGCTACTTTTTTGACTTAACTAAGCTAGTAGGTGACCAGTAGGTGCATCACCTACTTGGACTTATTAACCAACCTAAAGAACTAAGTAGGTGTATCACCTACTAAGGCTCTTTGGACCAGCTTAGAGGTCCAAGTACACCATTACCCACTTGAATAATTTCTGGCCTAAACTAAGTGAAAGAAAAGAGAAGAATGAGCAGCCAAGTCCCAATAAGCTTAAGTCCACAATGGCCCAAGTTAAATGGCCAAGTAGGTGCATCACCAACTTGATAATTTATGGCACAAGATGTGCAAGAAAGTTGGCCTAAACAGATCCCTTTAAAGGGGGTTGAGTTTAGCTCATTCTACCAATTTTTAACTTGTAAAAAATCAGATTTCTAGAGTGCTCTCTTGTTCTCTTTTCCAGCAAGTTAAGTATAAATACTTGTGCGTTTAGCTTAATTCTTCTATGGAAGATTAGGATTTCATATGGTTCATTCTTGAAATATAAGGCAGACCCTTCTGCAAGCTGAGTACCCCACTTTTCTTGGTTATTAAGAGACTTTTATCTTCATTTTTGTTTAAGTGTGAAGGAAAGTTTAAGGTCTTGAAGAAGTACAAGTCAAGAGAATAAATTTCCAGAATTTGAGGTAAAGTTACTGCTCATTTTCTCCCCTCTTTATATACATGTTTGGTGGAAAATTCCTTGTGTGCTTTTGTCAAGAACTCATAGGGTGCTAATTGGAATCTTTGCGTTAAATATTTTCTTATTAAGTTGAAGGATGTTTGGGGCTGTTTTATGAGTTGTTTTATATGTATATGTTGGGACAACTTGGTTGACCTTGTAAAAGGGTTTGTGAAGTTGTATTGAAGTATGGAAGGAGGGTGTGGTCATACACCAAATAATTGGGTGTTACGTGAACTTGCTACCTATCACACTTTTATATACTGTTAGTATGTGTTCTTATGCATGAGGTGTTTTGGGGACCTTATAAGAAGTTTGTATAATATATATACGTATTTAGACGAGGAGATGTGAAAGGAACACTCTTGATTTGATCAATTATGAACTTACTGCCCGGTTACTGATTTAGTGAGATCAAGTAGCCCAGATTGGTTGATTAGCTACTAATACTAGTTTTACCACTTATTTCATTATAGTTTAATAATCTGTAAGGAAGGAGGTTAATATGTTGTAATATATGGTTGCACAACAAGGTATGTAAGGCTATCCGATTCCACATTTTTTGGCATGAAATCTAGTTTGTGCTACTATCAATAAAGTGAGTTTCCTAAGTGCTCTTTCGAGTAAAGGATACATAGTGGCAGAATACAATTTCCAATGTAGCTATGACCTTTTTCCTACTCCATAGTGTATCAAAGTACTTCAATATGTTATTAGATATGCATGTTTATTCTTCATAGTATATGACAAAGTTATTCTATACAACAAGCTTTATGAGTTATTCTTTACGTCAAATGAGGTTCACTGTGTCATATAAGTTCTTAAGTACTATGTTGATATCACATTTTCTCCCTACATCATTATTACTACCCAAAATGCATACTCATATGTCTTCTACTACAGGTCCATGGTTCCAAGGCTCAATAATGATTGTGACCACCAAAATAACAATCTCAAACATTAAAAAAAACTACAGGAAGCAATCTGTATATTTATGGATGGTATCCCAGGGGCAAAAGCCTAGCATGGGTCGATCCCAATTTATGTATTTATGGGTGGTATCCCAGGGGCAAAAGCCTAGCATGGGTCGATCCCAATTTGCATATTTTTGAGGATAACATCCCAGGGTTAAATACCTAGCATTGGTCATCCTCTTCTACCACTAATTAGTTGGTCATTTGTATCACATGTCCTACAACGACTATAAAGCAAAGAAGAGTAAAGAAAAGAATATAACATACATAGTTCCACAAGTGTAAGCAAATGTGTTCTTCGATTCTCATCTAGACGTTTAAGCATTGATACCTAATTTCATTTGAGCTCTTATTTTTCATATGCTTTAATTTATGCCTTACATATTCAGTACATTCTCTCGTACTGATGTCCCTCAGGGGGGAACACTGCATTTCATATTGCAGGCATAGGTACTCCGGCTAGTAGACCTCCCCAGTAAGAGCACATGATACTTAACTGCTATTGGTAAGCTCCAGGTTGATTTGGGGATTTACCGTGTCTTTGTTACATATGTTTTGTATTATATATTTAAGGCTAAGGCGGGACCATATCCCGACCTAAACTATGTTTGTTCAATTTTTAGAGGCATTATAGACTAATGTTAAAGTAAAGCTTGGTTGTGTCTTTGCAGCCTCAATGGCAAAATCATGTATATAAGTTTTGGGTCTATCTACGTTGATAGTTTATCAAAACAGCCTATCTATTGTCAAAGATTTGTAATTGTCATAGCTATATGCATGGTAATCATAGGAGATAAGTTAGTTTTCTCAGGCTTTTAGGGCATTGAGTGCCTGTCCATCTAAATGGGATTTGAGGCGTGACCGTTGTCACTTGATTTTTCTTGTAACCCTATTGCATTCTTAAAGATATGTTTGGGATCGAAGGGATCATTTAGATAAAGTTCACATGTGATCGAATAATCATTAGTACCAATAAAAGTCATGCATTATTCTTCTTAAAGTGGATTCTCCTTGGCTTTTCATGATGTCAATGCACTTATGCTTGGGTACCTTGAACATGATTAAGTGATTTGAATTGCTTGAGGACATCAATAGTTCTAGTTTTGCGGGTTTGAGAAGTTGGTATTTTACCAACTTATTTAGCTCTTAATTTTATTCTTTTGCTAGCATAATTGAGAAAAATAGTGCATTTCACATGATTTAATTCTATTTTACAGGTATATGTAATTTAGAAGTGATCGAGAAAGGAATCGAGTGAAAACAAGTTAAAATGGAGCTATTTACAGAATTAAATCATTAGCAGTCAAATTGGCCTTTGCAGACATGGTGGTTGAGTCGTGAATGCGAAAGTCATCATTTCACTCAAGACTCACGTACGCAGTTGACCGCTCGCATAGGTGAAGGTAAACCAAACAAAGGCTTTTTGCGTATATGGTAGATCTCCTGCGTAGGTGATGAAGGAATTGGTAGTAGCTAGGTAGTGCTACAATATCACAATTTTTGATCCCTAATTCACATAAAACTCATCCAAGCCATTTTGGAAAGCATCTTTGGCCAATTTTAAAATCTTAGACCTATCTTGTCATGCTTTGAAAGCAAGCTCAACAACCTATGCCATTGGAGAGAAGATTGAATGCTTAGATTGTAAAATTCTTAATTTCTTTCGACAACTCTTGCTTTGTATTGAATATTTGTAGGTGTATTTATTGATTTGAGATTTGGATATTGTGTTGGAAACAAATGATATTTGGGTTTTGATTTCTTATCTTGTGCTTTTTTAATTTGTTTAATATTTCTAGTTAATAAATTGAGTTTTGATTATCTAGTTAATCTTGTTCTTGAATTGATTTCTAAAGAGAGTGATCAACCTTGGACTTTCTCTCTCATTTTGATTTGGCTTGAAATAGTAAATCTAATTTGAAGAAACGTTAATTAGAACTAATTTAGGGGTTTAATCCCCATCTTAAGGATTTGAGCTAGAAATAGGCAAATTCTAGTGTTGCTCATAATTGGAATATCTTTGTTGATACAACTAGATTCGAGAGAAGTACTTGAGATACATTTGCCGATTATTGAGAGATATTGGTGAATACTTAAGATTCCAAGGCATATTAGATTTACCCATGCTTAATTAGGAAGTAATCAATTGAACTGCAATTGATTGTATGGATGTGAATTGAATCCCATTCCAAAATCCCCTTAATATCCGTGTGTTGTGAAGTTCATTGATAAACCTATCCTTTATTTGATTACCTTTTATCTTTGTTCACGTTTCTTAACGAAAACCCCCAAAACATGTTATCTTTTCATTATTTGGATCATTGTAAGTTGTTTCAATACCTTATTTTCTCAATCACCTTGACGTTGTTCCTCGTGGATTTGACCCCGACACTTGTTGGATAACTTATTTTGCAACGACCATATCCACCTCCTTAATCAAAGAGTTGTTTTGGACGTTATCATTGATGCAATGGTAAAACCCCAAGTGAAAAACAAACATATAAAAATAAATTTCACTATCTACACAATACTCAAGGCCGTGGGATTGTTTTCCAACTCTATTGATGCTGATCCTCAGCAGCACTTAGGAAATCTCTAGGGAGTGTGTGCAATGCATAAGCATGGATAGATTTCAGAAGAGACCATTAAGCTCAAGATCTTGAAATACTCCCTCACAGGTGAGGCTAGAGCATTGTACCATGGGCTGCAACAAAATGTCATCCACACTTGGAAGGAGTTAGTGAATGTGTTTCAACAAAAATGGTTTCCTTTGAGCAGAAAAGAAGATCTGTGGAACAACATCTTCTACTTTCAATAGATCCCATGGGAACAACTTATCAGGAACATGGGAAAGGCTTAAACAATTGTTTCTTAAATAAGCTAATCACGAATTTTCCAATGTTATATTGCTTGAATATTTTTTACCTCGGCGTAGATACAATAAACCAATCAATAGATAATAGTGTGGCTGCAGGTTGCTTTATGCAATAAATGTTCACTAAGGCTACTGAATTGCTAGACAAAGTGACTAACCATCAAGCAAGCCACTTGTGAAATCAAAGGAATGACATTACTGATATATCTCTTTCATTAACAATACTATTTGAGGAAAATCGGCATAGAAATATGTTGATTGCCAAGATGGCCACAAACATTAATATACTCATTATAAGATCCATTAAGAGCAATCTGCTGAAAGAAAAAGGTAAAAGTTGAAATAAACACAAATTCTACCGATGACATAAAATTTGAAGAGATGAACTTTAAATGTGGTACTCCAGAGTATAGCCAACGATATGATATCGGTATAGTCCACTGCATTGAGTGTGGGTAAGTCAAAATAGATTTGATCAATAGGGTTTGTACACTCATAATAACACTGCAAGCCAGGTATCTAGTGTATCAGGATTGAGAAGTCACAAATTCTATGATCAGTGAAACTCATGTCTAGAAAGCATGCTAGAAAGGGTCCTTGAGAATTAGGAGCGATTAAACAACACCATTCAAAATATATCTAAAGTGGTAAGCTCCCTCACTCAACTTCAATACTTAGGTTAGAGCACTATATTAGAGATATGTTTATGGGTTCAGATTAAGTATAGTAAGAAGCTCCTTAGTGCTCATCTTTAATCATTCATACTGGTAAATTTTGTGCAGTCAAAATATGAAAAGAGGGCTAAAGTAGAGGCAAACACAATTGTGCATCACCTACCAAAGGATATATAGTAAGAGGACGAGGGAGCAATAAAAAATTTAGTAGAAAGGGCACCATAGGTTATCATTCAAAATTCAGCTCTAACGGATAGAGCAGATTCAATTACTTCTACCACCTATACCAAAGACGGTGCCCTATTTTCCTCAAAGGCTTATAAAGAAGAAGAATGAAGTAAAACTTCACAAGTATGTTCATATTCTAAAATAGCTTTTCTTGAACATCCTATTCATGGAAGATTTTCAAGAAATGCCTAGTTTTGCTAAGTATCTCAAGTACCTCATGAAAAAGAAGAAGCCAGTAAAGGTTGAGGTCATCAAAATACCTCAACTAATAAGTTCCATCGTCTTTATGAATCGATTATAAAAGAAAGAGGATCTTGGAGCATTAAATATGCCTTGCTTAATTTGAGAACATGATTTTGTAAGAGGTCTATGTGATAATGAAGCCAATATTAATCTTATAGCTCTAGAAATCTTATAATGATCAAGGTTAGTGATGTCCAAGCCCACTAGTATGTTGTTTCAAATGGTGGACATGACTTTGAAATGAAAAATTTACATTATGGATGATGTCTTGGTGAAGGTAGGGAAATTCAGCCTTCCTGATTATTTTGTGATTTGGATTGTGTAGTAGATAAGGATGCCTCTATTATTTTGGGAAGAGCCCTTTTACCTATTGGTAGAGCACTGATGGAATCATAAAATAATGAAATCAAATTCCAAGTAAATATTTAAAAGGTGATCTTTGAAGCAGGAAGAGGTATGAAGCTTCCCCAAACTTATGCCAACATATATGTGGTCAACACTGCTGATATAATAGAGGATGCAGTTGATGGAAATTAGAATAATGAAGCTTATGGGATATATAGGCCACCGTGTTAATGAATTAAATTATGACAAGGTTGATAACATGGAGGAATATGTGGGGATGCTGAATTCTCCTGAAAGGCTGGGTTTCTAATCTAACCAACCAAAAAAGTTCTCTTGATCTAGGAAATTTTGGTGACTCCACTAGCAAACCCATCAATCATTGAGCCACAAAAGCTTTAGCTAAAACAACTACCAGACAATTTGAAGTATTAATCTTTGGGGGCTGATAACACCTTACCTATGATTGTGTCTTCTTTGTTAACACATGTTGAGGTGAATCAACTGTTAGTAATATTGAGGACATACTGCTGAGTCATTGCTTATACCAATGCGTATCCACAGCCGAGCATCAAAGACAATTGAATTTTTTCATGTAATAATTTGTAAAGAAAGAGATCATCAACTGGTTAGATGTAGAGGTTGTGTTTCTAATTGCAAACAGTAAATGGGTCAACCCAATGTAGTATGTTACAAAGAAGGGGGGTATGACTGTGGTGCACAATGAGAAGAATGAATTAAGAAAGTGGTGCACAATGAGAAGAATAAATTGATCCTCACCAAAATAATCATTGATGGAGGGTATGCACGGATTACAAAAGTTGAATACGACCATAGGTAAAGACCATTTCCTCATGTCATCCATTGATCAAATGCTTGATTGGTTAGATGGAAAGTATTTTCATTGCTTCCTTGATGGATATTTGGGATCCAATCAAATTAGTATTGCACTTGAAAATCATGAGAAGACCACTTTTACATGTCCTTATAGGATGTTTGCTTTTAGTCCAATGCCATTATGGCTATGTAATGCCCTAAGTAATTTCTACAGATGTATGATGTCTATTTTCTCAAACATGGTTGAATAATTCTTAGAAGTATTCATGGATGACTTCTCCATAGTTTGTGACTCCTTTTATGAATGTCTTGATCACTTTGGTGAAGTGCTTAAAATGTGTGAGGAAACAACTTGGTACTGAATTAGAAAAAATGTCACTTTATGGTGAAGAAAGGCACAATGCTCAGCCTATAATATCGAAAAGGGGAATCAAAGTCGAGAAAGAAAAAGTTGAGATCATTGCTAAATGTCCCCTTCCCATCTCTATGAAAGGGGTGCAAAGTTTTTTGAGACATGGTGGTTTCTATAGATGTTTCATTAAAGACTTTTAAAAGATCGCAAATACTATGTGTAAGCTTCTTGAAAAAGATGCATAATTTGTGATTGATGAGAAATGCTAACAAGCCTTTGAAACTCTAAAGGAATTATTAACAATTGATACTATCATCATTACTCGTGACAGTACTTTTTCATTTGAGTTTAGGTGTGAAACAAGTGGATTTGCTATTGGGACTGTATTAGAGAATAGACACAACTAAATATTGCATCTTATCTATTATTCCAGCAAAATCTTGAACACTACCCAAATGAACTACACCATTATTGAGCAAGAGTTACTAGCAATACTGAACGATACGAAGATTGAACCCCAACCTGCTCCACCGATGAAGACCTAGCCTCCACACAAGAAAGAATCTGCCCAACTTTGAAATAACAAGCCTGACCAACCTGTTGACTAAGGACTGCATGCCTAAAGCAATAGGTTGCCACTTAGCTACTAGAATTTCCATAACCTCTATATTCACTGCCTTTCAACTCAAAGCATTTATCCTGCTGCATCAACACACACGCCACCCACTCTTGAAGAATCTCAATATATGATACAACCCTGGCCCTCAATGGGAAGAGTATAAATCGATGCTAAAACCCACAAGGCTTGAGCTTTTAGAAAACTCACCCTACACTCATCAAACAACTAGAAAGGAACAATCTTATGAATCAATCTAGTTAAAGGCATTGCAATCGAAGGAAACCTTTTGCAAACCATCTGTAGTACCCTGCTAGCCCACAAGGTCTGAAACTCAATGCTACATGGTGCTTATGCTCCTCTCTATTCCTTGAGTAGACTCAAAAGTCATCGATGTACACTATAGCAACTGAAACCCAATAGGCTCTGAAACACGACTCATCAAATCCACAAACACTGCTGGTAGTCAACACACCTACATAAGGAGCCATTTTACTCATTCACAAACCAAAACTGAAACACCCTAAGGAGATATACTAGAGAAAGTCCTAAAGTAGTTCCTTTAGCTCCCACACTGTGTTGGTGTCATCCGTCATGACAGAAAAGGAATAGGATGAGTGCCCAACCCAACATCAATGCCAAAGTCTAAACACACCCAAGTTATTGACTGGGTAAAGTAGTAGGAAAACACACTATATACTCTCTAGCTACAAAACCATACCCAACTGAAGAATGCTAGCACTAGAACCACGATCATGAGAAAGATAATCCATACATCCCATAACCTACCAACCATTGCACCCTCAAAAATTATATAGCTACCCTCGGCACATAGCTATTGGCACTGCTCCACACTGACTGAGAGATTCCAGGTAAAAGGAAGATAATAGCATTGGAAAAACAACCACAGACCGCTAGACAATGAGATAACCAAACCAAGCCTAGAACTATGACAAAACCCATTAATTAGGATAACAAGGTCTGCCCCGCATCATACCCCAAAATTGTCACCTCCCAACACTGACATACTCGATCCACTACTAAAAGAATTCTCCTACGAGGTGGCTACACGCATAAGCACTACAAACTCATATAGTAACCCCAACGAGAACCAAAGTAAACACATATATAAGTATATGCACACCCTAATCAATCAATACAAAGGATGGCATATGATAATAGAGATCGTACCTATAATGAAGGAATCTGACTGACTACATCTACCACGACCGCCTGATCGGCCTGGCTGAGAACAACCTTTGCTGACCTGCACACTGACTCTGGCTAGTGCCACTGGAGCTTGGAGATGGTGAAACTCCTTAAACCTGGGGCAAATCCTATCAAATTTCCCCCATTCACCACACACATCACAGCCCTTACCATATATGCCCTACTTTGATGACTCGACTTAACCATACTGGCCACTATGACCTGAATGCCCCTACTGAAAACCCTACAAAATCTTAATTGACCTCTGGCTGTCCTGACCACTATAACCCAGATATTTGTTTTCTGAAATATGTAGAACTGCATGAACTGGGTGGCTAGGCTAAAAATGCTTAAAGTATACCCTTACTAGAGAAAGCTCTACCTTAGAACTGAGAACTTATGAAACCACCATGACAACAAGGTGTCTTGTCGTCGCCTCTATAGGCCTCATGATGTATACCCTCAAAAGTCCGGGCATGATCATCAACCCCAAGAAATGTAGCTCTTGATGCCACTAGCTGCTTTGTAGCCAACCAAAGTGGTAGATCCAAACCTCTGACAAACCGGTGAACTCGCTCGTGGTCTGTAGGCATAATCATATCTATATGTCTAGCCAACTCATGGAAATGCACCTCATACTCAGAAATAGTCATAGAGCCATACTCTAACTAGGTGAACTAATCCCTCAATCTCTCTCTCTCAAGCTATGAGACACATACTTCTCCAAGAACGCCCCAGAAAACTAAGCCTAAGTAATCAGAGATGACCAGGATGGTTTGCAAGCAATATAACTTCTCCACGACTGCTTTGCTTAACCATCCATCTGAAATATAGTGTAATCTGCCTCATGTGCCTCTACCACAAAAAGGTTATGCAATCTCTACTGGAAACTAATTAAGAACTTATGATCACCCTCTCCTCGAGCACCAAAAGACTTCAGAAGACCCAAACTGATAAACCTACCAAGCATTTTCTGCTCCGCAGAAAATATAACTGCCCTAGCTGCAATAGGCTAGGCGACCAATATAATAGGCAACACCTCTAATTAGGGAGCCATAATGGCAAGTTTCTTCTCCCAATCTCTAACCACCATGTGCCACTGCCTGGGCTGAAGTCTGTGCCTCTTCTATAATCTGTGAACAACTTGGTATGCAAAGAAAGGTCCCGTCCTGGGACATACTCTCCATAAATATAAGAATCCTAGCCAAAATACCTTGAATGATAGATGTAGCTGCAAATCCTGCAAAAGCTAGGCTAGCCCCATGCCCCCTTGCTGTCATTAAATATCCTCAGCCTCTATCTCTAGTAACTATTGTCCAGTAATAGGCGCAGAGGCCTCGCCCACACTTTTTGTTGACCTCGTCCTAACTATCTTAGAAGGAGTGGAAAAAACAAAGTGTAGACGTTGATGGAGTCAAGAACGCACGATAAGGAATCAAAAAGATAAAATTTTCCTAAGAATGCCCTATGCCTCCCACAGATAGGATACATACATTATTGTATTTATCTGCGAGAATGTACTATACACTTTCTCTTGTCCAATAAGACCGATGAGCCTTGAGATATAATTTCACTCTGTGACGACTCGAAAGCTAACATCATGATAGAACCTACTATAACCCACCAGTAGGTAAGACAAACCATTATCCTAAAATGACAAGTAATGGACTAATAAGAGAATGGGATAAAAATTAGGATAATTACTCTAAATAGTGAAGATAAATTAAAGAAGAATATAATTATGGAGGTAAAAGGACAAAATATACAATGACTCCCCCAAGACCTGGTATCAGTCAGTACAAGAGCTACTAAAACATAAAGAGTTCTAGATAGGTATGATAATCAAATATATATATATACAGAATAGAATCAAAAATAGAAAAGAAGACTAGACCAAAAGAAGAGAGAGATAGATAAACTCTAATCGCCAAGAGCTCACCCTGTATTTCAAAGGTGATAACTTAGGCATATAGAGATAGGTCAACTTTGATCGCCAAGAGCTCATTATGTATCTCAACACTGTGAACTTTTACTAGGATCCACATCAGAAAAAAGATTCAGAAGTATAGCATGAGTACCAAAACATGCAGTACCTAGTAGGCATCATAGGACGATTGAGCTCAAATAATAAATAAGTATAACAAAATGCGAATATATCAATTTTTGATGATGATCAAAAGCACACTCTTGAAGAAGGTGGTAGCGATTGTCAAGTAAATTAATAAATATACCCAACAGATGTCAGGGTCAAATCCATGGGGAATGGAGTAATGATTTGCTAAAAAATCATCGAGTAATAATCACTAAGCGGAGTGCATATTCAAACAACTAAAAGTAAAAATTAGGGGAAATGGAAATGGGAATTAAGGTATCAATTACAACATAAGAGAGAGTAATGTAAATAAGGTTTGTTTATCAATGAGATGGAAGACTAAGGGTATGCTTCCGATATGATTCTACAATGGGTTAGGGGACTTGATTAATTATGCAAACTCTTGATAAAAGGTACGGGTAGCATTAATTTGAGTTGTACTTGGTAGTCTTTCAACCCTCCAAATATATATACTATAGTCTTTGCTCAAGCACTATAGTTTTTCCTTAAACCAACCCAATTCAATAGCTTGGGAGAATCACACTATTTCTAGCTTAGATTCTTAGATTGGTATTTCCTTCAATTAAGCTATTTCTAGCCTCAATCTAGGGTGGAAATCCAAAACTCCCACTATTGAATTCCTATCTGAATCATGAACTTTTCTTTCAAGCAAGAACAAAATTAAGTAAGCTCAATTAACGTTTGCAACCATCAATTGTATGATTAAAACATGAAGAGTTCAAAGACACTCTCACTCTCTCAAAGAAGTTCGAGTGCAATGCATTGAACCATAGGCTTGCCTTTTATGTAATTTTCCACTAATATAGAGTTACAAAGTTTGGAATCGCTAAGGACTTGGGGGTTACGATGTTGGCTAGGGCTAAGCTGAAGATTGTATTTGGCTCAAGTGATTGTTACCAAACTCAGAATCACTAAGGATTTGCAGGTTACGATGTTGGCTAGGGCTAAGGTGAGGATTGCATTTGGCTCATCCCTAATGCTCTTTGTGATCATTCAAAATACCACTAATATTTTCAAAAAATAACTTCAACTTATTTCTTCCTCTCACGACCCAAAGTTTCCCTTCAACTTGTTCATGCAACATCATTTTTATCACATTCACTGGGTAGCACCAATTCCTTCTTTTCCTTTCATTTTGTTTATTTCATTGGACAATTTAAAAAAAGTTCCAATTTAGGCGTATGGTGCAACTTTGGGTTGAAATGCATCCCTTTTCTTCTCCATATTAGTGCATATACCCCCAAACTTAGGCTTTTGCCTATGTTATCATTTCAATTCCGCCCCAAACATAAGCTTTTAGCCAACCTTTCACTTTCAAGCTATTAAGGAGGATTGGTGCAAAAAATTAGATTCCAAAAGGGGTCAAGGTATCAAACACGTTGTCAAAGAAAGGTCACAAGCTCAACGGGGATTACTAAGATCAATGTAAAGGGAAGTCAATTTGGGTGAAATCGCTTATTCAAAAAGGGCCTAAGGTTATCTTCCAAGCTCGGTTAAATCTAGGATTTTGCCTTGAATCACCTTTGGGGAAAGTTCCACACAACACATACACACAAGAACGAAGTACAACCTTACCACACAAGGCATCACAACACAATAATTTCACAATTAGTCTCACAATCAATTGGAACAAATGACTTTTAACTAGCTATTCTGAGTTCTTTTACACTCTCATTTATGAATCGATCGATCAAAACAGGGAATGTGCAAGTCATGACAAGAGAATGCTTTACTCAAAATCATTTTCCCTCTTTCCTTTAATTTGCCAAAAACTTCTTGCCAATTTTTTTTGGTGGATCCATTTTGAGACAAGCAAAACACAGACTCAATTTTAAACTCCCTTAAGAATGTTGCTCTCAATCTATCATAGGAAAACACCAACCTAGTTGACTTAAAACCAGACAAAAGAAAATAATTTGCTCCTTGGGAAAGAACCATGATATGAAGAAAACCATTGGAGATTATTCACTAATCTACTATTAACAAAGTGCTCAGAATTAACCCACTAAGGAATATTTTGAACTCAAGCCTTGGCGTAGGCACTAATGCATTTGTAAAGCACAGGTAGTAAAACAATAGATCATGTCGGACCCACCCAAAGATATTGCAACTTAAGCAACACATAGAATATGTTGGGCAAGGGCACAGTTTAAGCACTAAGAATATAAAGACCCGACAAAGATAATATCACAATTATTCAAATCATGCTGGACAAGGGCCAAATAAATTATCTAACAGGGAAATAAAAATATCATGACCCAACAAGGGCAACAAAAACAATATATAAAACCCCAACACGGGCAACCAAAAACAACAATCAATAATGCACCACTTCCCCCATAAGAATAAAGCAATGCTTTCAATGCTTAAGCTTAAACCAGTAAAGGAAAGGTACAAAAATTCCCTGTATGAGCTACTCCTCCTCCTCATCCACCTGCTCCACCAGTTTTGAACTGGACCCTACTCTACCCTTAAGAGAATTTGCGGTGAGCCATGAATCACAGAGCGCCTACTGCAATCCTGGGTTCTAAGCATCTTCAATCTCTTCCTCATCATCATCCAAGGTAGCAAACATTGTATCAATGGGACCAGGTGTGTGACAGGGTACAACCAAGGCGGTCTCAAAAGCACTCATATCAGTATAGCCCATCGGTGCTTTCCCTTTGGCCTTGTACAAATCCTTTTAGATCTCTGTGATAGCATCCTCAATAACATCCACCCTCTTGCATAAGTTGGTCACACTACTCACTACCCCTTTCATAGCCTTCATAACAACTTTCTAAATCATCTCGGTTAGTTTGTCAACCAGGGCGGTCAACTACCTATCATGAGCAAAGGTTATGTAAACAGGCTTTTAAAAGCCATATTAAGTCGAGGTAGATAATGAGGCTGAGGGTCCAGGTGGAGCTGTAGCTATAGGATTTCCCAACTCTGCAGGAGTAGGTGTATCTTAGTCTGATCCATATGGAGAAGAATTAGTAGTCTCAACAATGATGTCCTCTACATGGACATCGCAAAGGTCTGCATTATGTGGCTCTTCATCCGAGGGACATCCACATATGTCTTCTTCCCAAGGTCAATCACACCCATGGTTGGAGTCAAGGCATCACAGAAAAGGACAAGATTCCATCCTTAGTGATAAACCTCAAGTGTACTCTCTTAGATGGAGGTATCAGTGATTGTTAGAGCAAAACACATTTCTATATTCTTGATGAAAGTCGAGGTCGATCCCACAGAGAATTAGTGACTAGCCAAGTCGATTGATAGGAAAAAACTTCACAATGAGAGTAGGTTGTTTGCAAAAAATAAAAGTAAAGAAAGGGGGAAATTGGGAAATCTGTCACAATTCACAATTCAAAATAAGACAATTAAACAAAAGCGGGTGTAACAATGTGAGAGGACGACTAGGGATGTATGTCAAATGGGACTTGAATACGGATTAAGATGCTTGTTAATTCATATAAATTCTAGATAAATGACATGGATAGCGTTGGTCTTAGGCATGTTGTCAATCATTCGATCAAACAATCATATATCCAATAGTTTTTATTTAAACAACATTGTTTAAGCAATAATCAACAAACTTATGCTTGGGAAGGTCATAGTATTACTAGCTTAGACTCTTAAATGGGTATTTCCGGTGAATTTAGCTATTTCTAGACTCAACCTGAATGGAATACCAAGTACTCACTAGCTATTTCACATCGAAAATTGTAAACTTCTTTTACAAGAAAGAACACAATCAAGTGAGGTACACCAATAATTGCAACCATCAATTTTAGATTTAAAATATGGGGAAACCACTAGACCCATACCATATTAGCTATTATAAACACAAATTAGCAACACCCATACCCATTTATCAAACACACATTACCAACACATCCGTAGACAATAAATTTAGCTACTCATGCTAAAGGAATAAAAAAAATACCAAATGGTTAAGTCAAATTCCCTTTCATTCATTCTAAATATTCAATATCCAAGATCAATTATTACAAGAATGGTGATTCCAAGAATTAGGAAGAAGGAATTGGAGTGAAACCCTCTTCTTGTTCTTGGAGAGAAAACATACTACCAAAGTAAAACTATTTCAAAAACTATGAAAAACTATCTAAAAATATGCCTGAAATAGGTTTTAGAATTTTCCCAATTCATCATAAAAAGAAGGATAAAAATTCCCTTTGAGAGCCATGAAACGCGACGTACGGTTTGCACGACACAATATGCGCGTCGCACAGCTCCACAATTATAAACCAGTAACTTCAGCCAATCTTCAGACTTTATGTTAAGTAGGGTATGGTTCACACTAGGCAATGTGCGCGTCGAAAAATGACCGCACCCCTTAGAAGATTCTTCAGCTAATCTCGAGCCTTGAGTAGTGGGAGGTGCATACCGCATCTTATGTTGTGCATGTCTCACGAGGTTCGCACCCCTCGGCAAAATCTCCATCTTGTTCAGTCACTTCACACTCTAACTCTTTTTCAGCTCTTTTGGGTCCAATTCCTTGTTTCCTATATTTTATCACAAGTACCTACATATACATAAATAAAGGTAATAGGAACCTCTAAATCCCATCAAAACATAGCAATAATTCATGTTTAAAGTCTCAATAAGTTGTATGATTACCGACTTATCAAACCCTCAAACTTGAACTATTGCTTATCCTCAAGCAAGATACTCACAAGTTAAGGAATGACTTATTCTCTAGAACTAAATAAATCCACAAAAGATAAATCTACTCTAAAAAATAAGAAAATAATAAACAAAAAGACTCAACTACAATATTCATCTCAATTTGGACCACCATATAATCAAGGCAATTGCTCATTTCAAAACATTTTCAAAAGGACTGCATTTTTCATTTAACATCAACGGAATTTTTTCATTTCAAAACAAGATATAAAGCTTCTCAAGTCATTGGCGAGGACCATCAATGTTTGCCTCAAGATTTGCCACACAACTTGTCCCATTCATTTCTCTTAATTGAAATAAAGACTTCATGTTTCAATTCGAGTGCATGATGCCACTCATCACAAGAGAGAATACCACTCACGATCCTGCATTTCACAAAAGAAAGGTATTATAAGAGAACCAAGAATACTCTCACTCTCTCAAGGAAGTTAAAGTGCACACATGTCGAAGCATAGGCTTGCCCTTCATGTAAATCGCCACTAATGTAGGGTGGCCAAGCTCGAAATCACTAAGGACTTGCGTGTTACAATGTTGGCTAGGGATATGGTGAGCATTTCATATGGCTCAACTGACTACACATCCCTAATGCTCTTTCTCATTGCTTTTAACACCGCTCACATTTTTTAGTTTGACTTCACCTTATTTCTCCCTCACACAACCCAAGCTTCTCCTTTTTAATCACGATCATTCAAACTCCTTTTGTCACCTTCATGTGGTAGCACCAATTCTTTTCTTTTCATTTTTTCTCATTGGATTGAACTTTTGGAGAAATTTTTCAATTCAACATAAGGTGCTACCTTTCACTTTGAAGGGCATCCCTTTTATTTTTCACATTGATCACATACACCCCTAAACGTAGTCTTTTGCCTATTTTGTCATTTCTCTCCCCCTATACATAGGCTTTTAGCCTATGTTTTACTTTCAAGCAATTATGGAGGATGGGTGCAAAGGTATATGTTCCAAAAAGGTTACGGTGTCACATAAGGTGCCAAAAAATAGTCATAAGCTCAAAGGGGTTCACTACGATTGATGTCGAGGGAAGTCATTTGGGTGAAGTGACTATCAAAAAGGGCCTAAGATTATTTTCCATGTTTGGTCACACCTACAATTTCACCTTGAATCACATTCGGGGAAAGTTCTAGATGACACATATGCACAAGAAAAAATATAAAGCCTCACCACACAAGGCATCATGCCACAAAACTTCTTCACACTAGTCTCAAGATCAATTGGGACAAATGACTTTTGACATGATATTCCGAGTTTGTTACACACTCGTTTGTGATTTGATCAAGCCAAAACAAGAGTGTGCAAGTCATGACAAGAGAATGCTTTCCTCAAAAATTCAATTTATCTCTTTCCTTTCCCTTTCAAAAATGTCTTACCAAGAATTTTTTTTCGTTGGGTCCATTTTGAGACAAGCACACTATGGACTCAAATTAAACTAAAAGTTGGCATTTTCCCTTAAGAGAGTCAACTCTCAATCAATCATAGGGAAACACCAACCCGGTTCGACACAAAAGCAAAAGAAAAGAAAAAGAAAAATAAAGAAAATTTTTGCTCCTTGGGAAAGAACCATGGTATTAAGAAAACCCTCAGAGTTTATTGCTAAATTAATATTAACAAGGCGATAACCAAATTAAAGCACCCCCAAACACAAACGGAACATTGTCCTCAATGAGATTAGTTGTCTAGGAAAGATTTGTACTCCCTAGGACCTTGTGCAAAATGCACTAGGGGTGGGGTGAACCGTATGATCCATCGCACACGTAAATGGTGCATTAGAACCAGTGTTATTCCTTGAGCTTGTGCGAAAGACATACGAGGCACACTTTGAGATTTGTGAATCGCCCGGTGGTCATATGGTGGATTGAATTTTTTGTTAAAACTGCCAGTGTTCTATTATGTGATGCAAAACTAGTATGTGATGCGCACATTCACTGATGCGACCACACATCAGTTGCATGTTAAGGAGTCAAACTTTGCAGCCTTTTGTCTTGATCATGCAAAATGATATGCGACGTGCACTTTGTGTCATGCGATCGCATGGTGCAGCGCCCGCCCTGATAATTGCTCCAACAACTTTACCATGTCTCCTAATTACAAAGCCAACAAAAATAACAAATAAAATAATACAAAAAAACACAAATACAAAAAGTAAAAATCAAAATGCTTGGGTTGCCTCCCAAGAAACTCTTGGTTTAACATCATCACTCGATGATAGTAAATCACATTTAAGGCTCGTCGAGGTAAATGGATTCTAGGTGTGTGACTTCCTTTGGGATGACAATGTACTTCTTCACTCGCTGCCCATTTACCTTAAAAGTTGAACCTTTCTCAGCGTCAAGCTCTATTGCACCATATGGAAATACTTCATACACTTTAAAAGGGCCCGACAATTTGGACTTTAACTTCCCCGGAAAGAATCGAAGTCTAGAGTTGAACAAAAGGACCCAATCTCCAGGAAGAATTCTCGTTTGAGAATTTGTTGATTGTGATAATTCTTCATGCATGCTTTATAAATTTATGCTCTCTGATATTCCCTCATTACGAACTCATCTATCACGTTGAGGCCCTCAACTCTAGCATAGGCGGCTCTTTCCCAATCTAAATTCAGCCTCTTCAAGGCCCACATGGCTTTATGCTCAAGTTCTAATGGGAGATGGCAAGTGTTCCCGAAGACCATTTGATAAGGAGATATACCAATAGGTGTCTTGTACGCCATTCTATAAGCCCATAGATCATCGTCCAAATTCCAGGACCAATCTATTCGATGGACGTTTATTGACTTGGTAAGAATAGATTTTATCTCACTATTGGAAATCTCAACTTGCCTGCTTGCTTGTGGGTGCTAGGGTGTAGCTACTTTATGCTTGGCTCCAAACTTTTCAAGGAGGTGCTGAACAACTTATTGCAGAAGTGTTTACCCCCATCACTAATGATGGCTCGGGGGTGCAAAATCGGGCAAAAATATGCTTCTTTAGAAAAGCGGTGACACTTTTGCCTTTATTGTTAAGAAATTCTACAGCTTCAACCCACTTTAAGATGTAGTCCACGGCTACAAGGATGAAAGTATTTCCATACGAACTTAAAATGGGCCCATGAAATCAATACCCCACATATCAAATAATTCCATTTTGAGTATTGGTGTCAATGGAAGATCATGGCGCCTAGACATGCCCCCTTCGCGTTGATATTTGTCACACGCCTTCACCACATCATGGCCATCTTGAAATAGAGTTGACCAATAAAATCCACATTGTAACACTTCTTAAGCCGTGCGCATACCCCCATGGTGACCACCAACAGGGGAAGAGTGGCATGCATTAAGAATAGGCATCATTTCAATTTCAGGAATACACCTCCTAATCATCCCATCAACGCAAATTTTAAATAGGTAGGGTTCATCCCAATAGTATTTCTAGACATTATGCAAGAACTTCTTTTTTGGTGTGAATTCAAACCATTCGGAGCAAATTACTTGACAAAAAGTTGGGGAAGTCAGTGAACCATGGTATGTGATCGTGTGAAGCAGCCAAAATGCATTCGTCGGGGAATGATTCATTTATCTCAAGTTCCCCTACGGGCCTTCCATCTTCTTCTAGTCTTGATAAATGGTTGGCCACTTGATTCTCGTAGCCCCTCTGATCTTTTACTTCAAAATGGAATTCTTGGAGGAGTAATACCCAATGAATTAGTTGAGGTTTGGCATCCTTCTTAGTCATAAAGTACCTTATAGACGCATGGTCAGTGTGCACTACAACTTTTGTCCCCTAACGATATGCCCAAAACTTTTTAAAGGCAAAGACTACGGCCAACAACTCTTGTTCTATCACGGTGTAATTTATTTCAGCCGTATTCAATGTTTTGCTAGCATAGTAAATTAGGTGGAAGAGTTTCTCTCTTCGTTTACCAAGTACTGCCCCCAAAGCTACACCACTATCATCGCACATAAGTTCGAATGGTTTTGACCAATCCGGTGCAATAATGATGGGATTTTAAGTTAACTTCTCTTTCAAAGTGAGGAAGGCCTTCATGTAAATACTATCAAAGTCAAATTTGGCTTATTTTTGGAGCAACTTACACAAAGGATAGGCCACCTTCGAGAAGTCCTTGATGAAGCGCCTATAGAACCCGGCATGACCAAGAAAACTCCTTTTCCATTTTATGGTTTTCGAAGAAGGTAGCTTAGATAGGACTTAAACTTTAGCTTGATCAACTTCAAGCCCTTTTTCAGATATCTTGTGTTCTAATACTATTCCTTCATTCACCATAAACTGGAACTTCTCCCAATTCAACACAAAGTTTGTTTCCTCACATCTTTTAAGCACTTCCTCTAAGTATTCTAAACAATTAGCAAACTCATCCCCAACTAAAGAGAAGTCATCCATGAAAATCTCCATAGTATATTCAACCATATCTTAGAATATAGACATCATACACCATTGGAACGTGGTCGAGGCATTGCAAAGTCTAAAGGGCATTCTTTTGAATGTATAAGTTCCATAAGGGCATGTAAAGGTTGTCTACTCTTGATCTTCAGAGGCGATTGAGATCTGGTTGCAGCCGGAATACCCATGAAGAAAGTAATTAAAACCATGGCTAGCCAACCTATCAAGCATTTTATCCATGAACGATAGTGGAAAGTGATCATTATCCGTCCATGAGTTCAACTTTCGGTATTCCATACACACCCTCCATCCAGTCATAGGTCTGAGGGCTATCATCTCATTTTTTTCATTTGGTACAATAGTGATTCCAACCTTCTTTGGCACACATTATACTGGGCTAACCCAGTACTATCAGATATGGGGAAGACCACTCCTGTATCTAACCACTTGATAAATTCCTTCTTCACCACCTCTTGCATAGGTGGGTTTAGCCTTCGTTGGTGCTTAATTGAGGGGGTACTTTCCTCTTGGAGGTTTATCTTATGGGTGCATATACCTGAGGGTATGCCAATTATATTGGTAATAATCCATCTGATGGCACGAATGTGCTTGTTCAACACTCTGAGCAATGCCTCCACTTGTTTGTCACTCAATTTGTTGGAGATGATTACTGGCGAGGTTTCATTAGCACCCTAGTAAGCATACATCAAGTAAGATGGTAGAGGCTTGAGCTCAAATGTAGGTGGTTCAATAATTAAGGTTTGGAAGGTGTTGTTTGCCTATTTTTCAAATCAAGATCAAGCTTCTTTGGGGGGTAGGAGTAGGAACTCATTCCCACTAATGCACAACAAATCCCATCATATTATTCTATACCCTCACAATCCTAATTCAATAACACCGCTTGTAACGCTTCATCGACGAACCCCTCTTTTACATGTATGTCAAATCTTTCTTCAAACTTGCCAATTGCAAAAGCCATTTGATTGTCATTCAGTTGTTTCATAGACCGACAAAAATCAAATGTTGCTTCTTTCTCATTCATGGAAAATTTTGATTCTCCCGAGTCTATTTTGCTCAAAGTGTGCCCTATTTTTAGACTTTGTGGCCCTAAGACAATCGGTATCTCAGAGCCCCATTTGCAATCAAACACAACAAAATCCACAGGGTACACAAGTTGACCCATCTTCACCAAAATATCATATCCAACCCTCGCGGGGTGCTTTATCGACCGTTCCATTGTGAGAAACTTCATATCTGTGGTGATAGGCTTCCCAAGATTAAACTTTCTAAAAGTGGCTAGCAACATCAGGTTTACACTTGCATTTTCATCACATACAAATTTTGTAGACTTGTGGACTCCATTTGCATCACACACAGTGTACACACCCTGAGTCACTTCATCATTCACAATGTCACCCGATAGCATTGCACAACTTTTAGGGGACATTTAAACCACCCCACGCACATTTATTTCACGAATTTGGCATAATTGGGCATTTTATTGAAAGCGCTACCTGCTGGGATGTTGATGGTGATTCTCTTCAACATAGATTCAAAGCTCTTGGATTCTCACCCCCTTTGTCTTGCAATAAACGTTGAGGGAAAGGAGGTGGACATGTGGGGAAAGGTTTACGAATCTTAGGCACCTTGTTCTCATGAATTAGTGTCTTTCCCAAACCATTTCCCCAAGACGTCCTGTTTCTAGGCTTACTCGCACTCGGGCTTGCAATCTTCACGGGGTCGATTAGATCACTTTTATCACCCGTTATTTCATCTCCCTTTATTTGCTTAGACTCAAATTTAGAATTGAGACATAACATTCTTTCTTCAAGACATTCGATAGTGATGGAGTGTGAGTGCACAGTGTGGTCAAGATACCCAAGATCATATCTTAGCTGCTTTACAACTCCGTCAGTGGAATCCACTTTTTCTATCACCTTCATGAGAATACTTTCAATTTGAAAGCAACCATCTTATTCGTTCCATTCTAGATTACTATGATCATGATTTCCCACACCATGGGGACTTCCATGGGAACCCACCTCGTGGTTAGCCAAAACTAACTCTTCACTATCTTCGTTCAAACTTCTTGCATCTTTCACTAACCTCACGGCCCCAACAACGCCAATGATGTTAACTGTTTCAACTCGGTGATTTACTGCACTTATCACCATAAACTCAAGAACTGTGGATGTGATTGATAGATCTCTATCCCTTCGCGCACCACTCTTTACCGAATACTCAATGTTGTTAGTGGAGGTCGCACCCATTGCTACCTCGTCTCCTTAAATAACCAACTTACAGTCTAACAAGGTCTCATTCTCAAGTAAAGATGGGTAGAGCGAGACGTACTAGGCATCGGTGCTTGAGGAATGTCTGCCTGCAGCCAATTACAAACAACAAACCAAATAATAAGAACAAACACTCTACAAGGTGATTTCAATTCACAATCAAAAAGGCTATTCAACTCAAGTCCTCGGCAACGGCGCTATTTTTGATAACGCTCAAGTGTACTCTCCTAGATAGAGGTATCAATGATCGTTAGAGCAAAACATATTTATAAAGAATTGGTGACTAGAAAAGTCTATTATAAAGAAAAGACTTCACAATGCGAGTAGTTTATTCGCAAACAATAAAAGTAAAGATAGGGGGCAATTGGGAAATCTGTCACAATTTGCAATTCAAAATAAGACAATAAAACAAAAGTGGGTATAACAACGAGAGAGGATGACTAGGGATGTGTGTCAAATGGGAATTGAATACGGGTTAGGATGCTTGCTACTTCATATAAATTCTAGCTAAACGATATGGATAGGATTGGTCTTAGGCATGTTGTCAATCTTTCTATCAAACAATTATATATCCAACAGTTTTTATTCAAACACCATTGTTTAAGCAATAATCAACCAACTTATGCTTGGGAAGGACATACTATTACTAGCTTAGACCCTTAAATGGGTATTTCCGGTGAATTTAGCTATTTCTAGACTTAACCTAAATGGAATCCCAAGTACTCACTAGCAATTTCACATCCGAAATCGTAAACTTCTTTTACAAGCAAGAACACAATCAATTGAGGTACACCAATATTTGCAACCATCAATTTTAGAGTTAAAATATGGTGAAATCAATATACCCATATCATATTAGCTATTATAAACACAAATTTTCAACACCCATACCCATTTATCAAGCACCCATTATCAACGCATCCCTAGACAAGAAATTCATCTACTCATGCTAAAGGAATAAAGAACAATACCAAATGGGTAAGTAAAATTCCCCTTCATTCAAGCTAAATATTCAATATCCAAGCTCAATTGTTATAAGAATGGTGATTCCAAGAATTTGGAAGAAGGAATTTGAGTGAAACCGTCATCTTGTTCTTGGAGAGAAAACTTACTACCAAAGTAAAACTATTTCAAGAACTATGAAAAACTATCTAAAAATGTGCTTGAAATGGGTTTTAGAATTTTCCCAATTCGTCATACAAAGATGGACAAAAATGCTCTTCAAGAGCCATGCAACGTGATGTGCGGCTCACATGACATAATGTGCACATTTCACAGCTACAAAATTGTAAACCAGAGACTTCATCCAATCTTCAGTCATCATGCAAAATGGGGTGCGGTTTACAAAAGACAATGCGCATGTTTCATAACGACTGCACCCCTTAGCAGATTCTTCAAATAATCTTGAGCCTTTGGCGATGGGAGGTTAAGACCACACCTAATGTTGTGCATGTTGCAAGAGGTTTGCACCTCTCGAAAAAATCTCCATCTTGTTCAATAACTTCTAACTCTTTTTCAGCTCTTTTGGGCTAATTTCTTGTTTGCTATTTTTGATCGCAAGTACCTGCATATACATCAATAAAGGTCATAAGAACCTCTAAATCACATCAAAACATAGCAACAATTCATGGTTAAAGTCTCAATAAGTTAGTATATTACCGACTTATCACTTAGCACAAAGCTTACTAATGAGAACAAGGAAGGGGAAGGAATACTACCTCAATATTATTTTCTTTTGATTACCACCACTGCGATCTCCCCAAATTTAACATATGCCACTTACATGATAGAGGCTACTAGGATGGCACCCTCTTGTGTAATATTCTGATCATTCTTAGAAGGCAACTAGCGGGAGCAGACAAAGTCATACCTTAGGTGGGCCTCAAAATACAGAGTCTTGAGTGGAATAGTGCCCCCATATTTACCCGAAGGGGAGCCCTAGGATCAATGATAAAAGAAGCCCAGCCAAGTGGTTCTTTCTCAGGAGTCACCTTAGACCAATACTCTGGTGCAAGCTCAATTGGGTTAGCCCAATAGAGTGTGTTGATAGTAGCAGGTGTGATGTCAATTTTCTTACCCCTGACTATTACTGAATCCTAGCAAGGCTAGTCCTCTAAATTCGCTGTGTACCCCATAGAGTCTTGCTTGTCCTGGTAGGATGCAAAGAACTCATGGACCACCTAGCATGATACCCTCCCGGAACATCTAGGAATGGGATCCATTGGCAGTTGTTAAGTTGTTGGTGGATTTTAGGTAGATCATCCACAACCACTACAAAGTTGAAGCTACACTCTGGAGTGAAGGTCCTCTTCTTGTCCCTATTGTAGATGGATTTCAGGCCCTCTACCCCAAAACGAATCCTGTCCTCCTCCAAAACTTGCACAGGAGGAGGTGTTGAGGCAACAACTAGGGATTTCTTCTTGCTCTTGTATTTGAAAGTGGAGGTAGGAGAAGCTGGTGGCCTCTTTGAACTGTGCCCTGAGTTTCTCCTACCAGAAGACATTGTCTACACAAGGGATTGTGAGTACTCAAATGAAATAGCAAAATATTTTTGTATTTTTGAAATATTTGAAAGAAGAAAATGCTACAAGAAGTTAACAAAAGAAAAAGAGATGGAATGCAAAGGAGGGGAAAAACAAATTAGGTGACAGTATGCATGTGCGAGTCACATGCAAACCACACATGGGATTGTACGCATCGCATGTGGATTCGCACATGCTAACAGAAACTTGACAAATTTTTCGTCAAGGTGCAAAGGCATGTGTGTTTCGCACTAGCCGTTGTGCGTGTCGCACATGATGTCACCCTTCATGATAGTTTACTAGCAACTTAAAAAGCCATGTGCGATACCCTGTGCGTTTTGCACATAGAGATGTGCGCGTCGCGTGTGAAACACACAAAGAAACAGTTGGAAATTTTCAATTCCATATTTTCTTATGTGTAAAGTATGTTACTTGAAGAGAAATACTGAGGAAAACAAGACTAAAAACACAAATTTCAACAGGGCATAAACATAAATTGACCACAACCAAGTTATCTGGGTACTCAGACTTCCCCGGAGAACTTCCAACACAATCAAAATTCAAAGATTAGCTTAACAATTTTCTTTAAGAAGGACCTTACCCCATCTATCATCGGGAACATCAAGCATTCATTAAAAGAACATAGGCACATTCAATCGCACAATAATTCACTCCCCTCAACAAAAGCCCTCACCAAACAAATTTATTGAATTGAAATAACACACAAGCGCAGTGGTAACAAAAATTTCAGCGCAAGCAACATTTTTCAACTAAAACCTTGCAAAAACAATGATTTTCCCTTAAGAATAACATCACTCAATCTATCATAGGGCCAAACCATGCATCAACTCAACTGGGTTACTTAGACTTCACCTAAAACATGAATTTTATGGCTAAAAATTAACACAACGCACATGCATTAACACAAAAGCAAGAACTACCAAGTTTATCTCAAGAAAAATAAATAATAGGCCCCACGATTAGGGTCCCAAAATTTTGGATCTCACACAAAATAAACATGGAAGATTAAACTTGCATGCTTCACAATAAGTGTTCCTAATCTATTGAAAAACATGGATTTAACATTGGGGAACTTACCACAAGTAGAGATAAGGGAGGAAAAAGCAAAAATAGAATCTTTGGATGCCAACAATAGTGACCTAACTCTTGACTAAAAACCAGAGTGGCACCCTGCAGTGTTGTAGTGGTGAAGGGGTTTCAGTGAGAGGGAAGAAGATTTTGGGAAAATTTTGGGAGATTTGGAGAGTTTAGGGAGAGAGTTATAAAGGTTTTGGAGAGTATAATAGAGAGAAAAGGTTTGGGGTGACGGTTTATAGGAGAGCAAAGAAGAAGAACGGTCGTGGGTCAATTTTTGGGTTGGGTCGGTCAAAATCTTAAAACTTACCTGAGTGTTGGGATGTGCAATCCACACATGCCAATGTGCGGCTCGCATATCACTTTGCACGTGACCATTTTTGCTTCCAAATTTGCCCAGCTTTCTGGTTTAATATGCGATGGAGGTGCGATGCGCAGAATGGGAGGTGCAATTCGCACCACCGATTACATGACACCTCTAAATTTTCTTTTCTTCTAGTTCAGTGGATTGTGTGTTTGGTGCCACATGTGGCCACACAATGGGATGTTCAAGCCGCATGGCCCGTCGCACATGCTCCCAAACTCTTTTCTTCCACTTAGTCATTTTTCCATCTCCCTGCATTCCTAAAACACACCAAGAACAACAAAAGGTAAAAGAATAAAAAATAAAAAGACTTGGATTACTTCCCAAGAAGCACTTGATTTTATGTCATGGATTGACGATAGTACTTCAACCTTTAATGATTTCCCGGGAGCATGCCAATTCGATTGGTTTGGCCCCATCCCAAGCAAGGGAAGTGCTCCATGAACATCTTCATTGCATTCTCTTGTTTCCAAGTTTGAAATAAAATAGATTTGGGTACCTCCTCTATCTCGAACTCACCATGGGCTTCCACCAACTTTCCCTCGGTATTAATCACAGAAACAACTCTAAATTCGTCTGGTTTAGTAGGTTGGCATACACTAAATGTAACTTCCTTGCTCCCCACATAGAACTTGAGCTCTCCTAGCTTCACATCAACAAAATCTCTCCCAGTTGCCAATAGTGGTCATCCCAAAATGATGGGCACCTCAAGATCAACGTCATAATCCAAGGCCATAAAGTCGGCTTGTAGGATGAACTTGTCTACTTTAACCAAAAACATCAAAGAAAATCCCCACCTAGCTTTTAATTGAATGATAAGCCATAACTAATGGCTTAGGAGTACCTAAGCCTATTTTTCTTAAGATACAAGGAGCATCAAGTTGATACTCACCCCGAGATTACATAAAGCCTTTTGAAACAAAAACACTCTAATAGTACACGGGATGGTGAATGCTTTCACATCTTCCCATTTGGGGTCAATGTTAAATTTCATCACCGCACGACAAATGTGGGACACTTCCATCATAGTCACTTCAACCACTGACTTTTTTTTAACAGCTCCTTCATAAATTTTGCATACCCCAACATTTGCATAAGAGTGTCAACCAAAGGAATATTAATGGCTAGTATGCTGAACATATCGACAAACTTTTTGAATTGAGCATCTTTTTTTTCTTAGCTAACCTCCGAGGATATTGAGGGGGGCCTTTTGGCAATGGATTCAGCCTACTTATATCATCCTCCTCAATATTAATAGCAATATGAGAAGGGGACTCAGTCTCATCCTTCTCTTCATATGGGTCTTCATCATTTCAATCTCATTGGGTGCACTAGGCTTCACCCCAATATTCGAACTCTAATCAACTTTGTTCTCAATCATGACATCCTCATCATTCTTGTCATTATACCCCACAACAACCTCAAAACTTGGTTTCCTTATCCCACTAAGCATCCTTCCACTCTGAGTGACTATTGCCATCACATAACCATTATTCATTGGGTTCGCAACTGTGTCACCTGGAAGGGTACCTTTTCCATGTTCATTCATTTGTGAAGAGAGGTGGTTCATTTGGGCCTCTAGGTGCTTGATATACGCTGAATGGGAGCTCACAATTTGGTGGAGAGTGGACACATTGCTTTTTAATTCTTTCACCCCACTATCCGTTGATTCCACTCTTTTCAAGACTTGGGAGAACATGTCCTCAATATTAGAATGTTAGGGGTTACTCACTATCAATTGGTAAGGATACACATCGGACTTTGGTGGAGGTATATAAGGGTTAGTACTATAGTTATTATATCGATTATCGTCTTTTTTACGTTCATGCCATGGACCTTCATGGTCTCTACCCGACTCTTTATCTCTCCATTGATTTCTATTTTCCCTATTCCAACCTTGGTTCTCATCTCTCGGATTCCAAGGACCTTAGTTGGTACCTTGATATCTGGGTGGAGAACCTATTGCAAGATAATATTCCTCTTCATCCATAGGGGAATACACACCTTCATCATGATCTCTAGAACTATAAGTCCCCACAACATTAACATATTTATTTCCACCCCTCATCATATGTTTGGATAATAGATCGATTTGCGTCAACATCTTGGATATTATTTTATCTCTCTCCTTTTCTTTTTGGCGCATTTCACTTTTCATAATTAATGAAGTCACCCCTGAGGAAACATCAGCTTCTCTAGCGTGCCATGAAAAATTTGTCTTTGTCATCCGCTCTAAGAGAGTCAAAGAGAGACCATATTGTTGGTCCATAAATATTCCACCTGCGAGGTTATTTGCCACATATTTATTAATCGAGTCCAAGGCTTGATACAATCTTTGAAGTAGGACATTATCATGAAAACCATGATTCGGACACAATATAAGCTTTTTCTTGAACCTTAGCCATGCTTCATGCAATGGCTCATCTGGGAGTTGGCAGAAATTTATGATATTTTCCCTCAATTGCATCATCCGAGAGGGAGGGAAGAATCACATAAAAATTACCTCAACCAATCCATTCCATGAAGTTGCTTCCCCCGTAAGGCAGAATGTGAACAAATGGAGTTGGATGGACTCTTGAGAAATATTGTTGATGTTGAAGGGCTGACATATTTCAATAATTTTCGAATATTTTGGTTGGCTTCTTCCTGATCCATCCCTCCAAAAAGTCCCTTCATTTGGATCAAGTGGATCATAGTGCTCGTCACATGAAACAGGGTGTTCCAACAATGGGGGTAGGCAGATTGCACCTACAACACCTTAGACTATGGTTTCATGGTCCATATTAATATATCCATCTATGCTTTCTTAATCGCCTGCTTGACTCTTTGGCAACCTATCCACACACCACAAATAACAACAAAATTAAAGGAGAACAAACACTCAACAAAGTGAGCATAAATGACAACCAAATTGAAAATTCAAAAACCATTCCTCGGTAACGACGCCAGTTTTTTTTACACTCAAAAGAACTCTCCCAAAGGGGGTGGTAGTTATCATCAAGCAAAACAAATAAATATACCCAAGGGATATCAGGTCGAATCCATGGGGAATAGAGTGATAATTGACTAAGAAATCATTGAGTCAAAATCACTAAGCCGAGTGGATGTTCATACAACTAAAAGTAAAAATTAGGGGAAATGGAAATGGGATTTAACATATCAATTTTAGAACAAGAGAGAGTAACCTAAATAAAGCTTGTTTATCAATGAGATGGAAGACTAGGGGTATGCTTCTGATGGGATTCTATAATGGGTTAGGGGACTTGATTAATTATGCAAACTCATGATAAAAGGTACAGGTAGCATTGGTTTGAGTTATACTTGGTAGGTTCTCGACCCTCCAAATATATATACTATAGTCTTTGCTCAAGCACTGTAGCTTTTCCTTAAACCAACCAATTCAATAGCTTGGTATAATCACACTATTTCAAGCTTTGATTCTTAAATGGGTATTTCCTTCGATTAAGCTATTTCTAGCCTCAATCTAAGGTGGAAAACACAAATTCCCACTATTGAATTCCTATCCGAATCATGAACTTCTTTTTTAAGCAAAACACACTTAAGTAAGCTCAATCAATGTTTCCAACCATCAATTTTATGATTAAAACATGAAGAGTTCAATAGACCCATACCAATTCATCAATAATAAGCACAATTAACTAATACCCACACCTAAATTCAAATATCCAGCATGTACATACCCCTAGACAAGAAAATTAGCTGCTCATATTAAGGAAATAGGAAGATATACCAAATGGGTAACTTATAATTCCATTCATATTCCAGCCAAACTCCAAATCCAAGACCAAATCCTTACAAAAATGGTGATTCTAATTGGAGAAGATGAAGAGAGAAGAGTATGCTCTCAATATCTTCCTTAGGGAAAGTAAAACTAAATTTCTATATCAGGTATATACTCCAAAATGGGTTTTAGAATCTTTCTAATACGTCAGTTAACTTTTGACAAAAATACCCTTCGAGGGTGGTGCAATGTGATGTGCGACAAAATATGTGATCGCACCACCAATTCTGCATGTTGCATATTTCCCCTTCCTCAATCAGTGATTCTTGCTACTTGTGTGATGAGGTGCGATAGGAGGTGCGGTCCCCATGTTGCATTATGCGGCTCGCATGCAGCTTGCACCTCTCGGCAGTTTTTTCCTCTTTTTCGATCACCTTCACACTTCACTTATTTTTTAGCTCTTTGGGTTCAATTCCTTTGCTTTCTTCTCTAGATCAAGAGTACCTACATTTTCATCAATAAAGACAATAAGTACCTCTAATTCTCATCAAACCATGGCAATTATTTATGAGTAAAGGCTCAATAATCTGGTAGATTGCCAACTTATCAAAGGAGCGGTCAAAAAGGGAATGACAAGTCATAGCTAGATAATAAACAGAAGTACGAGTAAATACCATAAAAAACATAAATTAATAATCTAGATATAACCTAATCGGAAGGTACACTCAATAGTAAATAAACCCAAACATAATTTTGAATAAATACTGAAGAATGTCATGGTATATGATATGAGATAAATGCAGTGCAAGATGTGGTTAATGCAGTGAAAACTAAACCTTGAGTCATCTCATGGGCCACTAGAGCTCATCAACAAATACCATACAGTAAAACCTAGAGTATTCTCATAGGCCGCCGGAGCTTATCAATACTTACCGTAAAGTAAAACCCTTAGTATTCTCAAGGCCTGCCAGAGCTTTTCATATATATGCCAATATATAATAAAAGAGGTCCAGAGCCATCTCTCAGACAGCATTTAAAAGTAATATATTTCTTGTAATGACCGGTTCAATTGTTATGGGTGAACTATTCATGCAAAGAAATGGGTTAGAAAACTTTCAGGTTAGAAAGTTGGAAATTTTAGGCTAGGCCAGTCTCGGATGATTTCTGACCTATGTGAGGTCTAGGGCAATCAAAGAAATAGTTGGGTAAAATATCTAAGTTTGAGCTATATTTCCTTTTAGCTATGATGTTAAGGAGTCCATAGGATTTTTCAAAATTGAATTTGGGTGAGTAGAACTCCCGGTATTGAAATTGACGTGAAAGGGTTGGTTTGGAACATCAAGGTTGGAAGGTGTCTTGTAAAATGGACAAAATTGAGAGGATTCCCGATGTTATGTCCTATGTCAAACGCTATAGCGGGTGACATGCCATTATGGCGATGACCACTATATTGGAGAAATTCCCACTATAGCGGAAGTCAGGGCGGTCAATGCCGCTATAGAGGTGGCTTCCACTATGGTGGTGCCACTATAGCATAGTAGGAACGCTATAGCGTAATAAGTCACACTACATGAAAAAACAACCCTAAAAATGTTCAAAAATCCTCAAGAACATTTTGGGGAAGGGAAGAGGTGAAGAGATGAGATTTCCACTGATTTTCCACCAAGCTTTGTCGTAATGGTAAGGATATTGTTCCCCTAACTTAGTACTATGATTTCTATGCATTAGAATCGATAGTTACAAGCCTAGGGGAGAGTTTGTCTTTACTGAAGATGGAAATATCTTGTGTAACAAGAATTCTAGGGTGTAGAAATCATGGGTTTTGTATATAATTGCTTATTTATGATAAATTTAACATAATTCGCAAAGTGTAATCGTAAGAAATGTTACTCTTAGGTGAATTAATGGTGGAATGCCTTGAATGTGGCAGGATGATCATGAATTCAGCCTGAGGTTTGGGATTAAAACTTAATCCTGGAATATTTAGGCCATTTAGGGTTAATTGTGCTTATGTGTTTGTGTTTAGACCAAGATCAAGCTAGAGACCCAGGAAAGGGAAAGGCTCAGGTCCAGTAGAGCATTAGAACTTGGATTTAGGTAGGTGATGGTTGATTGTTTTCCCAAAATGCATTATATGTGCATATTAACTATTACATAGTATTTATGTACACTTAGTTTTTAGGGAATAATCAAAATTTATGTGTAATGATATCTTGTTGTCAATCTCTTGCAATGAACTTATTTTAATGCTTGTTGGTTTTACAAGAGTGGATGTATTTATTGTGTCTGTGATTGTATGATATCTGTGGTTTTTTTGGTTGGCTCGGGTACCACGCCTGGTACAGATTTATCAGTTGGCTCGGGTACCATGCCTGGTATGGGATATCCATTGGTTGGCTTGGGTACCACTCTTGGAACATGTTTGTTTATTGTTCCTTGTGTTGGTTCCATGAGTGAACCGAGTTAATTATTTTGATGCATTTACTTCCTATTGGTCCATGAGTTGCTAGGTTGTTGTGCTTAAATTCTGGAATGGTTCTTGTGTAGACCAGGATTGCCTATAAAACACCATTGATGATGTCTTATGGATCCTTGGATGGTCCGAGTACTTAAAGGATAGGTTGAATCCTATCTGAAGTTGTTCATACGGTGGTTCTTGGACATGTTTATGTGTTTTTTTAGTCTGGTTGATGACTGGGAGTCTTGTTTATACTTATTGTATTAGATTTACATATTCTGTCTGGTTTTACGAAGTTTTAGTTACTTGTTCATATCTCATTTATTGGAGTTGGGCGATGAACCTACCGATACACTATTGTTTTTGGTGTATTGATATTGTACTTGCTCTTATTTTGTTAAGTACAAGGCATATTCCGGTGGCTACTGTGCGACCTTAGCTGTGATACGAGCGTTATATGAATCCAAGGGTGAGCTACTTCTTCTTGTCTTCCATTAATTCATCTATCTTCATTCTAGTCCATCGTTCACACTCAGAGTTATTATTTGTTGAGGTTGCATCCCTGTATTCTAGTCTTATTAGATGTTTTGGTACACGACTTTCAGGTTCTAGGGGATAATTTCTGCATGGTTTGTTTTGTTTTAAATTATAGACATGCGATCTTGCTTTTATCTATGAAATTGGTTTTAGTTGTCTAACTTAGCTGAGCTTTTGGGTTGGTTATTTTGGTTCTACCACCGGGGGTTAGTGTGGGTGCCACTCGCGGCAGTTTAGGTCATGACAGTTCTTCCAACTAACAAATCAGTAAAAGGTAGTACAATCCCCTCGGTAATATAAAATATATAGTAAAATGGTATAATTTCCCTTTTTAAAAGCCAAAAGTCAGTAATAATAGTAGCAGGCTCTCCTCGGAGCTCCCACCATTAGAAAATAAACTATTTTTAGTTTTAAAAGCCAATATAAGTATAAATCAATGAAATTGCTTTTTAATGTTGAAACCATTGTAAAAGTGAAGTTGTTTTCCTTTTAAAATCGAATAGCCATCATTTCCTCTCCAATCGTGACATAGACCATGTACATGTGTAAGTGGAGGCATGCGTTCAAACAAAGGGTTATGTATATATATGTATGTACATACTTATTCACCAACATAGGGAATTTTAACCCTTCATACCAAGACCACGTTAACCTAGGATCCAGCCAGTCCAAACCACGGCCTCAGGACCACAATCTCATATCATAACAAAATATAAAAAATAACATGGTAATAATAATAACTAGAGCTACAGGAAGAAAACTACTCTACCACAAGCTACTACCCAACATATGATAAGGATACCTATTCTAGAGTAAGTACTATATAGGACCTCTACAATATGTACAAACTCCCTAGAAACCCTACCTAAGTCAAAAAGCTAACCAAAATGAAGCTAAGGCACTCAACTAACCAAAATTAAGTACGAATCATACTGACCTAGAGTCCAGCCAATCCAGCGCCCATGCTTACTTAATACATGATAAATACGGGGAAGAAATGGTAAATATAAATCAAATGATAAACGTCTACTCTATCACGAAATCCTCATCTAATTCTATGCTAAGGATCCCTAATAAATACACCACAAGACCACAAGCTGCTTAAATTGAAGCTAAAGCATCTAACTCTAATCCCAAGGATACTACGCATTCTAGGCCATGACTAAAAGAGGAAAAGCTACCCTTAATCTAAGAAATTCAGCGCTTAAATCTTCAAGACCCCTAAACAAGCTAGAAAATGATCAAACATAGACAAAATGTATCCAATCCACAATATCTCACCAACCATTAGAAAATTATCATACGTATACCTTAAATAAGCAAAGTCTAAAAGTAAGTAAGTTGTAATCTACCAAGAGGCTGAACACGCGCTGACGAACTTGCGAACCCGGAGTTTTTCTCCTCTGAGAAGCCTTTGACTTCTCCCACACAATCAAAATAGTAATCGACGCGCTAAAATGTGAAGTATGATACCCATATCACTACTTTTGAAATTCAGGCAAGAAATCAAGTCGAAAATCACCCACATGGCCTGCTTACAGGAATCAAAAATAAAAAATCACCATAGTATCCCTCGTGGGAAAAGGATCAGATGATCTAAATTTGAGCATGATCAGCCCCTAAAATCGAGCTCAAATCATGCCCAACCATGAAAAAATAATCCGAGAATTAAACGGGGAAATCGACAGAGTAAAGACCAAAAAGTTATGAATATTAGACGGGAAAATCACCATGAATAAGGACCCAATAATTCCCAGCTCTATAGGATGATCCGACAACAATTTCTAAGCTTTAAGCTCTCCACAATGGAGGAATTATTGAATAAAATGATTTAAAAATTAAGAGGAGGAATTATATACTGCAAGAGGTCCTACATCACGAGTGCGAGGACTATTGTTGCGACCGCAAAGACCAACAAGGCTGACCCATCGCGATCGCGATGGCTAGCCTCACAATTGCAAAGAAGAAAATGGGTTGGGTCTATGGACCCTCCATCGTGAAAATGATCGAACCACTTGCGATTACGATGGTCAAAAAATTAGACTATCACAAATGCGATGGTCTCATCGCAATCTTGAAGAACAAATGGTAGCTGCACTAGCATCTAAAACCTGTAAATTTCAACCAAGTTCAAAACACTCGGATGGACCCTCGGGATATATTTAGAACTCCACACATGCAAATAAAATATGCTACCCTAACAAAAATGTCATTCCTGACTTAACGGAATTGATGAAATTCCTAATGGAGATTGTTTCAATGAAAAGTAGGCCCCACACCCAAAACCTCCCTTTTAACCAATAACCAACCAATAGTCCGAAAGCCTCAGGACTCAAACTAAATGTCCCACTAGCCCAAAGTCCATGCTCTGGAGCTAACAACACTGACAGAATTCCCATCCAAGCCCGTTTAATTCAAATGTTTGTCAAAGTCAACTCTTTTAACTTTAACAGTTACTAAATAGGAAAATATTTTTAAAACACAAATGAACTACCCGAGAACAAAATTGACTATCCCTGTAAGTCATAAATGACCTGTAGCTACTTTGGGGAAGCTCGACATGCTAAAAATGCATAAAACTAAGAAAATGACCTAGAGGGTCATAATAACATCCACTACTAAAAGAACATTTGTCCTCGAAAGTTAAATAACAAAAAGCAACCGAAGTCTTGAAAATGTGAGGATATCAGGTCTGCATATCATGCTTAGATTTCTAAGGAGCCTTCTCGAGTGGGTGATGGCTCACATAACTTTACCAACAGAGAACTTTCTAAACCTCAAACTTCAAACCTACCTACCCACAATAACAATAGTCTCTCCCTCAAAAACCAATGTCGCATCTAATTGAACCGACTCTCATTGAAGCATAAGAACTCACCCAGACTGTACCATCACAACACAAACACAAGAATAATTGGGATGGACATCCGATAGAGCTAGTAACTAGGCTAACTCAAAAGCAACCTCCCCAATACTCTAACTCACAACCTCTTTGATCTGCATAACCCTTATGCCTTTGCAAAACTATACAAAGCCTTCCCTGAATCATCTGCACTCTAACAATCAAACCACCTAATAAGTCAGTCATCCAACCTAACCTCAAAATCATCATCCAACCTATCGAAAACCTGTATCTCCTACCATACGTCAGGTTAAAATAAGTCATCTAAACACTCGAATGGTAGCTTTCATCAAATACAAATTTCACCAAGGCCAAGAACTGGTCTCACTGTCTACTTGTTGCGTCCAAATACACACACAACTATCGCGACCTAATTTCTTAGGTCATGATGGAAATTATAACACCCTTGTAGGCGAATCAATTCCTGTAGCCCATAACAGTTAGTAATAGTCCACTAATTAAGCGAAGAACGTACTAGATAGAGAAATAAGGGGAATAACATAAAGAAGACATAAAAAGGAGGAAACAACCTGAAATATATATATAAAGAAGCTAAACCATCCCACGACTTGGTATCATAGTATAGAAGCCACTACTAAATATATACAGAGGAATATACAACTATCTCTGAGTAGAAAAAGCGTACATAGAACAAAAGAAGAAATAAAGCCGAGCCCCGACCGCCAGCAGGTCACTCTATGCCTCAGATGTCCCAAAAAGAAGAACGAGTTTGCGCGATCAATGGCGATAGTTCACACTAGGAACTACACTAGGATGATGTAGAAGTGTAGTACGAGCAACAATTGCAAAGCAATGGTTACCCAGGAGGCATCATAGGCATACTGAGCATATATAAGATGTAAAAGCAGTATAAAGGAGATAGGAAAGAAGTTGTCACAAAAGCAAACAGAGGAAAGCACACGAAAACTAGCAACAAATAGAAGACAAGTAGAATACAAGTATAATATGCTAGCCATAGATATATCACAGAAAATAGGTAAAAGAGTAGAGAACACACTTTGATCCTTGCAAGAACAATGTATGCAGAGAGTTTAAAAACATGGTGGTATACCGGTAACCTTAAATAAAAGGGGAAGAAGGAATAGCAACATACCTAATCATGCTAACGGTATAATTCATAAGGTAATGACAATCGAACAAAACCTGCAGGAAGTTATAATATGAACAAGGACTATAATAGGAGCAAATATACTAATCTACCTAAAGACCCAACGAGTGCCCATACACCCAAGAAACACATACAAGTGAAAATAGATGCTCCGACATCCCATACTACCGGAGCGTACACTCAACAAACAACAAAAAAGGGTGAAACCAAACATATAATGAATGATATGATATGATATGATCAGGCGTGCTAGTGGTACCGTATGTACCTCCTCCAGTGCCTGCAGGCCCAGTAGTTAGGATCGATGGTAGGAGTCCCCTGTATACCTCTACTACACCGTATACCCCTCCTCCGGCACTCGCACCTTGTAGCCCTTAGTCCAGATTGACAGGGTCTGTGAAGGTCTCAGTGACCATATACAAAATCTCCAAATCCCCAAAGTGAGTGCCCTGAATTTATCCTGGTCTAAAATTAGTAAACCTCAAAATCTCAATATGAGTGCCCGGAGTCTATTCGGGACTAAAGTCAGTAAATCTATGAATCTCAGTACTCGTGCCCAGAGTCTATCTGGGTCTAAAATCAGTAATAAAATATGTCTAGCGCCCATCTCGGCCAAGTCTAGTATCACCTCAAAATTAGTACAATTATATCCTATATACCAAAGTCTAAGGCCGGTAAGCCATAACCTACCTGGCATCCGATGATAACGTGATGGAAAGCCAAAACCTGAGCCCGAACTACTGTGAGAAGCACCAAAAACCAATCACACTATCAAGAACGTAATCTACGCGTTAAAACAAAGCTAATGACACTCATATTCATAATAGTTAAGTCGAGTCGAAGTTCAGGTTAAAAGAGGACCCGTAGGCCCTGTGACCCGAAACTAGAAATGAAAATTACTATGATATTCCCAACATCGTTAGGGACACATGCTCAAAAATTGAGCAAGTTTCGAGGAGGAAAAGGGCCAAAACAGCCTCTACAAGCCAAGAATCAAAGAGGGAATTTAAACAAACAATATACGGAATTAAAAAAGAAAACTTACCAATTGAAGTCGAGAAAATGATCACGGACAAGAGTTGATCACCCTAGAACTTTATAATAAGCTCCCACAGAGAAATGGAGCTTCAGCTCAAGAGAAAATGGAGAAAAATGAGTTGGGGAAGTTTAAAATGAAATTGAAGATGAAGGCATGCAATATATGCTACCAGCGCTTCCTACGCACACGCGGCCAGGCGCACACGCACGCCAGGGATAGGCGGAGGCTAGGCCAGGCGGTATGCTAGAACGCATGCGGGCATGCCTGCATGCATGTAGGTTGGCAATCACACGTTCGAAAACATGCACACTGCCTACCCATGCATGGGCGATGGCCTTGCTGGTGCCATACAACAACCAGTAACAAGAAACAAGGCTAACCTAAAATTGTTCTCGAATTGATCCTCGGGAATGCATCTGGGGTCCCGCGAACATAAGTGAACTATGCTACTCAATTAAAAATATAATTTTAGACTGAACGGAATTGATGAAATTCCCAATGGAGGTTGATTTAATGAGAAGTGGGCCCCACGCCCAAATGGCCAACTTTCCAAAAATGAAACCCCAAAGACAAAAATGAGTCTGAAAGCCTCAAGATCTGAACAAAAGGTCCCTCCAACCCAAAGTCGACATTCAAGAGCTAACAACATCCATCCGAGGCCGTCTTCTCCTGATGTTGACCAAAGTCAAACTTCAAAGTTTGACTGTCTAAAAAACACAAAAAGCAAGATAAAATGAAACCAAAAGTTCCCAAACCCCGACCAAGAGTCCAACTAGACCAAAATCCACGTTTTAGAGCTAATGAAATTGTCAAAATTCAATTCCGAGTACATTTGCTAAGAATGTTGACAGTCAATGATTTCCTAAGTTAAAATTTCTAAAATAAGAAAATTGTCATAAAGACCTAACGATTGACCCGGGCACCTAACTACCAGTCCCAAAAAGTCATAAATGACGTGGAGCTGCTGCAGGCAAGCTATAATAGTACAACGAAAGTGAAAATGTGACAATGACCAGAAGCGTCATTACATTATCCACTACTAAAAAGGACTTTCATCCGCGAAAGTCAAGAAAAGAGAGTACCTGAAGGCTCAAAAAATGCGGATACTGAGCCCACATCTCTCTCGACCATTGAGATAGCCTCCTCGACTGGATAATGCCTCCACAAAACTTGAACCACCAGAATGTATTTATACCTCAATCTCCTGACATCTTTGGCTAGAATGGCTATCGGCTCCTCAACAAAGGTCAAACTCTCATCCAACTGCACTGTATCCCACTGCAACACATGTGACTAATCAGGAACATAATGCCTCAACATTTATACATGGAAAACTGGGTGCATAGCTGAAAACATCAGAGGTAAATCTAACAGATAGGCAACACTACCAACCCTCTGAAGAATCTCAAAATGGCCCAATATACCTGGGACTAAGCTTGCCTTGCCTACCGAATCTCATCACGCCCTTTATGGGCGATACACGGAGAAACACCAGGTCACAAACACTAAACTCTAAGGCATGAAGTCTATGATCTGTGTAACTCTTCTGCCTACTCTGGGCAGCCCAAAATGCATCTCGAATCACCTAGACTCGATCTAAGGAATCATGTAGCAAGTTTGAACTCTGCGGCCTGGACTACAAACCATCAAACTAACCCACTGGTGATCTGCAGTGCCTACCATACAATGCCTAAAAAGGTTCCATGCCAATACTCGAGTGATAAATATTATTATAAGCAAACTCTGCCAAAAGAATATACTGATCCCATGAACCCCCAAAATCAAGAATACAGGCCCTTCACATGTCCTCCAGGACCTGGATAGTCCTCTCTTGCCATCTGTCTAAGGGTGGAATGTAGTGCTTAGCTGAAACTTTATGCCTATCTCTCGCTAAATAGTCCTCCCGAACTGAGAGGTAAACTGGGTGCCATGGTCTGAAATGATAGAAGCTGGAACCCCATGCAAATGAACCACCCCAATGAGATAAATCTAGGCCAACCTCTCTGCACTATAAGAGGAATGAATCAGCAAGAATTGTGCAGACTTAGTCAGCCTATCAACAATAATCCAAATGTAGTCAAATCCTCAAGAAGTATGTGGCAAACATGCTATGAAGTCCATAGTAATATCTTCCTAATTATACTCAGGAATGGGAAGTCTCTGCATTAATACACCAGGTCTCATATGCTCGAACTTAACCTGCTGACAGTTCATGCACTGAGATACAAACTGTGTTATGTCTCACTTCATATCACTCCACCATAAAAAAATTATAGAATCTCTATACTTCTTAGATGTGCCCGGATAGATAGAATACCTAGAATAATGAACCTCACAGAGAATCAACTAAATTAAATCCCTAACTCTCAAAACACAAAGGCAACTATCAAATCACAAAATACCATCAGCATCTAAAGTATCCCTGCTTGCCTCACCCCGTACAACCTGATCATAAATATCACACAACTTTTGACCCTCAAACTAATTTTGTTGAATCTGATCAACCAAAGTAAAACAGATCTCAATACTGGCAAGAACTCTACTAGGATCTGACAAATAAATCTAACCAGATGGTTAGCCAAGGACTGGATGTTTAAGTCCAATTGTCCCTCCAACACTAAAAGAGAAGCCAAACTACCCTTACTCACCACCTTCCAGCTCAAGGTATTTGCTACAATGTTTGCCTTGCTCAGATGGTACTAAATAGTGAAGTCGTAGTCCTTTAGTAACTCAATCCATCTCTGTTGCCTAGAGTTCAGCTCTCGCTGACTTGTGATATATTGAAGACTATTGTGGTCGGTGTAAATCTCACATTGAACTCAATATAAATAGTGCCTCTAGATCTTGAGCGCGAAAACTACCGCCACTAACTCCAAGTCATGAGTGGGGTAGTTATGCTTGTGAACCTTCAGCTTTCTCGACGCATGTGCTATCATACAACCCTACTACATAAACACACAACCAAGAACAAATGACGAAGCATCACAATACACTAAGAAACCCCAGCCCTTAACTGGAAATGTCAATACCAGAGTTAAAGTCAATAAGACCTTAAGCCTCTGAAAACTATCCTAACATTTGACCACTGAAATTGGACATCCTTCCTAGTCAGCCTAGGAAAAGGTGCTGCTATGGAAGAAAACCCCTCAACAAACCGCCTATAGTATCCTGCCAACCTAACAAAGCTGCGAACCTCGATAGGAGTAGTAGGTCTCAAGTAATCATGAATAGCTATAATTTTCCCTGGGTCCACGCTAATCTCATCCTTAGACACTACGTTTCAAAGGAATACCAATGACTCAAGCAAAAACTCGCACTTTGAGAACATGGCATAAAGCCATTGATCTCTCAAAGTTCAGAGTACGATCCTCAAATGCTCATCATGCTCCTCTGTGCTCCACGAGTACATCCATATGTCATCGATGAAGACTGTCACAAATAAATCAAAGCACGGCTTTAGCACCCTGTGCATCAAGTCCATAAAAGATGCGGGGGAATCAGTAACCTAAATGACATCACCAGAAACTCATAGTGGCCATAACGTGTCCTAAATGTTTTCTTAGAGATGTCCTCTGCCCTAATCCTCAACTGTTGGTAGCCTGACCTTAGATCTATCTTTGAAAACACAACCGAACACTGGAATTGATCAAACAAGTTATCTATATGCAATATCAGATACCTATTCTTCACAATCACCTTATTCAGCTGATGATAATCAATACACATCCGTATCAAACCATCCTTCTTTTTTCACAAACCGAACTGGAGCACCCTAAGGTGATACCCTCGGCCTAGTGAAACCCTTAGCTAACAAGTTCTGAAGTTGAACCTTAAGGTCTCTCAACTCAGCTGGAGCGATATGATACGGAGTAATGGAAATATGCCTGGTGCCCAGCTCTAACCTAATGGCAAAGTATATGTCTCACTCGAGTGGGTGCCCTGGTAGGTTGAAAACACATCTATGAACTCCCTAACCACAAGGACTGACTTGGGAGAAGAATCGTCGGTGATAACATCCTGGTCATATGCTAGATAAGCCAAAAACCTACACGAAACCAACTTCCTAGACTGAAGACAAAAAATGATCCCAGATGGTTCACGGATAACAGAACCCTCCCACACAATCAGGGATATGCCAGGCACGACTATGGTAATAGTCTTGGCATAACAATCAAAAATTTCCTTGTGAGGGGATAACCAATCCATGCCCAGAATCACATTAAAATCTAGCATGTCTAAAATTATCAAGTAAGCCCAAGTCTCAAGATCACCTATAGCTATCAAGCAAGATCTAAATACACGATCCACTACTAAAGAATCTCCTACTGGGGTAGCAACAAATACATGAAAAGATAGTGGCTCACTAGCTAACCCCAAACAAGGAACAAAGTAGGCAGATAAATATGAACACAAAGATCTAGGATCAAATAATGCTAAGGCTGACGGAAAACAGAAATTGTACCTGTGATCACCGCATACGAGGCCTCGGTCTCCGTCTCCAGGGAATGCATAGAACTATCGCCAACCACCAACTGACTGAATGCCATTGCAACCACATGTCCTACCATGCTGGGCACCACCTCTACCCTGGGCACAAACCTCTTCTAACTGGTGGCTGCACTTATCTCAAAGGCTGAGCGGGTGGGTGAACTATATCCCGCTGGGGGCACTCTATGGAATAATGACCAATTATACCACACTCATAACACGAACCTCACAGCCTACCCTGTCGAGACAAACTGGCTAAACCAGTATGGCCACAATAGCTTGATGCCCTAGATATTGTACCCCTCGACGGCTTACCACTATAACCATGCAGACCACTATGACTCAAATCAAACTGATTTTTAACTGACGTCTGAAGTGATGCCTGAACAGGCCAGCTAGACTGACCCTGATGCTATTGTGGCTAATATCCTCGGCCCCACTAGCTTGAACCTCTACTATAAAAATGGGAACCACTGTAACTGCCCTGATGGCATGGCCTTTTATCTTTAGCCCCAAGATTATGGTGATGCAAATCCTCCATAGTACGGACATGGTCTGCTATAGCCTTAAATGATCACCAACTGGCAACTAGTATCTATGTAGCCTGTCAAATCTCTGTCATCAACCCCCAAACAAACAGACGAACCATTTCTGGCTCTGTAGGAATGATCATAGCCCCAAATGGAGACAACTAGTTGAAACTAGTCGCATACTTGGCCAGTGACATAGATCTCTGCATCAATATGGTACACTATTCCCTACGACGCTCACGGTCACTCTGAGGCAAGAAATTGGCCATAAAGGCCTCATAGAACTCTCTCAAACTCAACTAAGGAGACTGGGAAGGTCTGCAAGCTACCTGTGCCCTTCACTAAAGCATAGCAGGGTCTTCCAACTTCTAAGTAGTATAACCCACCTTGTGAGTATCCAACAACCCAAGATTATGAAACATCTTCTCGCAAGTAGAAATGAAGTCATAAACATTCTGTCCGAGAGCACCAAAGAACCTCAGCGGAGATAATCTTATAAACTGGCCTAAAGCCTTCTGCTCTGACTCTATCATGACTGGGTATGGAGCAAGAGGATGAGCAACTGTAGGCATTGACAGAACATCTGCATGTGGATCTGTAGTAGAAGACTGCACTTCTCTACTCTGAACACCAAATTCTACCCCGTGAGAGGAAGTCTGTCCTATATCTGAAGGCTGAACCCCAACAATACCCAGTAAGAAAAGAAGTAAACCTCGGATATCTGGTGAAAGAGCTGGGCTGGTGATGATACATATGTTGGTATTGGCTCTATTGGCACCTGGGCTACACCCTGGTCCACGGGCTGCTGATCTAAGACTAACTCAGGCTCAGGAGCTCTAGTGGTGCTACTGCTCGGGGACATCCTTGGCCTTTACCTCTATGACCACCCTGACCCCTAGATGGAGTTAAATATGCTGAAGTAGAAACCTTGTATCCTATTGAAGATCTCGTATGAGCCATCTACGAAAGAGAGAACTAGAACAAATGAGATTCCAAGAAATCATCTAGGATAAGACATATGATATAGAAGCAAGAAAAGATTCATATATCCTAAAATGCCACTATAGCTTCCCAAAGATAGAGTACGTACATCTTTGTTCTGATCCACATGACTCTACTAGACATTGGCTCCTATACCCATGACACCGGTGAACCTACGCTCTGATACCAAGTTGTCATGACCCAATCTCTCAAGTTATGATGGCACCTACAACCCCTCCCTGTAGGCAAACCAATACACATAGTCCAAAAGGGTTAGTAATGGGCCACTAATAAAGTGAAGCACGTAATAGATAGAGTAATAGGCGGAAGAATAAAAAGAATACATAAAAAGAGGAAACAACCTGAAATATATTTATACAAAAATTAAACCATCCCACGACTTGGTATCATACTAATATACAAAGTACAAGAGAGTACAAAAAAGGAATATACAACTGTCTCTTAGTAGCAAAAGAGTACATAGAACAAAAGATTAGATAAAGCCACGTGCTGGTCACAAGGAGCTCACTCTAGGTCTCGGATGTCCCAAAAAGCTAGGCGAGTCTGCGCGATCAATGGTGATAGCTCACACTAGGATCTACACCAGGAAGATACAAATGTGTAGTATGAGCACCAATTGCAAAGCAATGGGTAACCAGTAGGCATCATAGGCCAACTGAGCATGTATATGATACAAAAGCAGTATAAACCAGATAGGAAAGAAGTAGTCACAGAAGCAAATATAGAAAAGCACACGAAAATTGGCAATAGATAGAAGGCAAGGAGAATAAAAGTATAAATGCTAGCCACAGAAGATGCATCACAGAACACAGGTGAAAGAGTAGAGAACACACTTGGATCCTTTCAACAACAATGTATACAGAGAGTTTAAAAACATGGCAATATACTAGTAACCTAAAATAAAAGGGGAAGAAGGAAGAGAAACATACATAATCATACTAACGGTATAATTCACAAGGTAAGGATGATCGAACAAAACCCACAAAAAGCTATAATATCAAAACGGACTAAAATAGGAGAGAATATACTAATCTAACTACAGTCCCAACGAGCGCCCATACACCCAAAAATCACATACAAGTGAAAACAAACCTTTGAACATCCCATACTATCGAAGCGTACACTCAACAAATAGCAAATAAGGATTTAACCAAACACATAATGAATGATATGATATGATATGATCAGGTCTGCCAGTGGTACTGTATGTACCTCCTCTGATGCCCGCAGGCCCAGTAGGTATGATCCATGGAAGGAGTCCGTCGTATACCTCTACTACACTGTATACCTCTTCTCCAGCACTCGCAACTCATAGCCCCTAGTCAGGATCGGCAGGGTCTATGGAGGTCTTCGCGACCACATAAAAAATCTCAAAATCCCTAAAGTGAGTGCCTAGAATTTATCCAGGGATAAAATCAGTAAACCTCGAAATCTAAAAATAAGTGCCCTGAGTCTATTCGGGTCTAAAATTAGTAATAAAATATATCTAACGCTCGGCTTGGCCAAGTCTAGTATCGCCTCAAAATCAGTGTGAAAAGCATCATATAATCTCTTACTCCAAGAAGATCCGAAAACCAGTTATAAATCTACTTGTAGCCATTTATACTGAAAATGAGCCCTGGACGCCATGCAAGGCTTAGAAAACTAGTGATAGTTAGGCCCGTAACTATAATAGTAGTAAATAATTTAGAAAACACTTTTTTTATAATGATATGCGCAAACACAATCAATAACTCAACAACTCACAATCAACTTATCGGCCCAGCACAAGCTCCATTCGTAAACCGATGTTCGAGACTCACAAACATTTCCCAAATCCCACCATCTATGGTCGAAAGGCGCATACAAGGCTAGATGGGGCCACAAGAGGTAATACTATAAATGAGTTTAAATACTAAAGTTAGAATAAGGTAGCAAGACGGATAGGAAGAAAGAGGACAAGATATAGGGTGCCAACCTAGTAAACCCAACCCAATGATGCTAAACAGTACAATTATATCCTATATACGCAAAGTCTAAGGTGGGTAAGCTATAACCTTCTTGGCATCCGATGATAAGCTATTGGGAAGCCAAAGCCCGAGCCCACACTTCTCTGAGAAGCTCTAAATAGCAATCACACTATCAAGAACGTAATCTATGTATTAAAACAAAGCTAATGACACCCATATTCCTAATAGTTTTGTCAGGTCGAAGTCCAGGTCAAAAAATGGCCCATGGGCTCCACGACCCAAAACCAAAAATGAAAATTACTACGATATTCCCAACATCATTAGGGACGCATGCTCAAAAATTGAGCAAGATTCGAGGAGGAAAAGGGTGAAACAGCCCCTACAAGCCAAGAATCAAAGAGGGAATTAAAATGAAGAATTAACCAAATTAAAGAAGAAAACCTACCAATTAAAGTAGAGAAGATGATCACGGACAAGAGTTGATCGCCCTATCACTATATAATAAGCTCCCACAGAGAAATGGAGCTTGAGCTCAAGAGAAAATTGAGAAAAACAAGTTGGGGATGTTTAAAATGAAATTGGAGAAAAAAGGATGCAATATATGCTGCCAGCCACTGCCTAGGCGCACGCGGCTAGGAACTGCGCACGCAGCAAGGCACACATGCATGCCACGGCCAGGTGGAGGCTAGGCCAGGCAGCATGCCAGCGTGCACGCAGGCTGGCCAACGCACTAGCGCGCATGCGCACACTGCCTACCTTCCTTGTAGGCGATGGGCAATAAAAGGAGGGGTCGGCTGGCCTTCAACATGCACGCAACCACCCATGCATGGGCGATGGCTCGACAGGTGCCATACCACCAACCAGCAACAAAAAATAAGGCCAACCCAAAAATATTCTTGGATTGACCCTCGGGAATGCATTTTGGGTCCCGTGAACACAAATAAACTATGCTACTCACCTAAAAATGGCATTCTGGACTTAAGGGAATTGATGAAATTCCCAACGGAGGTTGATTTAATGAAATATGGGCCCTACGCGCAAATTTCCAAGTTTCCAAAAATGAAACTCAAAGGCCAAAATGAGTCTGAAAACCTCGAGACCCGAACCAAAGGTCCCTCTAGCCCAAGGTTGACATTCTAGAGAAAACAACATGGATGAAAGGCCATCTTCTCCTAATGTTAACCAAAGTCAAACTTCAAAGTTCAACTAGCTAAAAATAAAACAAAAAGCAAGATAAAACTAAACTGAAAGCTCCCAGACCCTGACCAAGATTCGAACTAGACCAAAATCTATGTTCTGGAGCTAATGAAATTGTCGTAATTTGATTCCGAGCATGTTTGCTAAGAATGTTGACTAAAATCAACGATTTCCTGGGGCCACTTCAGGCAAGATCTAGCAGTACAAGGAAAGAAAAAAATGCGACAATAACCAGAAGAGTAATTACATAATCCACTACTAAAAAGGACTTTCATCCATGAGAGTCAAGAAAAGAGCATACCTAAAGGCTCAAACAACTGCGGATACTGAGCCCATATCTCTCTCGGTCTCCCAGGTAGCCTCCTCGACTAGACGATGCCTCCACTGAACCTTAACCACCAGAATGTCTTTAGACCACAATCTCTTGACATCTCTTACTAGAATGGCTATTGGATCCTCAACAAGGGTCACACTCACATCCGACTGCACTGTATCCCACTGCAACACATGTGAATCTTCCAAAACATAATGCCTCAACATCCATACATAGAAGACTAGGTGCAGAGCTAAAAACATTAGAGTCAAAGATAACAAATAGGCAACATTACCAACCCTTTGAAGAAGCTCTAATGGCCCAATATACCCGAGACTAAGCTTTGCCAGCCTACTGAATCTCATCACGCCCTTCATGGGTGATACACGGAGAAACACCAGGTCATCAACACTAAACTCTAAGGCATGAAGTCTATGATCTGGATATCCCTTCTGCCTACTGTGGGTTGCCGAAAGTGTGTACTGAATCACCTAAACTCAGTCTAAGGAATCACGAAGCAAGTCTGTACTCTGCAACTTGGACTCTAAACTATCGAACCAACCCACTGGCGATCTACAATGCCTACCATATAATGCCTCAAAAGGTCCCATGCTAATAATCGAGTGATAACTATTATTATAAGCAAACTTTGCCAAAGACACATACTAATCCCATGAACCCCCAAAGTTAAGAATACATGTCCATAACATGTATTCTTGGACCTAGATAGTCCTCTTGGACTGGCCATGTGTCTGAGGGTGGAATGCAGTGCTAAGATGAACCTCTGTACCCATCTCTCACTGAATAGTCTTCACGAATTGAGAGGTAAACTGGATGCCATGGTTCAAAATGATAGAAGCTAGGACCCCATGCAAATGAACCACCTCACGGAGATAAATCTTGACCAACCTGTCTGCACTATTGGAATGAACCAGCAAGAAGTGTGTAGACTTAGTCAGCCTATCAACAATAACTCAAATAGAGTCAAACCCTCAAGAAGTACATGTCAAGCATGCTATGAAGTCCATAGTAATCTCTTCCCACTTCCACTAAGGAATGGGAAGTTTCTGCATCAATCTACCATATCTCATGTGCTCGAACTAAACCTACTGACAGATCAAGCACAAAGATTCAAACTCCACTATATCCTGCTTTATACCACTCCATCAGTTAAGCTGTATCAAATCTCTATACATATTAGTTGCGCCCGAATGGATGGAATAACTTTACAATGATTCTCACATAGAATCAACTGAATTAAATCCCTAACTCTTGGAACACAAAGGAGACTATCAAATCTCAGAATACCATCATAATCTAAAGTAGCCCTATTGGCCCCACCCAATATAACCTGATCATGAATATCATATAACTGTTGATATTTAAATAGGCATTGTTGAATCTGATCAACCAAAGTAAAAAGGACCTTAATATTGGAAAGGAATGTGCTCAAATATGACAAATCAAGTCTAACCAGATGGTTAGCCAAGGACTGGATGTCCAAAGACAATGGTCTGTTCGAAACTGAAAAAGAAGCGAAGTTGCCCATACTCATTGCCTTCTGGCTCAATACATCTGCTACCATGTTTGCCTTTCATGGATTGTAACAAATAGTGAAATCGAATTCCTTCAGTAACTCAATCTATCACCACTCTCTAGAGTTCAGATCTTGATAACTCGTGATGTACTAAAGACTAGAGTGGTCAATGTAAATCTCACAGTGAACTCTATATTATTATGCCTCCAGATCTTGAGCGCGAAGACTACCGCTGCCAACTTGAAGTAATGAGTGGGGTAGTTGCGCTCATGATGTTTTAGCTGCCTTGACGCATATGCTATCACACAACCCTGATATATGAACACACAAACTAAGACCAACTAATGAAGCATCACAATACACTAAGAAGCCCTGGCCCTCAACTTATAATGTCAACATCGGAGCTAAAGTCAATAAGGCCTTAAGCCTCTAAAAACTATTGTCGCACTGATCCAACCACTGAAATGGGACATCCTTCCTAGTCAGCCTAGTTAAAGATGCTGCTATGGAAGAAAATTCCTCAATAAACCACTTGTAGTATCCTTCCAACCCAACAAAGCTGCGAACCTCGGTAGGAGTAGTAGGTCTCGACAAATCAAGAATGACTACAATCTTCCCTGGGTCAACTCTAATCCCATATTTAGACACTATGTGTCCTATTAATGCCACTGACTCAAGACAAAACTCGCACTTTGAGAACATGGCATAAAGCCAATGTTCTCTCAAAGTACAGAGTACGGTCCTCAAATATTATTCATGATCCTATGTACTCCATGAGTATATCAATATGTTATCGATGGAGACTACCACAAACAAATCCAGGTACAGCTTGATCATTCTTTGCATCAAGTCCATGAAAGCAGCGGGGGTATTAGTCAACTCAATAGACATCATCAGGAACTCATAGTTGCCATAACATTTCCTAAATGTTGTCTTAGGGATGTCCTCTGCCCTAATCCTCAACTAGTGGTAGCCTGACCTTAGATCTATCTTAGAAAACACGGCTGAACCATAGAGCTGATCAAACAAGTAATCTATACGCAGCATAGGATACCTATTCTTCACAATCACCTTATTCAGTTGCTGATAATCAATACACATCCACATCAAACTATCCATATTTTTCACAAACAGAACTGGAGCACCCCAAGGTGACACATTTGGCCTTATGAAACCCTTAGCTATCAAGTCCTGAAGCTGAACCTTATGGTCTCTCAACTTAGCTGGAGCCATACGATACAGAGTAATGGAAATGGTCCTGGTTCCCGGCTCTCACTCAATGGAAAAGTCTATGTCTCACTCAAGTAAGAGGCCTGGCAAGTCAGTCAGAAACACATCTACGAACTTTCTAACCTCAGGGACTGACTCGGGAGAAAAAGGGTCGGCTAACATCCTGGACATATGCTAGATAAGCCAAACACCCATGCAAATCCAACTTCCTAGCTTAAAGATAAGAAATGATCCTAGATAGTGCACGGATAACAGAACCCCGCCACACAGTCAGGGATATGTTGTGCACGGCTATAGTAATGGTCTTGGTATAATAATCCAAAACCGCTCAGTGAGGGAATAACTAGTACATGCCCAGAATCACATTAAATCTAGCATGTCTAAAATTATCAAGTCAACCCAAGTCTCAAAATCACCAACAACTATCAGGTAGGATCTAACAACACCATCCACTACTAAAGAATTGCCTACCGGGTAGCAACAAATACAAGAATTGATAATGGCTCACTTGCTAACCCCAAACAAGAAACAAAGTAGGAAGACAAATATGAACACAAAGATTTAGGATCAAATAATGCTAAGGCCAACTAGCAGTAGATAAAAATTATACCTGTGATCACCACATCTGAGGCCTCTACCTCCGGACTACTAGGGCCTGCATAGAACTATCACTGACTAATACCTAACTGACTGCCATCCTGTCAACCTATTCAAACATGATGGGTGATAACGCTTAAAATACACCTCTAATCAAAGAAGCGTAAGCGGTCGTAGTCAAATATAGAACCCAACAAAGGTTGGGGTCGAATCCCACAGAGAATATGGTGAAGATTAAGCCTTTAGTAAAGTATGTGACTAATGGTCAATAGTTTCCAGTAAATAGGGAGGGGGGGTTTGTGATCAATATTTGTAAACAAAACAAACACTTAACGTATGAATGATAATCAATAGGAGAGAGAGAACTAGGGAAGTGTTTACCATGGCGTTAGTAACAAAGTCGATTCTAGGCTTAACGGGTTTCTTTCTATATGCGTGTCATGATGTGATTGAATTAATTGTATCGTCTAAACGTTTCTCAACCAAATAGACAAATTTACTTTTCAATTCTCTCGAACTTGAAAAGGTGTGCTTTTAGATTTCAATCCTAAACATCAAGTAGATTAATCTAGTTACAATATTAATCATAAGACGAGAGTTGGTAGTCTCGAATCCTCGTCGTTAATCAAGTTTCCCGGTTTTAATCTCTTTACTCAAGCAAATTCAAACCTAGGCATGTTCTAATGTTTGCAACCACTAGAAAACGTTAAATAATGAATGATTAACAACGTGACAACATATATATTGAACCCGTCGCTACCCGGAATCTATATCACTACTTTATGGCTCCCACAACCCTAGTTGTGGTAGGTTTAGTTAATCATGCTATAAAGAAAAGAGAAGAGAATTGTATTCATAATAAAGAAAAGGGATTCTTACAATATAATGAAAACCAGTCTTCAATTATTCCAAGAACAAGAAAAACCAAGATCCCAAGAACAAATCAAGAACACGAATTCAAGACGTGTAAAATGTGTTTCTTGATCTCCAAGTCTCTCCTAAAACTATTGGGAGAACTATATTAAAAAGCTTCACAAATAAAATAAACCTAACATAGGGTATTTATAGGAGTCTAGGAAACAAATCCCAAAAACGCTCAGATTCCGCGTAACCGACTGCCCAGGTGTGACGGCCAGGCTGACGGACCGTCATTGGCTTGACGGACCGTCGCTTGGACCGTCACCACTAGGCAGTGGTGCTGCCTTGGTGTGACGGTCACTATGACGGACCGTCACATGTGTGACGGGCCGTCACTCAGGCCGTCACTCTTATCCAGAATGCTCTTTTTCACGTATTTCCTTCTGTTTCCACGTTTGTCTCCATTTCCTGAAAATACAACATAAAAACATCAAAAACGTTAACGGTTGCTTGAAAACGTACGATTGTTCTTAGTTTAAGGGAGTCGAAAGTGCCGTAAATTGGCGGCACATCAACACCCTCAACTTAAAACGTTCGCTTGTCCTCAAGCAACATGACACAAAACAATAATACGACGACTCAACTAAGCAAACAAACTCGTGTCTTTAGAAACTCATGGTCATTCATTAGTTCATTAAATCAAGATCCCTCGTAGCACACAATGTATGAAACACTAACTTGCAAGGATCCAAACATGTCATTCTGATATGATAGAATATTATGCATACACATGCGCAGCTATCCTAACAATCAATAGGCAATATAGAAATTTTGGTGCCCTCACCTCAAAGAAATCCCACACACAAGATTTGGGACTAGGTAAGCGCTCACACTCACAAACAATTTCAAACAATGCACATGCGATACCATAGGCTTGCCCTTACTATTCTATTTTGGTTCTTCAGAAAGCCGCTCAGGATCACTACAGGACTTGTTTAGGCTTGTAATGAGGCTTCAGGTGCAGGTAGGATACATTTAGGGGTTAGTGACTAAGCCCTCCTTGGAACTACCGACGTCTTATTACCGCATAACTTTTTGTCCATCCTTATTCACCTTTTTATTTCCTTCTCTCTAGCTACAGGTGCGGCCTCTTTATCTTGACAATTCTTTTTATTACTTTTTTGATCTTTTTCATCTCTTTTTATTTTTCTTATCATTCACCTCTGTAGTAGCCACCCTCAACTTGGGCTGATTGCCTGCGTTGAGGTGCACAATGTCCGTGGAAGGACCAGGGCCAAAACAGGGTTTACCTCTATAGTAGCCACCCTCAACTTAGGCTGGTTGCCTGAGTTGAGGTGCACGATGTCCAAGGAAGGACCAGGGCCAAAATAGGGATTCAAAGTTAAACAGGAATGGTGACAGGTTATTGAAAGAACAAGGTTAATTATGGCTCAAACAGGGATCAAAAAGGGATTATTTATATTTGGACGGTCTTTTAGGTTAAGTGGACTGCACACAAAAAGGTCATGTGATCCTTTCCTAAGCAACCAAACTTCGAACTTAACAAAATAGACCGGGCAAGTTCTAGATGCATGCACAGAGTAAGAATTTATAACAATAATCTCACACACTCTTGGCACCAAGAAACTATATTGCTACCAACTATCAAACAACCGCTCGGCTTAAGCATACCCATTCTAATCATAATCACACAATGACATTCGAGGATTAAGACAGTCAATCGTTTCAACATAAGTACAAAACCAGAAAATTTTTAAAAGGGCCTCGTTTTAGTCAAGAAAAACGCCATGCTCATCACTATAGCCACTAAAAAAAACAAAAATTTAAAATAACAACCTAAATATGCCGGTTCTACTATATAGCACACCGGAGGGAAAAGAAACACGGCAACAAAAACCCTCGGTGGTGACTCACAGGTTTCCCCACACCCTCAACTTAGACTCATGCATTGTCCCCAATGCATCCATATGAAAGCTAAAAACTGTGAGACAAAGGAATACCTGTGAAGTCGATAGGACTCATATTCTGGCATGATGTTGGAGACCGCCAGGGTCTCCAAAACAGGAGAACTCAATGGAGTGTGTGCACGTGACACACTGTTGTTGCGTTCCAGCTTCTTCGTTCATCGGCTCCGCAGCTAGTCGCGCCAATTTCTTTGCTCTTTCTTTGCAGGTTCTCTTGCGGTGTTTTCATTTTCTTGATTTATTTTCACCGCTTTCCTTCACCTGCTCGTCTTCTTGCAATCGCGACCTTACTCTCATAACAGCTTGGGTTTCAACACAACCCTTTTTCTCAAGGTACAAATCCGCAGGGATTTCCTCAATAACATTGATGACCGCGACCACCCTCATGTCACTTTGTTGCTTCATCAATTTGGACACATCGAACTTGACCACTTCATTGTTTAGCCTGAAGGTCAGTTCGTTTCTTTCCATGTCAACCAACGCTCTAGCCGTGGCTAACAAAGGTCGTCCCAAGATTATGGGAACTTCAAAATCCACTTCGTAATCCAAGATCACAAAGTCGGCCGGGAATATAAGCTTACTAATCTTGACCAGCACATCAGATAAGATTCCCACCGGTCGTTTTACCGAACGGTCAGCCATCATCACTCTCATGGATGTCGGTTTAGGAGCTCCCAAACCCAATTATTTGTAAACTGCTAGCGGCATCAAGTTGATACTAGCTCCAAGATCACATGATGCTCTTCCGAAGTTGAGCTTCCTGATAGTACAGGGAACAGTGAAAGCACCTGGATCTTCCTTCTTTTTGACTAACGACCTTGAAGAAATAGTGCTGCAGTGGTGGAGGTTGTCTTCCGGTTCAAAACTTACCGACCTCTTCTTTGTAATCAAGTCCTTCATGAACTTGGCATAACCGGGCATTTGATCCAGCGCTTCCACCAATGGTATGTTTATTGAAATCTGCTTCAGCATGGTCATGAAGTTCAGGAACTTACCATCGTCAACTTTCTTCTTCAAATGCTGTGGGAAAGGAGGTGGTGGCCGAGGCATCATAGTTGGAAGCTTTTCCGCTTCCTTGCTTTTATCTGCGGGCTTTGGAGTTTCCTCCTCTACCGCCTCTTCATCATCCGCAACATCACCTTGAGTCTGAGTTACCGGATGTGATTCCGATGACGTTTTACCGCTTCTGGTCGTGATTGCCATACAACTCGCGTCATTCCTCGGATGTGTAGTGTTGCTCGGCAAGGTACCTGTCTTCCTTTGGTTCAGAGATGCCGAGATTTGCCCCACTTGCTGCTCTAATTGCTTGATCGAGGTGGAATGTGCCTCCACTATTTGACTCATGGCCGATAAATCAGTCCTTATCTCCTTCACCCTAGAGTCAGTCGATTCTACCTTCCGCAGCATCTTCGCCATCATGTCTTCGAGCTTAGAAGTCCCTGCCTCGTTGCTAGCTTTGTCCCGATTACCAGGTGGTACATACAACCCACCTCTATCGGTGTTATTTCTCCAGTTACCTTGATCGCGATTATAGCCAGCTTTCTCATAGTTGTTGTCCTTCTAATAGGTCCGACCTTGGTTTCCTTGGCCATTGGCCTGGAAACCCCCCAAGTAATTCGCCTCCTCAGTTTCCAACTCTTCTACTCTACTTTGGGAACCCACAGCTGTTACCTTCTCCAAACCTCCTGAGAACAAGTGCTTTGTCAGTAGGTCCAACTGCGTTTTCAGATGCGCCATGTCTTGGTCGCGTTCCTCTTCTTTTCTGCGCTGCTCTGCTGACACACCAACTACGTAAGTACTAGCTGCCACCTCTGAATCTCGTGTATGCCAGGCCCTGTTGGTTTTGGTTAGCCTGTCCAAAATAGTTGTGGCATCGGCAAAAGTGCGACCCATAAACGCTCCACCTGCTGCGTTGTCCAACGTCGGCTTGGTAGCTGAATTCAGTGCCCTATAGAATGTTTGCATCAAAAACTCATCATTCAGCTGATGGTTAGGGCATTGTGTCAGCTTCTTCTTGAATCGCAACCAGGTCTCGTGCAATGCTTCGTGTGGTTGCTGCCTGAAGTTGCTAATCTCGTCCCTCAACTGTATCATCCTAGAGGAAGGAAAGAACCTTTCTAGGAAAGCTCCTTTCAACTCTCCCCAAGTTGCGATAGAGTCGGGGGTCAGTTCTGTCAACCATAACGCTGCCTCATCAGACAGAGACAACGGAAACAACCTGAGCCTGATCGCTGTCTGACTCACGCCCGGCAGTTCAAACGACTTGCAGATACCCACGAAGTTCATTAAGTGACGGTTTGGATCGTCACCAGCTGCTCCACGGAATACTCTTCTCAAGTTCAACAGCTGAATCATCGTGCTAGTGATGTTGAACTTCGCTCCGGGCGGTAGCGGTGGAACAACAATGGCGCCAGTAGCGCCAACTCCATCCAAATTGTTATCCTCATCATGCAACTCAAGATCGTGCTGCAGACCTCCAGCATTCAAATTTTGTTGGGCCTGCAGTTCTGCAGCGAGCCTTGCTGCCTCTTGTTGTGCGGCCATATTCCGCCTTAACGTTCTAGCAAGCTCGGGGTCGTAAGGTAATGTTGATTCACCCGAGCGCCGGGTACTTGGAATGCACAACTCTGTACCCTGTCAAAAACAAAAACAACAAAAACAAACGTAAAAGCAAGAAAGTATGACTAAGAGTCAAATAAACACACCAGACTTAATTAACAACTGTATTCCCCGGCAACGGCGCCACTTTTTAATAACGCCCAAACTACACCTCTAATCAAAGAAGCGTAAGCGGTCGTAGTCAAATATAGAACCCAACAAAGGTTGGGGTCGAAACCCACAGAGAATATGGTGAAGATTAAGCCTTTAGTGAAGTATGTGACTAATGGTCAATAGTTTTCGGTAAATAGGGGGGGGGGGGTTGTGATCAATATTTGTAAACAAAATAAACACTTAACGTATGAATGATAATCAATAGGAGAGAGAGAACTAGGGAAGTGATTACCATGGCGTTAGTAACAAAGTCGATTCTAGGCTTAACGGGTTTCTTTCTATATGCGTGTCACGATGTGATTGAATTAATTGTATCGTCTAAACGTTTCTCAACTAGACAAATTTACTTTTCAATTCTCTCGAACTTGAAAAGGTGTCCTTTTAGATTTCAATCCTAAACATCAAGTAGATTAATCTAGTTACAACATTAATCATAAGACGAGAGTTGGTAGTCTCGAATCCTCGTCGTTAATCAAGTTTCCCGGTTTTAATCTCTTTACTCAAGCAAATTCAAACCTAGGCATGTTTTAATGTTTGCAACCACTAGAAAACGTTAAATAATGAATGATTAACAATGTGACAACATATATATTGAACCCGTCGCTACCCGGAATCTATATCGCTACTTTAGCCATGGCTCCCACAACCCTAGTTGTGGGAGGTTTAGTTAATCATGCTATAAAGAAATGAGAAGAGAATTGTATTCATAATAAAGAGAAGGGATTCTTATAATGTAATGAAAACCAGTCTTCAATTATTCCAAGAACAAGAAAAACCAAGATCCCAAGAACAAATCAAGAACACAAATTCAAGACGTGTAAAACGTGTTTCTTGATCTCCAAGTCTCTCCTAAAACTATTGGGAGAACTATATTAAAAAGCTTCACAAATAAAATAAACCTAACATAGGGTATTTATAGGAGTCTAGGAAACAAATCCCAAAAACGCTCGGATTCCGCGTAACCGACTGCCCAGGTGTGACGGCCAGGCTGACGGACCGTCACTGGCTTGACGGACCGTCGCCTGGACCGTCACCACTAGGCAGTGGTGCTGCCTTGGTGTGACGGTCACTGTGACGGACCGTCACATGTGTGACGGGCCGTCACTCAGGCCGTCACTCTTATCCAGAACGCTGTTTTTCGCGTATTTCCTTCTGTTTCCACGTTTGTCTCCATTTCCTAAAAATACAACATAGAAACATCAAAAACGACAATGGTTGCTTGAAAACGTACGATTGTTCTTAGTTTAAGGGAGTCAAAAGTGCCGTAAATTGGCGGCACATCAATGGGAACCACCTCTACCCTAGGCACCACCTTCTCTAACTGGTGGTTGCATTGATCACAAAGGCTGAGAGACTGGCTGAACAATATCCTGTTGGGAGACCTCTCTGGCATAGTGACCAATCATACCACACTTATAACACGGCCCTGACGGACTATCCTATTGAGATGAATTGGCTAAACTGGTGTGGCCACCACAACCTGATGCCCCAGATGTAGTACCCCTCAATGATTGACCAATATAACCATGATGACCACTATGACTCTGATCAAACTGATGACCAACTGACGTCTGAAGTGATGCCTAAATTAGCCAGCTAGACTGACCCTGATGCTGTTGTGGCTGATACCCTCGGCCCCACTGGCCTGAACCTCTACTACTAAAATGGGAACCACTGTAACTGCCCTGATGGCATGGCCTTTTATCTCTAGCCCCGGGATTATAGTGATGCAAATCCTCCATAGTATGAACATGGTCTAATATAGACTAAAATAGTCTCTCACTGGCAACCAGTATCTCAGCACTATGACGAAGCTCAATCCTTAACCCACAAATAAATCGATGAACCCTATTTGGCTCTTTAGGACTGATCATAGCCCCAAATGTATCCAACTAGTGGAAATGGGTCTCATACTCGCCCACTAATATAGATCCCTACATCAATCTAGTAAACTTCTCCCTACAATGCTCACGGTCACTCTGAAGCAAGAACTTTGCCATAAAGGCCTAATAAAACTCTGTCAAAGTCAATTGAGCAGACTGGATGGTCTGCAAGCTACCTAGTCCCTCCACCAAAACATAGCAGGGCCTTCAAGCTGATAAGCAGTATAACCAACCCCGTGAGTATCCAACAACCCAAGATGATGAAGCATCTCCTCGCAAGTAGAAATAAAGTCATAAACATCCTGTTTTGGAGCACCGGTGAATCTCGGTGGAGATAATCTCAGAAACTGGCCCAAAGCCTTTTGCTCTGACTCTTTCATGGTTGGGCATGGAGCAAGAGGCTGAGCAAATATAGGCACTAACATAACCTCTGCACAGGGAGCCAAAGTAGAAGGTTGTGCTTCTGAACTCTTAACACCCAGGATTTCCCCCCGAGCAAAAGTTTGTGTTATATCTGAAGGCTAACCCTCAACCATACCAAGTAAATAAAGAAGAAAACCTTCGACATCTGATGAACGAGCTGGGACTGGTGCTGATACAGATACTGGTACTGCCCCTGGTGGCACCTGCGCTACCCCTTGGATTATGGACTACTGATCTGGGACTAACGCAAGCTCGAGAGCTTTAACTGGTGCCACTACTCGGGCACGTCCTTGGCCTCTACATCTATGACCACCCCGACCCCTAGCTGGAGTTGAATGTGCTAGCATTGAAGGCTCTCCCTTATCCGCTGCTAAAGATCTCGTACGAGCCATCTGCGGAAGAGTTACCTAGAACAAATGAGATTCCAGGAAATCATCTAGGATAACAAACATGATATAGAAGCAAGAAAAGATTCATGTTTCCTAAAATGACTCTACTATACATATGCTCCTATACTGATGACATCGATGAACCTAGGGTCTAATACAAAGCTGCCAGGATCCAATTTCTCAGGTCATGATGACACCTACAACCCCCCATAGGCAAACCAATCCCCGTAGCTTAGAACAATTAGTAACGGGCTACTAATGAAGTGAAGCATATACTAGATAGAGTAATAAGCAGAAGAATATAAAGAAGACATAAAAGGAGGAAACAACCTAAAATATATATATACGAAAGCTAAACCATCCCACGACTTGGAATCATAGTATAAAAGCTACTACTAAATATACAAAGTACAAGAAAGTACAAATAAGGAATATACAACTATCTCTGAGTAGAGACAGAGTACATAGAAAAAAAGAAGAGATAAAGCCAAGACTCGGTTTCCAAGAGCTCACCCTAGGTATCAGATTTTCCGAAAAGATGCATGAGTCTGCATGATCAACGACAATAGATCAACCTAGGATTTGCACTAGGAAGATGCAGAAGTGTAGTATGAGCACTAGTTTCAAAGCAGTAGTTACCCCATAGGCATCATAGGCTGACTGAGCAAATATATGATAAAAAAATAGTATAAAGCAGATAGGAAAGAAGTAGTCACAAAAGCAAACAGAGGAAAGCACACAGAAACTAGCAACAAATAGAAGACAAGGATAATACAAGTATAATATGTTAGCCACAGAAGATGCATCACAAAACACATGTAAAAAAGTAGAGAATACACCTGGATTCTTGCAACAAAAATGTATATAGAGATTTTAAAAAGATGACAATATACTGATAACCGCAAATAAAAGGGGAAGAAGGAAGAGCAACATACATAATCATGCTAACGATATAATTCACAAGGTACGGATGATCGAACAAAACCCACATGAAGCTATAACATGAACAAGGACTATAATAGGAGCGAATAGACTAATCTACCTACAGTCCCAGTGAGAGCTCATACACCTAAGGAAAACATTCAAAACAAATCCTTCAGCATCCTATACTACTAGAGCGTACACTCAACTAACAACAAACAAGGGTAGAAACAAACACATAATGAATGATATGATATGATATAATATATCAGGTGTGCTAGTGGTACTGTATGTACCTCCTCCGGTGCCCCTATGCCCAGTAGGTAGAATCTATGGAAGGAGTCCTCCGTATACCTCTACTACACCGTATACCCCTCCTTTGGCACTCGCAGCTCGTAGCCCCTAGTCCGGATCAGCAGGATCCATGGAGATATCCGCGACCACATATAAAATCTCAAAATCCCCAAAGTGAGTGCCCAGAATTTATTCCGATCTAAAATCAATAAACGTCAAAATCTCAATATGAGTGCCTGGATTCTATCTGGGTCTAAAGTCAGTAAATCTTAAAATCTCCATACTTGTGCCCAGAGTCTATTCGAGTCTAAAATTAGTTATAAAATACTTCAAGAACCCAGATCGGCCTCTTGCTCCATATAATATTTTTACTCCAAGAATACCAAAAAACTAGTTTTAAATCTGCTTATAGCCATTTATACTGCAAATAGTCCCTCGAGGCCATCCAAGGTATAGAAAACTGGTGATAGCTAGGCTTGCAACCATAATAGTTGTAAATAGTCCCTCGAGGCCATGCAAGCCATAATGATATGCCCAAACATAATTAATAGCTCAATAACTAAGAATAAACCTACCTGCTCTGCACAGGCTCCATTCACTCTATTGCATAGATAAGCAGCTCATAATTCATAAACCGATGTTCGAGACATAGATATTTTCAAATCCCACCATCTATGATCCAAAGGTTCATTTAAGGCTACACGGGGCAACAAGGGGTAATATAGTAACGAGTTCAAATACTAAAGCTAACTTCGGAAAATAAGATGGACAGGCAGAAAATAGACAAGATCTAGGGTGACAACCTAGTAAAACCAACCCAAAGATGCTAAATAGTACAATTATATCTTACGTACGCAAAGTCTAAGGTGGGTAAGCCATAACCTACAACGCATCCAATAATAAGATATTGGAAAGCCAAAGTCGGAGCCCAAACTTCTTTGAAAAGCTCCGAATAGCAATCACACTATCAAGAACATAATCTACGCGTTTAAGCAAAACTAAGGACACCCATATTGCTAATAGTTAAGTCAAGTTAAAGTTTATGTCTAAAGCAGGCCTGTGGGCCCTGTGACCTAAAACCTTAAACAGAAATTACTATGATGTTTTGAACATTATTAAGGACACGTGCTCAAAAATTGAGCAAGATTGGAGGAGGAAAAGGGTGAAAATAGCCTCTACAAGCCAAGAATCAAAGAGAGAATTAAAACGAAGAATTAATGAAATTAAAGAAGAAAACTTATGATTTGGAGTGAAGAAAATGGTTATAATAAGCTCCCATAGAGAAATGGAGCTTGGGCTCAAGAGAAAATGGAGAAAAAAGAGTTGGGGAAGTTTAAAATGAAATTGGAGAAGAAGGCATGCAATATATGCTCACAACCGCTACCTAAGAGCAGGTAGCCATGTGAACACGCACGCCAGGGCAAGGCAGATGCAAGGCCAGGAGGCATGCCAGGAGGCATGCCAGTGCGCACGCGGGCAGTCCACCATGCGCTCAGGCACGCACACACTGCCTGCTTGCCACATAGGCGATAGGTAACAAAGGGAGGGGTTGGCTGGCCTTAAACGCACACGTGACCACCCATGCATAGGCGATGGTTAGGCTGGTTCCATACGAGCAACTAGCAACAAGCAACAACATCTAAGGCCAACCCAAAAATGTTCTCGGATAGACCCTCGGGAATGCATCTAAGGTCCTGCAAACACAAATGAACTATGCTACTCAATTAAATATGGCATTCTAGACTCAACGAAATCAAATAAATTCCTAGAAGAGGTTGATTTATCAAAAAGTGGGCCCCACTCCCAAATGGCTAACTTTCTAAAAACGAAACTCAAAGGCCAAAAATGAGTCTTGAAGCCTCGAGAACCAAACCAAAGGTTCCTCTAAATCAAAGTCAACATTATGGATCTAACTGTGTACATGAAATTTCCATCCGAGGTCGTCTTCTCTGAATGTTGGCAAAAGTCAAACTACTAAGTTCAACTGGCTAGAAAACACAGAAAGCAAGATAAAAGTAAACCAAAAGCTCACAGACTCCAATCAAGGGTCCAACTAGACCAAAATCCATGTTTCGGAGCTAACAGTACTGTCAGAATTTAATTCTGAGCATTTTCCCTAAGAATGTTGACTAAAGTCAATGATTTCCTAAGTTAAAGTTCTAAAATAGGGAAATGGTCATAACAGCCTAACGAATGGCTCGGGCACTAAAACACCAATCCCAGAAAGTCATATATGACCT
>QJPP01000951.1:0-125000 GCA_003996215.1 Jaltomata sinuosa
CTCCTCCTCCCCCCCTCCTCCTCCTCCTCCTCCTCCTCCTCCTCCTCCTCCTCCTCCTCCTCTGCCTTCCTATAGTGGCTTCAAGTCATTTATGACTTGCTGGGATCAGTAGTTTGGTTTTCCTCCTTCTTCTCCTTCTTTGCATTTACGCATTCATTGTATTGTTAGAGCCTTTTTGTAGTGGATTCAAGTTATTTATGGCTTGCTGGGACCAGTAGTTTGGTTTCCTGGTCATTCATTTGGTCATTTTAGTTGTTCGCCTATTTTAGATCTTTAAACTTAGAATTTCATTTACATTAGTCAACATTCTTAGCTAACATGCTCGGAATTGAATTCTAACAGTTCCGTTAGCTCCGGAATGATGAGTTTGGTCTAGTTGGACCTTTAGTTGAGGCCTGAGAACTTCGAGTGTAGGTTTTGTGTGATTTTCTCAGGTTTCAGGCCATTTAGAGCTAAAAGTTTAACTTTGTGTGACTTTCGATGATCGTAGTGTCAGATTCAAAATCTGATGATTTCATCAGCTCCAAAATGTTGAGTTTAGGCTAGGTAGATGGTTGGTTTGGGTTCCGATGAGTCAAACTCATTTCGAGCCTTTGAATTCCTTTTCGTTAGTGTTGACTTGGGTCAACATTTCTCTGAAACGACCTTGTATGGAAGTTTCGTTAATTCTGTTTAGTCCGAAATGTCATTTCCACTCTATTAACAATATTGGTTATTGAATATCGGTTTTCGATTGTGCCTGAAATGCTCCGTCGAGTTTTCTAAAAAGTGTAGAAAATCAGTTGCGGACAGCAGCTATTTATTGCTGTCATTTCGTTTTTTCCAGCCCTTCTCCTAACTTTTCTCACTCTAAAACTCAAAATTATCTCCACCATTTTGCTCTAATTTAGTTCTAATCCTTGGGGAATTATTTGTTCATCGATTATCTGTAGTTTTTCGCCTCTTGGTAAGTCATCTTCCCCAACTTGCCTTCTTTGATTTTTTCTCTTAATTACTCCATTGATGCTCATCCAAAGCTTGGATTTTGTGATAGATTCTATCCCCTAAGCTTGTGCGTGTTTGTGGGTGTAAAGTTTTATCCGTCTTGGGCTGATTTTCCGTTGTTTTGGTAAGTAATTATTGCCCAATTTTCTTTTTTATTTTCGAAATTTCCATTCTTTAATCCCCAACTTGGGCGGGCTGTTTTTGTGCCCTTCCCTTGTTCAATTGTTCTCAAATTTGGAGCATGCCTTCTTGGCATCGTTGGGGTCATCGTGGTTCTTTTAATTTTTGGTTTTGGGTTGCGGGCCCTGCAGGCCTGCTTTTGACCCGGTTATCAACCCGGCTATAATTGTAGCAATATGGGTATCGTTAGACTCGTCTTAATATTTTATTCATGAATTTGATAGTTTAATTCTCGTTCAGAGCTTCTCGAAGCAACTCGGCCTCGAATATCGTCGTTTCCGCAGCTTATCGTCGGACGACAGGTAGGTTACGACTTAACTCCCTAGACTTCGCATATATCGGGTAAAATTATATTAGTTGGCATCCTTGGGTTGGGTTATTAGGTTGGTACCACAGACCTTGACCGCTTTTCCATGATTCGTCCTATTTCTTTCCTCCGTTGTGTGTAGTATTCCTATTAGTTAATATATTTATTACCCTTGTGACCCAGTGAAGTCTTGTTGACTCTGGAACATAAAGGTGGGATTATTGGGAATGTCCGCGATTCTCGAACATAGTAACATCCTTCTAGGCTGGTTATGCTTAATGAGTAGCTTCGAAGCCTGTGCAAGGCCCTTAGGTTGATTTTGAGCTGTCGGGCAGCTATTTGGGTTGATCATATCATTTCCATGCATATAAAGAGGGTTTTCCACGTTTTATTACGGTTTTTGGCTTCGAGCCTACGAAAACTTATTTTCTAAACCTTGCAGGGCCTCGGAGGCCCATTTTCGATAAAATTAGATTTGGAAATGATTTGAATTGATACATGGATATTCTTAGGGTAAAAGAAGGTTAAAGATATGGTTTTATCATTATTTACTACTATTTCTAGACTCAACCAGGTCGGAGTGCTAGCTGAGTTTCCTTACTGATTTGAAATGATATCACGCTTTGCCAGGTCAAGCATCTGAGATTTTTTTACTACTATTTTAGACCCGGTTGTTCCCGGGCACCCTTGGAAGGGTTTTTTGAGACATCTTTTTCACTGTTTTAGTCCTAGACAGGGTCTAGGCATGCATATTTGAGACTTAGCCACTAGCTTGAACCTGGACTCGATTTCAGAGGACACGTTTTGATTCTGAGTTTTAGTATGGGGTCTAGGACCTCCATGGATCTTGCCGCTCTAGGCTTGAGGCTTTGGGATGCGTGTGCCGGGGGGAAGGTTATACGATGAAGTAGAGGTATACGGTCTTTGTCCTTCCATAGAACCTGCCTGCTGGACCTGATCGTCACCGAAGGAGGTACATACAGAGGTTCTATTTCACCCCGAGGTTTTCATGCATCATATCATCCATTGTTTGAGATATCACCCTTGTTTGCTATTTGTTGATTTTACTCTCCTGTGGTATGGGATACCATAGGGTTAGTTTTCACTTGATTATGTTCCTCGGTTGTATGGGCGGCCGAGGGACAGTAGGTAGACTCTTATTACTTTATTCAGATATTATTCCCTGTTATGGTTGAGTATGAGCATGATTAGTTTAAGGTTGTGAGTTCCTGGATTGAGTTTTGTATGACTGGATTGGGTATTAATTCCTGTATGTCGATCATGTCTACCTTTATTCTTCTCTCCCTTTTTCCTTATACTTGAGGGTACCGGTATACCGCCCATTTCTAGAACTTATTCTTATATATACTATTTTTGCAAGGATCCCAGGTGTGTTGTCCTTGCTTTCACATGTGCCTGTTGTGTGTATATATTCTATATGCTTGCCTTATATGTTATTTTTGTTGTCTTCCCTCTGGGCTAGCTCCTATGTGATCATCGTTGAATTCTTTGACTGTTTGTTGCAACTCTGCCTGCTATTGCTCTTTTACTTTATATGTGCTCAGTCGACCTATGATACCTACTGGGTACCTTATGCTTTGCATTTGGTGCTCACCCTACCCTCTGCATCTTCTGGTGAAGATCCTAGTGTGGTCCATCACCGATAGAGTACCGGAGACTCATGCAGGGTGTTGATTTTGGATCACCCACGCTGAGGGTCAGCTCTTGGCGTTCAGAGCTTGACTTCAGTTATCCTTGGTGTATTTTGTACTCTTATAGTTTTGGAGACATTGTGTATATATGACTTTTGGACCTTTGTACTCCGTATGTAGTTCGACTCTTATACGCTTTGATACCAAATTTTGGGTTGGTTTAGATTTCGCTTGTTTATATCTCTTGTATCTATTTTCTTCTCATTATGCCCTTGCTTCCACTTATGTATCGAATCTTCCGCTTAAAATGTTAGAAGGTAGCCCATTACTAACCGTTCTGGGCTATGGGGATTGGTTTGCCTATTGGGGGGGTTGTAGGTGTCATCATGTCTGAGAAATTAGGTCGTGAAAGCTTGGTATCAGAGCTCTAGGTTCACCGGTGTCATCGCTATAGGATTTAATGTCTAGTAGAGTCCTGCGGATCGAGGCATAGACGTTCGTGCTCAATCTTTGGGAGGCTATAGTGACATCTTAAGAAACTGGACATTTCTTGTCTCTCTCTCGTGTGTAGTATCCTTGAAAGTTTCTAGAAATCTCACTTATTCTGGTTTACTCTTTCATAGATGGTTTGTACGATATTTTCAGCTTCTGGCAGAGGAGAGCCTCATGCCCTTGTATCTCCAACTCCAGCTAGGGGCCGGGGTAGTCACCGGGGTAGAGGTAGGGGTCGAGCGTGCCCCAGAGCAGCGGCACCTGCTAGAGCTGCTAGAGTGGATATAGAGCCTGAGTATGACTATGAGCCAGAGTTAGCTCCAGAGCAGCAGCATATGGGCCCGGAGACAGCCCAGGAACCACCAGCTCCAGTACCAGTTCTAGCATCAGTTTTTGTGCCAGCTTCAGCCCCAGCTCAGTCTTCAGATATTCAGAGTTTGTTACTTCAGCTATTGGTTATGATTGGGGAGCGTCCTTATGAGATAGCCCAGACATCTGCTCAGGGGGCATCAATGGGTGTTCATAGTTCAAGAGCTCAGCCGGCTACTATGGCTCCCCATGCTGAGGTTGTTCCAGTTCCATCAGTTTCCCAGCCTCTTGCTCCTCGCCCTATTATGACAGAGATGGAGCAGAAGGCCTTAGGTAGGTTTCTAAGATTGGCACCGCCAAGATTCGCAGGTACATTGGGTCAGGACCCATATGAATTTGTCACTACCTACGAGTAGATGTTGCACCATTTGGGCTTATTGGAGACACACGGCGTTGGCTACACTTCATATTAGCTGGAGGGTCCATCGAAGTTATGGTGGAGGGCACAGGTTTCTTGAAAACCTTCTACATCACCTCTCTTGACCTGGTCTGAGTTTTATAAGGCCTTTATGGCCATGTTCTTGCCACAGAGTGACCGAGAGCATCGCAGGGAGAAGTTCACTAGACTTTCTCAGGATACCATGACCGTCTCAGAGTATGAGATCCAGTTCCATTAGCTTTCTCCATTTGGAGCCATGATTATGCCTACTGAGGGCGATAGAGTTCGTAGATTTGTTTAGGGGCTACAGAGAGAGTTCAAAGATCCTGCAGAGATACTAGTTGCTAGCGGACGGTCATTCCAAGACATTGCATACTATACCCGCACAGTTGAGGATTCGCGTTATCATGACACCAGGGCCAAAGATAAGAGGCCTCGACATCAGGGTTGTTACAGTGGTTCTAGGCATAGTGGTAGAGGTTCCGGCTAGTGGGGCTGAGGTTAACATCCACAGTAGCATCAGGGTCAGTCTAGCCGACTAGTACAGGCATCACTTCAGGCTTCTGTTCTCAGTTTGAGTAGGGTCAGGGTAGTCAGCAGGGTCACAGTGGTCAGCCATCGAGAGGTACAGATTCTGGGGCATCAGGCCATGGTGGCCATTCGGGTTCTACTGGTTCATCACGACCGAGTAGGTCATCAGGGGCTTTCTATACTTGTAGTGTGGTTGGTCACTTTGCTAGAGATTGCCCCCAGCAGGGTACAATTCATCTTGCCAAGCCATTATGAGAAGTTCATCCTCTGTCTAGAGGGGGTGGTGGTCAGTCTAGGGGTGGTGCTCGACGTGGAAGAGCAGTTGGTAGGGATGGCAGTCGGTCAGGTAGAGGTCGTCGTCAGTTCTATGCGGTCCCTGGGAGATGGGAGGTAGAGGCCTCCGATGCTGTGATCACATGTATGATTTCTGTATGCCGTCAGCCAGCTTATGCTTTGTTTGATCCTGGATCCACTTGTTTATATATATCTGCCTACTTTCTACCTTGTTTGGGGTTGGCTAGTGAGCCATTGTATGTTCCTGCTTTTGTTTCGACCCCAGTAGGAGATTCTTTAGTAGTGGATTGGATTGTGAGATCCTGTGTGATATTTGTTAGTGATTTGGACACTTGGGCTGACTTGATGATACTTGATATGTTGGATTTTGATGTGATACTGGGCATGGACTGGTTATCCCCTCACTGTGAGGTTTTGGACTACTATGCCAAGACCGTTACCATACCCATGCTCGATGTATCTCTGGTTATGTGGCAGGGTTTTGTTAGCCATGCACCGTCAGGGATTATTTCTTGTCTTCAAGCTAGCAAGATGATATCCTGTGGGTGTTTAGCTTATCTAGCATATGCCCGAGATGCTAGTGCTGACCCTACATCTCCTGAGTCTTTTCTTGTAGTTAGAGACTTTCTATATGTGTTTCCTACCGACCTTGCAGGACTTCCACCTGAGAGGATATTGATTTCGCCATTGAGTTAGAGCCAGGCAAAAGGCCCATTTCTATTCCTCCCTACCGTATGGCTCCTACTGAGTTGAGAGAGCTTAAGGAGCAGCTCCAGGATTTGTTAGCTAAGAGGATTATAGACCGAGTGTGTCTCCTTGGGGTTCTTCTGTTCTCTTCATGAAGAAGAAGGATGGGTTGATGCAGATGTGTATTGATTATCGGCAGCTGAATAAGGTGATTGTGAAGAATAGGTATCCGATGCCCAGGATTGATGACTTATTTGATTAGCTTCAGGGTTCCGCTGTGTTTTCTAAGATTGATTTGAGGTCCAGCTACCATCAGTTGAGGATTGGGCGGAGGACATCCCTAAGACAACATTCAGGACACATTACAGCCAGTATGAGTTCCTGGTTATGTATTTTGGGTTAATTAATGCCCCCAAAGCCTTCATGGACTTGACGCACAGGGTGCTTAGCCAGTACTTGGATATGTTTGTGATAGTCTTCATTGATGACATCCTGGTATACTCGAGGAGTAGAGATGAGCATGAGCAGCACTTGAGGACTGTACTTAAGACTTTGAGAGATCATCGACTTTATGCCAAGTTCTCAAAGTATGAGTTTTTGTTAGAGTCAGTTGCATTCCTAGGGAATGTGGTGTCTAAGGATGGGATTAGAGTTGATCTGGGTAAGATTTCTGAAGTTAGTGATTGGCCTAGACCTACTACTCCTACTGAGGTTCGCTGCTTTGTTGGGTTAGCCGGGTATTGCAGAAAGTTTGTTCAGGGATTTTCTTCCATACCACCACCCTTTAATATGCTGACTAGGAAGGATGTTCCATTTCAGTGGTCTGATCAGTGCGAGGATAGATTCCAGAGGCTTAAGGCCTTATTGACTTCAGCTCTAGTTTTGGCTTTGCCGGTTGAGGGTCAGAGTTTTTCCGTGTATTGTGATGCTTCAGGGGTCGGTCTTAGTTGTCTGTTGATGCAGCAGGGTCGAGTGATAGAATATGCATCAAGATAGCTGAAGTTTCACGAGTGCAACTACCCCACTCATGACTTAGAGTTGGCGGCGGTAGTCTTCGCGCTCAAGATCTGGAGGCACTATCTATAGGAGTTCATTGTGAGATATTCACCAACAATCGTAGTCTTCAGTACATTACAAGTAAGCGCGAGTTGAACTCGAGATAGAGGAGATGGATTGAGTTGCTGAAGGACTATGATTTCACTATTTTATACCATTCGGGCAAGGCAAACATGGTAGCGGATGCCTTGAGTCGAAAAGCGGTGAGTATGGGCAGCCTAGCTTCACTTTCAGCTTATGAGCGACCGTTGGCCTTGGACATCCAGTCCTTGGCTAACCTTTTGGTTAGGCTTGACTTATCGGATCCCAGCAGAGTTCTTACAAGTGTTGAGGTTCGTTCTACTCTAGTTGATCAGATTCAGAGCCGACAATTCGAGGATCAAAGTTTGTGTGACCTTCATGATCAGGTGGTTCGAGGTGAGGCCAGTTGGGCTACCTTAGGTTATGATGGGATTCTGAGGTTTGAGGGTCGACTTTGTGTTCTGAGAGTTGGTGATTTGATATAGTTGATACTCTGTGAGGCACATTGTTCCAGATACTCCATCCATCCTGGCACAGCGAAGATGTATAGAGACATGAGATAGCTTTACTAGTGGAGTGGTATGAAGTGGGACATGGCAGAGTTCGTATCTCGGTGCTTGAACTATCAACAGGTGAAGTTCGAGCACATGAGATTGGGTGGTTTGATGCAGTGACTTCCCATTCCTGAGTGGAAGTGGGAAGGCATTACTATGGACTTTGTTGTTGGTTTGCCTTGTACTACTTGGGGGTTTGACTCCATTTGGGTGATCGTTGATAGGCTGACCAAGTCAGCATATTTCTTGCCGGTTCAGACTTCCTACGGGGAAGACAGGTTAGCTAAGATCTATATTCGTGAGATTGTATGGTTGCACGGGGTCCCAGCTTCTATCATTTCAGATCGCGGCACTCAGTTCACATCTCAGTTCTGGAGAACTATACAGAGGGATTTGGGTACGGAGGTTCAGCTTAGTACTGCTTTCCACCCTCAGACGGATGGCCAGTCCGAGAGGACCATTCTGGTCCTGGAGGACATGCTTCGGGCCTGTGTACTTGAGTTTGGAGGTTCATGGGATCAGTTCGTGCCATTGGCCGAGTTCGTGTATAATAATACCTTTCATTCGACCATTGGCATGTCACCTTTTGAGGCTTTATATGGTACGCGTTGCAGATCGCTGATTGGTTAGAGTCCAGACCGCAGAATACATACTTACTTAGAGATTCCTTGGACCAAGTTTGTTTGATTCAAGATAGACTTAGAGCGGCCTAGAGTAGGCAGAAGAGCTACGCCAATCGTAGGCTTCGAGTCTTGGAGTTTAGTGTTGGTGACCGGGTTTTCCTCCGAGTATCGCCCATAAAGGGCGTGATAAGGTTTGGTCGGCGGGGCAAGCTTAGCCCCAGGTTTATTAGGCCATTTTAGATTCTACAGCAGATTGGTAGTGTTACCTACATGTTAGCCTTGCCTTCGATGTTTTCAGATGTTCACCCAGACTTTCATGTCTCGATGTTCCGCCGGTATGTGCCAGATGACTCTCATGTGTTGCATTGGGATTCAGTTCAGTTGGATGAGAGGTTATCATCTGTTGAGGAGCCGATAGCTATTCTAGCCAGAGATATCAGGAGATTAAGATCTAGGAAGATTTTGATTGTGAAAGTTCAGTGGAGACATTATCCAATCGAGGAGGCTACTTGGGAGACCGAGAGTGAGTTGCGAGCTTAGTATCCGCAGTTGTTCGAGCCTTTAGGTACTCCCTTCTTCTTGACTTTCGAGGACGAAAGTCTTTTTAGTAGTGGATGTTATGATGACCCTTCCAGTCATCTTCGCGTTTACGCATTCATTGTACTGTTAGAGCCTTCCTGTAGAGGCCCCAAGTCATTTATGGCTTACTGGGACCGGTAGTTCAGTGCCCTGGTCGTTCGTTTGGTTGTTTTAGCCGTTCGCCTATTTTAGACCTTTAAACTTAGAATATCATTGACTTTAGTCAACATTCTTAGATAACGTCCTCAGAATTGAATTCTGACAGTTCCGTTAGCTCCGAAGTGATGAGTTTGGTCTAGTTGGACCTTTAGTTGAGGCCTGAGAACTTCCGGTGTGGATTTTGTGTGGTTTTCTCAGTTTTCAGGCCATTTGAGCTGAAAGTGTAATTTTGGGTGACTTCCGATGGTCGAAGTGTCGGATTTGAAATCCGATAATTCCATCAGCTCCGAAATGTTGAGTTTGGTCTAGGAAGATGGTTGGTTAAGGTTCAGGGTGAGTTGGACTCATTTTGAGTCTTTGAGTTCCTTTTCGTTAGTGTTGACTTGGGTGAATATTTCTCTGAAACGACCTCGTATAGAAGTTTTGTCAATTTCGTTGTGTCTGGAATGTCGTTTTCACTCTATTAACACTATTGGTTTTTGAATATCGGTTTCCGATTGTGTTCGAAATGCCCCGTCAAGTTTTTTAAAAAGTGCTGAAAATTAGCTGCGGACAGCAGCTATTTATTGCTCTCATTTTATTTTTTTTCAGCCCTTCTCCTCACTTTTCTCACTCTAAAACTCAAAATTCTCCCCACCATTTTGCTCCAATTCAGTTCTAAACCTTGGAGAATTATTTGTTCGTCGATTATCCGTAGTTTTTTGCCTCTTGGTAAGTCATCTTCCGCAACTTGCCTTTTTCGGTTTTTCTCTTAATTCCTCCATTGATGCTCATCCAAAGTTTGGATTTTGTGATAGATTTTGCCCCCTAAGATTGTGCATGTTAGTGGGTGTGAAGTTTTATCCATCTTGGGCTGATTTTTCGTCATTTTGGTAAGTAATTCTTGCCCAATTTTCATTATTTAATCCCCAACTTGGGCGGGCTGTTTTGGTGCCCTTCCCTTGTCTAATTGTGCTCAAATTTGGAGCATGCCTTCTTGGCATCGTTTGAATCATCGTGGTTCTTTTCGTTTTTGATTTCAGATTGCGGGCCTCGCGAACCCGCTTTTGACCCGAATATCAACCCGGCTACAATTGTAGCAATATGATTATCGTTAGACTCGTCTTAACATTTTATTCATGAATTTGATAATATGATTCTCATTCAGAGCTTCTCGGAGCATCTCGGCCTCGGATATCGTCGTTCCCACAGCTTGTCGTTAGAAGACAGGTAGGTTACGACTTAACTCCCTAGACTTCGCATATATCGGATAAAATTATACTAGTTGGCATCCTTGGGTTGGGTTATTAGGTTTGTACCACAGACCTTGACCGCTTTTCCATGATTCGTCCTATTTCTTTCCTCCGTTGTGTGTAGTATTCCTATTAGTTGATATATTTATTACCCTTGTGACCCAGTGAAGTCTTGTTGACTCTGGAACATAAAGGTGGGATTATTGGGAATGTCCGCGAGTCTCGGACATAGTAACATCCTTCTAGGCTGGTTATGCTTGCTGAGTAGCTTCGAAGCCTGTGCAAGGCCGTTAGGTTGATTTTGAGCTGTCGGGAAGCTATTTGGGTTGATCATATCATTTTCATGCATATAAAGAGGTTTTTCCACGTTTTGTTAAGATTTTTGGCTTCGGACCCATGAAAACTTATTTTCTAAACCTTGCATGGCCCCGGGGGCCCATTTTCGATAAAATTGGACTTGGAAATAATTTGACTTGATACGTGGATCTTCTAGGGATAAAAGAAGGTTGAAGATATGATTTTATCATGATTTAATACTATTGATAGACTCGACCGGGTCGGAGTGCTAGCTGAGTTTTCTTACTGATTTAAAATGATATCAGGCTCGGCCGGGTCGAGCATCTGAGATGTTTTTACTATTGTTTTAGACCCGGTTGTGCCTGGGCACCCTTGGAAGGGTTTTTGAGACATCTTTTTCACTAGTCCTAAACAGGGTCTAGGCATGCATATTTGAGACTTAGCCACTGGCTTGAACCTGGACTCAATTCTGGAGGACACATTTTGATTCTGAGTTTTAGTATGGGGTCCAGAACCTCCATGGACCTTGCCGCTCTAGGCCTGAGGCTTTGGGATGCATGTGTCGGGGGGAAGGGTATACGGTGGAGTAGAGGTATATGGGTTGTGTCCCTCTATGGAACCTGCCTGCTAGGCTCGATCGGCACCAGAGGAGGTACATACAGAGGTTCTATTTCACCCCGAGGTTTTCATGCATCATATCATCCATTGTTTGAGATACCACCCATGTTTGTTGTTTGTTGATTGTACTCTCCGGTATTATGGGATAACAGAGAGTTTGTTTTCACTTAATTGCGTTCCTCGATTGTATGGGCGGCCGAGGGACTATAGGTAGACTTTTGTTACTTTATTCCGATATTATTCCCTGTTACGGTTGAGTATGAGCATGATTACTGTAAGGTTGTGAGTTCCTGGATTGAGTTTTCTATGACTTGATTGGGTATTAATTCCTGTATGTCGAGCATGTCTACCTTTATTCTTCTCTCCATTTTTCCTTATACTTGAGGGTACCGGTATACCGCACATTTCTAGAACTTATTCTTATATATATTGTTTTTGCAAGGATCCCAGGTGTGTTGTCCTTACTTTCACCTGTGCCTGTTGTGTGTATATATTCTATATGCTAGCCTTATATGTTGTTTCTGTTGTATTCCCTCTGGGCTAGCTCCTGTGTGCTTGTCGTTGAATTCTGTGACTGTTTGTTCCTACTGTGCCTGCTATTGCTCTTTTACTTTATATGTTCCAAGTCGGCCTATGATACCTACTGGGTACCTTATGCTTCGCATTTGGTGCCCACCCTACCCTATGCATCTTCTGGTGCAGATCCTAGTGTAGGCCATCGCCGATAGAGCGCCAGAGACTCATGCGGGTTGTTGATTTTGGATCATCCAGGCTTAGGGTGAGCTCTTGGCGTTCAGAGTTGACTTCAGTTACCTTTGGTGTAATTTTTACTCTTATATTTTTGGAGACATTGTGTATATATGACTTTTGGACCTTTGTACTCCTGATGTAGTTCGTCTCTTATACTCTTTGATACCAAGTTTTGGGTTGGTTTAGATTCTGCTTGTTTATATCTCTCTTGTATCTATTTTCTTCTCATTATGCCCTTGCTTCCGCTTATGTATCGAATCTTCCGCTTAAACTGTTTGAAGGTAACTCGTTACTAACCGTTCTGGGCTACGGGGATTGGTTAGCCTCCTGTGGAGTTGTAGGTATCATCATGACCGAGAAATCGGATCGTGACACTTCTTCTTTTCTCCTGCATTGATTGTTTTGACTTAGTATTTAATATTTTCACCTTTGCATTTATTGATTTGTCCGTATGCATTTATTATTTTATTCTTTTTTTCTCATTTATTATCTTTATATTTTTATCTCCTTTTATCCTTTACAATATTATTTGGTACTATTTTTATTATTTGTTTCCTTATTTTTTTTTCTTTTTTAGTTTGTTTTTATCTCTATTTTTTCGTTAGTGCATCTTCTTTTTTAATTTTTTGATTTTAAATATTTTTGCCTTTTTCAGAAAAATGAACTAACTATTTTTATATTAATAAAAATAAAAATAAATTAAATAACTAGATTACAATAAAAAAGAATTAAGAAAAATAATAAAGTCCACTAGCTCGTTCATTTTCAAACAAAATTAATGAAAATATATATTTATTTATTTTTACTTTTGCAAATGAAAACAAAACTTGTATTTAAAATACAATTTTATTATTTTGTAATTAATTTTACAAAAATTAACTTGCTAAAACTGATATAAATTAAAATATCAAATAAAGCATAAATTATGTGATACCCTATTAGAATATGATATAGTACCACGTAGATATCACTGAATACGAGAAATGTTGAAGCTGAGTTGAATAATACCATATCGATATATAGATATACTGTGATGGTATCATTGAGGACTGAGAACCGTCTCACCAAAGAACTGATGCACAGCTCAATGATACCATATCAGTATATAGATATGTCATAATGGTATCATGGATGATTGTACCAAATCATTGAAGGACTGAAGCAGACGTCAATGATACTATGCCAGTATATAAATATACTATGATGGTATATCTGAAGGATTGAAACAGACCTCGGTGATACGATGATAGTATATAGATATACTTTGATGGTATCATGGAGGACTGAAGAGTGTCTCACTGAAGAACTGCAACCTTAATGATACCATGACAGTGTATAGATATATTATGATGGTATCATTGAGGATTGAAGCAAACCTCAATGATAACATGATAGTATATAGATATAATGTGATGGTATCATTGAGGATTGAGTGGTGTCTTATTGAAGGACAGAAGCAGTTCTCCATGATACCATGTCAGGATATAGATATATTGTGATGATATCATGGAGGGCAGAAGAGTGTCTCATTGAATGACTAAGCACTCCTCCATGATACCATCACAGTATATCCATATACTGATATGATATCATAGAGGACTGCTTTAGTCCTTCAATGAGACATTTTCAGTCTTTCATGCTATCATGTTAGTATATAAATATATTGTGATGGTATCATAGAGGGCTGAAGAGTATTCTACTGAAAGACTTGAGTAGTCCTCAAAGAAAATTAGTAGAAATTAAAAAAAAAAGAGTGACAAAGTAAAAGAAGTTAGATTAGGGAGAAAAAATAAAAGAAAAAAATGAATTAACTAATATTATTGAAAAAACTAGAAAAAAGAAAATGAAAAAAAGAAAGAAAAGAAAATAAAAAAAATTATTAAAAAAGAGATAAAATTGAGTATGAAATAATATTATGGTGAAAAATCAAATGAACGAAAAAGGAGAAAAAAGATAAAGAATAAAGAAAAAAAGTAGAGAAATAAAAAAAAGAATAAATATTTACCATATCAGTTATCTTGTTTATTATATATATAAAAAACAGTTAAGAAAAAAAGCAAAAAAAAAAGAAACATCAATAAAATTAGATTATAGAGGAAAAAAGGAAAAAGAAAAAATTGAAAGGAAACAAGAAATAAATAAATTAAAAAATAAATAGGTAAATGAAAAATTAAAATACAACAATCAAGAAGTCAAAACTAATTATGGTGAAAGAATAAAATAAAAAATAACATGATTTGGAAATGAAGAAAAAAAAAGAACAAGAAAAGTAGAAAACAATGAAAAAATATAAAAAGGAAGAGAACAAAAAAAATGTTAAACCTTTTCCAAAATAACAAAAAAGACAAAGCACAAAAGACAAAAAAAATTGAGTGGGCGCTGACATCTTGCTGACATCATCCAAAAAAAGAAAACCAATTATCATTTTAGGTAATAGGGGATTTGAGTGTAAATATTTTACTCCTTGTGGGCATAACAGTTGTTTTCTCAATAAATTATGGACTTGGTCCATTAGCCCATTAATCACCAACTAAATTAATTATTTAAAAATTACTCGGTAGTTAAATAACCTTCGCTAAATAAATAATTCAAAATTCTCATTTAAGATTGACAAGAAGGGTCTTTATGAAAAAAGAGTTTTAGTACTCAAAATGACATAACGGGTTGTTACAATAATGCACGTGAGAAGTAAATTGATATCTACTCTTACTATATCTAGCTGAAAATCAAACGTGTGCTTCACTAATATTTTCCTATAATTACATGTATTACTAAGATATTGAGTCCTAGAATATTTATATACTTTTTGTCTTATTTAGGAGATTTTCGATTCATAATTATTTTTTAACTCTCTTCGATAATTGTCTAAATAATTTATAGAGATACAAAAAATACACACACACACATACACAGATATATGTATAATCCATGGAAAATATTTTTCTCCATACAAAACACACCCTTACTATTAAAACAAGAGTTGAAAGGAAACCTGAACGTTAATCAAATGAAAAAATAATCATTCCTTATTTACTGAGTTCTTCAAGAGATATTAAAGATGGATAACTTTTATTATTGAGAAGAGTAGCTAATTAGATCAGTAATTAGTGTAAAAGGGTCATACTATAAATAGCCACTTTCTAATGTTAATTATTTTTAGTTAAGTATTTTAGCTCTTTCACTTAGTTAGTTATAACTAACTAGGATCATCAACTGATTTGTATGTGTATATATACACCTAGTTGTGTACTTGATCAAGCAATAATAATGATTCTCTCTTTTACAATCAATTGCTTTCATCTTCTTCCTCTTCCCTCATTCACTCTTCTCTCTTAGTCTTCTTCTTTCTTCTTTCTTCTTTCTTCTTTACTGAACCAACTCCATAATCATGAATGGAGACTGATAACTTCTACATGATATCAGAGCAGTAAAGATCTGCTAAAATTTTTGCACTTACTTTTTTTCAATCGAAAGAGTTCTTCTTCAATTTCTTCGTTCTTCTTGTTCTCTGAGAAATACTAGAGATTATGCAATTTTTTAAAATTTAAGGTTGCAATTTTCTGAAGAAAATCATAAGTATATTCAATTAGATTCCTCAATCATGTCAACAATCAGAGATGGAATCTGAAAATAATACTGGAAATGAAATTGGAATCACACATCTTCGAACCTCTAACAGTCAGACAAGTCATGGAGTTTGTCAAGCCATGGATCATAACCACACTCTGTATCTTCACCTTAGTGATGTAAGTGGTATCTCACTGATTTCTTTACAACTGTCTGGTTCTGAAAATTTTTCTTTGTAGAATAAATACATGAGAATTGCTCTTTTAGGGAGAAACAAACTAGTTTTTGTTGATTGTTCTCGGAAGAAAGAGAATTTTAGTCAGGAATTGAGATATCAGTGGGAAAGGTATAATGCTATATTCCAATCTAGGTTAATGAACATGGTTAGTAATAATATCTTGGGGGTACGGTTTATGCAACTACTGCATATGAAGTTTGTGAAGATGTAAAAGAAAGATTTGAGAAGGTGGATGGATCAAGAAGTTTTAACTTGAACAAAGAAGTAGCTACAATCGTGCAGGGTACTTCTTATGTAGCTGTGTATTTCATAAAGCTCAAAGAACTTTGGGTAGAACTTGAAGAATTAGTACCACCTCCAAGTTATAACTGTGAGCAATCTAACGAGTTCTTAGAGTAGTTGCAAAGATAGAAATTGTATCAGTTTCTGATGGGGCTTAATGTGTAATGACCGGGTTCATCATTACGAATAAACTTTTCATACCAAGTTTCAAGTTAGAAAACATCCGGGTTTGGGAGTTGAAAATTTTAGGCTAGGCTAGTCTCGGACGGTTTCTGAGCGAGGAATGGTATAAGGCAATCCGGGTAAGGATTGCATAATGAATCTTGTAGTGATCTTGCTTTTACGTTAGTTAAGACAGAAAGGAGTCCAGGGGACTTTTTGAAAATAAATTTGGGTAAGTAGAACTCCTGGTATCAAGGTTGATGTGAAGGGGTTGTTTCGGAACATCAGGGAACTAAGGTGTGTTGTAAAATGGATCCTTTTGGGTGAAATCCTGAGTTTCTGTCTGTTACGAGTGCGTTCACTATGTGATAGCGGCTACCTCTATAGAGGAATAATTTACTCTATAGCAGAAGTCAACTTGGTCAGCACCGACATAGCAGTCGATTCCTCTATGGTCGTGATGCTATAGCGGTGTATGGACCGCTATAGCAGTCCGAGTCAGGATTTAATGCAGAAACTTCCCCAAAATATTCAGTTTTCATCAAGAACATTTTGGGAGAAGGGCAAGGCTATTTTGGGAAAACTTTACTCATTTTCCACCATTTTTTATCCCTAAGGTAAGGATTCTACTCTCCTAACTTTGTACTATCTTTCCTACGTTGTAGAATTGCTAGTGGTGGACTTGGAGAAAGGTCTGGATTTACCTAGAAATGGTAGAATCCAGGGAATAGGGGGATTCTTAGGCATAGAAGTTCTTGGGTCTTGATTATTCTTGTTGGTTTATGATCAATTAGCCATAATTTTCTAAATGTATCCGTAAAAATGATAGAACTAGGTGAATTTATGGTGGGAAGGCTCGGGAATGGGTGGAATGATCATTGTTTGGCCTGGGGATTGGGATTTTTGCATAATCTAGGTAATTAGTAGGCCATGTGGACTAATTTTGGAAGCTTGTAATTATTTTTAGACCAAGAACAAGCACAGGATTTGGAACACGGGAAGGCTCCCGTCCAGTAGAGCTTTTCTGTAATTCGAGGTAGGTGATGGTTATCGTTTTCAAATATGAAATATATGTTCATGTTCTATTGCTTAGTGTTGTGTGAGTTGCATGCTTAGGGAATTGAGATTATGAATGTCTAGTTATCTGGTTATCAGTCTTGTTAAATGAACTTATTTGTTGCTTGTTGGTTCACAAGAATGCTTTATTCATTGTTTGTGATTGATTGGATTTTTGTGTGACATTCAGTTGGCTCAGCTACCACACTTGGTATATGTATGCTATTGGTAGTCTCGGGTACCACGCCTGGTATGGGATACTTATCGATTGGCTCAGGTACCACGCCTAGTACAGGATTCATAATGGTTAACGCGGGTACCACGCCTGATACGGGTTTGATTTACTTGCATTGACTGTATTCTTTCGATGGTTCCATGAGTGGACTGAGTTGTATTCTTGAATTGTGATTTCTGCATATGCTCCATGAGAGGTCGGGTGATTATATTTAATTGTGAGGTTGGTCTTAGTGTAGATCGGGATTTCATGTTGGAAACATAGGTGGTGTCCTAAGGATCCTTGGTGGGTCTGGGTTATGAAAAAGGGCATGTGTTATCATCATTGACTGTTTTCAATGGTTGTTAATTGGTTACATGTGGTTGAATAGTTAAGGAAGAGACTTGTAGTCTAGTTACACTGTTGACATGTGTACATGTTATTTTGCTTTACTCAGATTTGGTTTAATGTTCATATTTTATTTATTGGAGTTGGCCGATGATCCTTCAAGTACACGGTGGTTGTATACTGATTCTTCACTTGCCTTTCTTTTGTAAGTACATGACATCTTCCAGCGGTTGGCATGCGACCTCACTTGTAGTCCCAGCGCATTAAGATCTCAAGGGTGAGCTACTTTGGACGACTACCTTGTTTTGTTCATTTAGTTGTAGCCTAATTGTTTTGGGCTTAAACTCTTGTTTTTGCTTTTAGGGTTGCATCCCCATAATCTAAACAACTGGTAGAATATTTTGGTATGGTGACTTTCACGTTCTAGAGAGGTATTTCCGAAGATTCTATTTTATTAGCATTCTTGAGATTGTTAATGTTAGTTTCTTTAATGCAAACTGGTTTTGAGCTATTAGATTCCACTAAGTGTTGGCTTATTGATTGGTTCGCTCATCCAAGGGTAGGGTGAGTGCCACTCACAGTGGATTGGGCTGTAAAAAAGATGGTATCAGAGCCCTAAGTTCATTGATCTTGTCGTACCAAAATAGATCTAGTAGAGTCTTGCGGAACGGTATGGAGATGTCTGTACTTTTCATCGAGAGGCTATAGGACCTTAGGAAAACTATCTCTTCTTCCTTCCTTCGTGCTATAACTTGATTCCAATTAGTATTTGGTGATATAAATTGGTATCTAACTCCTTTCACTCTTTTTTTGCAGATGGTTAATACGAGAAACAATGTAGCAAGAGCAGCGGTCCCAGCAGCGAGCCCAACTGTACGAGGTAGAGAAAGAGGCAGGGGCAAGGGCCGAGGTAGAGCAACACCCGCCAGCGGTGGAGCTCAAGCTGATGCAGGTGCACGAGAGGCCACCTCTCCCCCACCTCAGGATCTTGTTGAGGAGAGAGTTAAGGTTGTCATTGAGGAAGGCGCAGATGAGGCAGAGGTGGCACCAGCTAGAGGTGCAGGCCTTCCCCTTATCCTGATCGAAGCATTTCAGTAAGTGGAGATTTCTTGGTGGACTGGTTGGTGCGGGAGACACCCTCACAGGTAATGCAGATCAGGTTCTAGGCACCCAACCATAGGTTGCAATGGATCCAAAGATGGATGTGTCATCGGGTACTGATGAGTTTTTCCATCTAATGATAGGACTGGTTATGACAGGGAATGAGCACGATATGCTGAATAAGTTTCTGAAGCTGAAACCTCCTACGTTTCAGGGTACTGATAAGGAAGATGCTTATGAATTTATATTGGACTGTTATAAAAGGCTGCACAAGCTGGGCATTGTGCAATAACATGGGGTTGAATTCATCACCTTTCAGCTGTAGGGTGATGCTAAGCAATATTGGAGGTCTCACGTGGAATGTCGGTCATCTGTTTTACCTCCACTGACTTGGACAGAGTTTCATGATCTCTTCTTAGAGAAGTATGTGCCCCGTACCTTGAGGAATCATAAGAAGGACGTGTTTCTGGCTCTTGAGCAGGGTAACATCTCAGTTTCAGCATATGAGGCCAAGTTTCATGCCTTGTCCCATTTTTCTACTCAGTTGTTGGGCATCGAGGAGGAGCGGATTCGCTTGTTTGTGAAAGGTTTGAATACTGAATTACAAGTGTTGTCAGTGGACATGACTTCAATAGGGAAAAGCTTCAATGAGGTCACAAACTATGTAAAGAAGTTAGAAGGGCTCAGGCAGGTGGGGCAGGCTAAAGTGCTAGCCAAGAAGTCCCATAATTATGGAAATTACAGTGCTTCATACTCCAGGGGCCACAATCAGCAGGTGTACTCTGCTCGTCCTATTTGGCCAGCTCTGCCAGCTGCTACTGGTGGTCATCCGGGAGCTAGTCAGCAGTTTTAAGCTCCTAGAGGCCAAGGAGCTTCTTATTCGTCTACCAATAGGCCTACTATTGATCACGGGTGTTTCCATTATGGTGATCTGGTTCACTTTAAGAGGGAGTGCCCTCATTGGCAGATGGGTAATCAGACTCAGCAGCAGTCCAAGGTTGTAGTTCCGGCAGGTAGAGGTGGCTATACTAGAGGTCGTCCACAATGTAAGCGATATAACTTCCAGGGAGGTTGGGGAGATAGAGGTAATGGTGGCGCGGGCAAGGGAGTGGCGCAGCTAGCCAGGGAAGTTGCTCAGATTGATGACCAGGCTCACTGTTATGCTTTATCGGGGAAGTCTGAGGCTGAGGCATCAGATGCAGTGATCACAAGTACCATTCTTGTCTGTGATAAGATGACTTCTCTACTATTTGATCCAGGTTCTACTTACTCTTATGTGTCTGTAAATTTTTCCTTGGGTCTAGAGTTGATTTGTGATGTCCTTAATTCCCCTATCCATATTTCTACAGCAGTTGGAGAGTCTGTGGTAGTGACTCATGTTTATCGCACTTGTCCTGTGGTGTTTGTGAGGTTGTAGACTTGGGTAGATTTGGTCATTCTGGACATGTTAGACTTTGATGTTATTTTGGGCATGACCTGGTTGTCTCCTTATCATGCAATATTGAATTATAATACTAAGACTGTGGCTTTAAAATTTCCGAGTAAGGATAGGCTAGAGTGGGAAGGTGTGTACAAGCCTAAGCTGACTAAAATCGTATCACTTATTCTGGCAAGAAAACTAGTGGGGAGAGGGTGTTTAGCCTTCTTGGCTCATCTCCGAGATGATAGTGTAGAGTCCCCATCGATTCAGTTAGTTCCAGTTGTTTCAGAGTTTCAAGAGGTGTTTTCGGCGAATTTGCCTGGTGTACCTCCGGACAGAGATATTTATTTTTGTATTGACTTAGAGCTGGGAACTCGCCCAATTTCCATTCCTCCATATCGTATGGCTCCGGGGAGTTGAGGGAACTTAAGACTCAACTTCAGGAGCTCTTAGATAAGGGTTTTATCCATCCCACTACTTCTCCTTAGGGTACTCCAGTCTTGTTTGTGAAAAAAGAGGATGGTAGTATGCAAATGTTCATAGACTACAGGCAATTGAACAAGGTTACCATCTAGAACAAGTATCCTTTACCTCGTATTTATGATCTCTATGACCAGTGTGACGACCGGGTTTGTCGTTACGGGTAAAACTTTTGTGCCAAGTTTAAAGTTAAAAAACTTCCAGGGTTGGGAGTTGAAAATTCTGGACTAGGCTAGTCTCAGCTTGTTTGTGAGTGAGGTATGATCTAGGGCAATCCAGATGAAGATTGGGTAACATGTCTGGTATTGAGCTTGTTTTCCTTGTAGTTGAGACATAGAGGAGTCCGGGGGACATTTCAAAAGTGAATTCGGTTAAGTGATACTCCCAGTATCGAGGTTGATGTGAAGGGGTTATTCCAGGACGTTGGGGATTCAAGGTGTGTTGTAAAATGGGCACTTTTAGGGAACTTTACGACTTTTTGTCTCGTGTCAACCGCCATACATTGCTATCGCAACCTTCACTATAGCATAGAAATTATCACTATAGCAGAAGTCAACATCGGTCAACACCGCTATAGTGGACAGTTCTGCTACGGCGGTACCGATATAGCAGAGCGTGGACCGCCATAGCAGACGAGACAGGATTTAATGCAGAAAACTTCCCCAAAATGTTCAATTTTCATCAAGAATATTTTGGGAGAAGGGCAAGGCAATTTTGGGCGAACTTACTCTATTTTCCACCATTTTTTGTCCTAAAGGTAAGGATTCTACTCCCCTAACTTAGTACTATCTTTCCTACGAAGTAGATTTGCTAGTCTTGGACTTGGGGAAAGGTTGTGGTTAACCTAAGAATGGAAGAATCCAGGGGAACAGGGGATTCTAGGGCGTAGTAGTTCTTGGGTCTTGATACTATTGTTGGGTTATGATCACTTAACCATGATTCTCTAAGAATATCTGCAAAAATGATGAACTTAGGTGAATTTATGGTGGGAAAGCTGGGGAAAGGGGTGGAATGATCACAGTTTGGCCTGGGGATTGGGATTTTTGTATAATCCGGGTATTTTAGGCTTGCCAATTTGATTGTAGTTATTGTGCTTTTGTTTCTAGACCAAGAACAAGCAAGGGATTCAGATAACGGGAAGGCTCCAGTTCAATAGATCTTTGAGCAATTCATTGTAGGTGATGGTTGTTGTTTTCCCAAAATGCATTATGTGTTCATGTACTACTGCTTAGTATTGTATGAGTTGCATGCTTAGGGAATGGTTTATGAATATCTAATTATCCGGTTATCAGTCTTGTGAAATGAACTAGTTGTTATTGCTTGTTGGTTTTACAAGTGTATTGTTGTTCATTGTTGTTGACTTTTGGATTTCTGTGTGACATTCGGTTGGATCGAGTACCATGCCTAGTACAGGTTACTTATTGGTTGGCTCGGGTATCACATCTGGTATGGGATACTATTCAGTTATCTCGGGTACGACACTTGGTACGGGAATTAAAAATGGTAGGCTCGGGTACCACGCCTGGTACGGGTTTGCTTTACTTCCATTGGTTGTATTCTTTATATGGTTCAATAAGTGGACCAGGTTGTATTCTTTATAAGTGATTCTGTAATTGGTCCATAAGAGGCCAGGTGATTCTAATTAATTGTGAGGTTGGTCTTAGTAAAGGCCAGGACTGCATGTCAACACTTAGGTGGTGTTAGGGGGATCCTGGGGTGGGTCCGGGCTATGTGGAAAGGTTATATGTTGTTGTAATTGAGTGTGTCAATGTTTGTCATTTGGTTAGATATGGTTGATAAGCTAAGGAAGAGACTTGTCGTCTGGTTATATTGTTGGCTTTTTATATGTTTACTGTACTTGACTCTGCTTTAGTTTATCGTGCATATCTTGTTTATTTGGAGTTGGCCGATGATCCTACCCGTACATGGTGGTTGTGTTCTGATTCTGCACTTGCATTTCTTTTTTGAGTACATGCAATCTTTTGGTGGCTGACGCGTGACCTCACCTATAGTCCCAGCGTTTCCATATATCAAGGGTGAGTTACTTTGGTCGAGCTACCTTGGTTTCTTCCTTTAGTTGTGTCCCACTTGTTTTGGGCTTAAACTCTCTTTTGTTTTAGGGTTGCATCCCCATACTTTAGACTTGGTAGATATTTTGGTACAATGACCTTCAGGTTCTAGGGAGTATTTTCCACAAATTCTCGTTATGATAATGATTTGAGATAATGAAATTTTAGATTATTTTATGCATTTGGTTTTGAGCTGTTAGATTTTGCTAAGTGTTGGGTCGGTGTTGATCCGCTCACCCGGGGTTATTACGTGAGTGCCACTCACAGCGGGTTGGGTCTTGACAATGATAGTATCGGAGCCCTAGGTCCATTGATCTTGTCATACAAAAATAGGTCTAGTAGAGTCTTGCTGATCTGTACGGAGACGTCTGTACTTCTCTTCAAGAGGCTATATGACTTTAGGAAAACTATCTCTTCTTTCTTCCTTCGTGCTATAACTTGATTCCAATTGGTATTTGGTGATACAAATTGGTATATAACTATTTCACTCTTCTTACAGTAGATGGTTAATACAAGGAACAATGGAGTGAGACCAGCGGTCCTAGAGGTCAGAGGTAGAGAAAGGGGCAGCGGCAGGTTCATGAGAGACCACCCTTCCCCCACCTCAGGATCAGATTGAAGAGAAAGTTGAATGGATGCAGAAGTCCTAGGATGGATGCAGCGTCGAGCACAAACGACTTCTTCAGGCCAATGCTAGGTGTGATTTTGACAGGGAATGAGCACGAGATGTTGACCAAGATCCTTAAGATGAAACCTCCTACATTTCAGGGTACTGAGAAGGAAGATGCTTATGAGTTCATATTGGATTGTTATGAGAGGATGCACAAGCTGGGCATTGTATAACAACATGGGGTTGAGTTTGTCACTTTTTAGCTGCAAGGTGATGCTAAGCAGTGGTGGAGGTCTCATGTGGAATGTCGGACATCGACCTTGCCTCCACTGACTTAGGAGAAGTTTCATGCTCTCTTTTTAGAGAAGTATGTGCCCCGTACCTTAAGGGATCGCAAGAAGGATGAGTTCCTGGCTCTGGAACAGGGTGGCATGTTAGTCTCTGCTTATAAGGCCAAGTTTCATGCCTTGTCTCAGTTTTCTACTCAGTTGTTGGGTTCTGGGAGGAGAGGATTCAATTTTTTATGAAGGGCTTGAATACTGAACTGCAGGTGTTGTCCGTGCACATGACTTCAGCAGGAAAGAGCTTCAATGAGGTTATAGACTATGTTAAGAAGTTAGAAGGGGTCAAGAAGGTTGTGCAGGCTAAAGTGTTAGCCAAGAAGTCCCAGAATAATGGAAACCTCAGTGGTTCGTACTCCAGGGGCCACAATCAGTAGGTATACTTTGCCTGTCCTATTTAGTCAGCTCTGCCAGCTGCTACAGGTCATCGTCCGGGAGCTAATCATCAGTTCCCAGCTCTTAGAGGCCAGGGAGCTTCTTACACATCTACCAGCAGGCCTACACTTGATCGCAGTTGTTTCTAATGTGGTGATCTGGGCCACTTTAAGAAGAAGTTCCCTCACAGACAGAATGGTAATCAGGCTCAGCGGTAGTCTAAGGTTGTGGTTCCAGAGGGTAAATATGGCTATGCTAGAGGTCGTCCACAGCGTGGGCGAGGTAACTTTCAGGGAGGTCGGGAGGACAGAGCTAATAGAGGAGCGGGCTGGGGTATGGCGCAGCCAGCCCAGGAAATCGCTCGGATTGATGATCAGGCTCCTTGTTATGCTTTTCCGGGGAGGTCTGTAGCTGATGCATCAAACATGGTGATCACAGGTACAATTCTTGTATGTGATAGGATGGCTTATGTACTTTTTGACCAAGGTTCTACATAATCTTATGTTTTTGTGAAATCTACTTTGGGTCTGGACTTGATTTGTGATATCCTTGATTCCACTTTCCATGTTTCCACCCCAGTTGGAGAGTCCTTGATTGTGACTCATGTTTATCGTACTTGTCATGTGGTATTTGTGGGGTTGCAGTCTTGGGTAGACTTGGTAATTCTGGATATGGTAGACTTTGATGTTATTTAGGGCATGACCTGGTTGTCTCCTTATCATGCTGTATTGAATTGTAACACTAAGACTGTGGCTTTAGAAATTTTGATAAGGATAGACTAGAGTGGGAAGGTGTGTACAGGCCTAAGCCGTCTAAGATCATATCATTTATTCGGGCTAGGAAACTAGTGGGGAGAGGGTGTTTGTCCATCTTGGATCATTTTCGGGATGATAGTGTGGAGTCCCCATCTATTGAGTCAGTTTCAGTTGTGTTAGAGTTTAAGGAGGTGTTTCCAGTGGATTTGACTGGTATGACTCTGGACAGGGACATTGATTTTTGTATTGACTTGGAGCCGGGCACTCGCCCAATTTCCATTCCTCCTTATCACATGGCTCCGGCAGAGTTAATGGTTTTATCCATCCCAGTGCTTTACCTTGGGGTGCTCCAGTATTGTTCATGAAAAAAAGGATGGTAGTATGCGTATGTGCATAGACTACAAGCAGTTGAACAAGGTTACCATCCTAAATAAGTACCCTTTACCCCGTATTGATGACCTTTTGGACCAGTTACAAGGTGCATTTATGTTTTCGAAATTAACTTAAGGTCAGAGTATCATAAGTTAAAGATTAGGCGCGAGGGCATTCCTAAGATTGCTTTTGGAACTTGGTATGGGCATTACGAGTTTCTAGTGATGTCGTTTCGGTTACCAATGTGCTGGCAGTATTCATGAGCTTGGATAATAGGGTGTTTAAGTCTTATGTGAATTCGTTCATCATCGTGTTTATAGATGACATTTAGATCTACTCAAAGAGTAGGGAAGAGCATGTTGAACACCTCCGTATGGTGTTGGATATTTTGAAGCACCAGAAACTGTATGTGAAATTTTCTAAGTGTGATTTTTTGTTGACTTCACTTGCCTTCTTAGGGCATGTGGTGTCATAAAAGGGGGTGATAGTAGATCCCCAAAAGATTGAGGCAGTCAAGAGTTGGGTCCGGTCGAGCTCTGTGACCGAGGTGAGAAGTTTTGTGGAGCTTGTAGGTTACTAACATAGATTTGTCAAGGATTTTGCCTCCATCGCTACTTACTTAACAAGGTTGACTCAGAAAGAGGTACCGTTTGTATGGTCCGACAAGTGTGAGGAAAGCTTCCAAAAACTCAAGACGCTTCTTACTATGGCTCCCATCTTTTCATTGCCGATTAAAGGTAAGAATTTTATTGTATGTTGTGATGCTTCACATTTGGGGTTTGGTGTTGTGTTGATGCAGGACAAGAATGTGATAGCATATGCTTTTAGGCAATTGAAGTTTCATGAGAAAAACTATCCAACCCATGACTTGGAGTTGGCAGCGGTGGTATTTGCACTCAAAAATTGGAGACACTACCTTTATGGTGTCAAGTGTGAGGTATTCACCCATCATTGCAGTCTACAACATGTATTTACTCAGAAGGACTTGAATCTGAGGCAGATGTGGTGGATAGAGTTGTTGAAAGACTAAGATGTGACCATCCAGTACCATCCGGGTAAGGCCAATGTGGTGGCATACGCATTGAGCCAGAAGACAGTCAGCATGGGAAGTTTGACTTTTTTGGGGGTGTCCAATTGACCATTTTCAAGAGAGTTTCAGGCTTTGGAAGCTAAGTTCATGCACTTTTAGGATGCACAGTTGAGCAAGCTTTGAAGCAGGGTAATATCCAGAGAGTCCAAAGATGCTGCATTGGATACTGCCGGGGTGATAAATTTCAGATGAAGGATATGTGTTCCTCGGATTGATGATATAATGCAGAAGGAATTAACCGAGGGTCATGGTTTTCGGTATTCGATTCATCTGGGCATAACCAAGATTTACAGGGACTTGAGGCAACTTTATTGGTGGCCGGGGATGAAAAGGGACATAGTTGATTTCGTGTCCAAGTGTCATAATTGCCAGCAGGTCAAATATGAGCACTAAAGGCCTGCAGGACTACTTCATAGGATGCCTATTCCCTAGTGAAAATGGGAGAGGATAGCCATGGATTTTGTGATAGGTCTTCCCAAGACTTTTGGAAAGCATGACTCCATTTGGGTCATTGTAGAAAGGCTGACCAAGTCAGCACATTTCATTCCGCTCAGGGTGGACTGTAATTCGCAGTAGTTGTATATGAGAAGGAGATCGTGAGATTGCGTAGGGTACCACTGTCCATCATTTCAGACAGAGGCACAGAGTTTACCTCTAAGTTCTGAGGTAAGTTACATGAAGAGTTGGTCACTCAACTCACTTTCAGCACATCGTTCCACCCTCAGACAGACGGCCAGTCGGAGAGGATGATCCAAGGTGTTGGACGACATGCTGAGAGCATATGTGATCATCTTTGGGCGTCATTGGGACCAGTTCCTTCCATTGTGTGAGTTCTCATACAACAACAACTATCACTCAAGTATTGACATGGCACCATTTGAGGCACTACATGGGAGGGTTTGTAGATCACCTATAGGGTGGTTTGAGTCAGGTGATGTGAAGCCTATGGGCATAGACTTGATAAGAGAAGTGCAAGAAAAAGTACCGGGCTTTCAGACCAATTTGCTAGTGGCCTAGAGCAGGCAGAAGGAATATGTAGATCGAAAAGTAAGAGACACGGATTTGGGTGTTGTTTTGATGCAGGACAGGAATGTGATAGCATATGTTATTAGGCAATTGAATTTTCATGAGAAAAACTATCCAACCCATGACTTGGAGTTGGCAGTGGTGGTATTTGCACTCAAAAATTGAAGACACTACCTTTATCATGTCAAGTGTGAGGTATTCACCCATCATGGCAGTCTGCAGCATGTATTTACTCAGAAGGACTTGAATCTGAGGCAGATGAGGTGGATAGAGTTGTTGAAAGACTATGATCTGACCATCCAGTACCATACGGGTAAGGCCAATGTGGTGGCATACGCATTGAGCCAGAAGACAGTCAGCATGGGAAGTTTGACTTGTTTGGGGGTGTCCAAATGACCATTGTCAAGGGAGTTTCAGGCTTTGGAAGCTAAGTTCATGCACTTTTAGGATGCATAGTTGAGCAAGCTTTGAAGCAGGGTAATATCCACAGAGTCCGAAGACGCTGTGTTGGACGCTGCCGGGGTGATAAATTTCAGAGGAAGGATTTGTGTTCCTCGGATTGATGATATAATGCAGAAGGTATTAACAGAGGCTCATGGTTTTTGTTATTCGATTCATCTGGGCATAACCAAGATTTACAAGGACTTGAGGCAACTTTATTGGTGGCCGGGGATGAAAAGGGACATAGCTGATTTCGTGTCCAAGTGTCATAATTGCGAGTAGGTCAAATATGAGCACTAAAGGCCTGCAAGACTACTTCAGAGGATGCCTATTCCCTAGTAAAAATGGGAGAGGATAGCCATGGATTTTGTGATGGGTCTTCCCAAGACTTTGGGAAAGCATGACTCCATTTGGGTCATTGTAGAAAGGCTGACCAAGTTAGCACATTTCATTCCGCTCAGGGTGAACTATAATTCGTAGTAGTTGAATATGATCTATGTGAACGAGATCATGAGATTGCATGGGGTACCACTATCCATAATTTCAGACAGAGGCACAGAGTTTACCTCTAAGTTATGAGGTAAGTTACATGAAGAGTTGGGCACTCAACTCACTTTCAGCATATCGTTCCACCCTTATACAGATGGCCAGTCGAAGAGGACGATCAAAGTGTTGGACGACATGCTGAGAGCATATGTGATCATCTTTGGAGTTCATTGGGACCAGTTCCTGCCATTGTGTGAGTTCTCATACAACAACAGCTACCACTCCAGTATTGATATGGCACCATTTGAGGCACTGCATGACAGGGGTTGTAGATCACCTATAGGGTGGTTTGAGTCAGGTGATGTGAAGCCTCTGGGTGTAGACTTGGTAAGAGAAGTGCAGGAAAAAGTATGGGGCATTCAGTCCAAGTTGCTAGCAGCCTAGAGCAGGCAGAAGGAATATGTGGATCGCAAGGTAAGAGACATGGATTTTCAGGTTGGTGAGCAAATGATATTAAAAGTGTCACCAATGAAGGGAGTTATGCATTTTTGTAAGAATCGCCCGATATTAAAGAGGTATCTTAACTCTTCTTTAATATGGGAGCGTAGACATTCCGGTGTAACTTGATTATCCGGTAGATCTAGCGCCATTTTCCATTCATCAGGCTTGGGAGAGGAGGTAGACGCTCCCCCACCCGAATCCTTTCCTGCGCAGTCTACCGTTTCTAACCAAAATTCAGAAAAGAAAAAAGAGAACGAAATAAAAAGAGACAGAGTCCAAACGCTTTCCATAATAGGTACACGAGAAATGTCTGGATTCTTTTTATAGTGGAAATGCCATAAAGTGCGAACCAAGATCCATGATACAAAAACCAAAATCAGAATAACGAAGAAGTAAGCTCAGCCCTCAGTTTATTAGTCCATTTGAGGTTCTTGAAATGGTAGGGCCAGTGGCTTACAGGTTAGCACTACCATCTAGTTTATTCGGTGTCCATCCAGTATTCCATATATCCATGTTGAAGCAGTACCATGGGGAGGAGATTACGTTATCAAATAGGATTAAGTATTACTAGACAAGGACCTTCGATATGAAGAAGAACCAGTTGCGATTCTTGATCGGGATATCCAGAAGTTAAGGAAAAAAGATATCAAATTGGTGAAAGTTCAATGGAAGCATCATCGGGTTGGGTAAGCCACTTGGTAAATTGAGAAGGACATGCAAGACAAGTACCCTCACTTGTTTGAGGATTCAGGTACTACACTTTCCCTATTTTACTTTCTATATTTTTGGGCTTGATCATTCGGGGATGAACGATCGATAAATTAGTATCTGTTGTAATGATTGGGTTCGTCATTACGGGTAAACATTTCATGCCAATTTTATAGTTAGAAAACTTCCAGGTTTGGGAGTTGAAAATTCTAGGCTAGGCTAGTCTCGACCGATTTTAGAGTGAGGTATGGTCTAGGGAAATCTGGGTGAGGATTGGGTAACATATCTTGTATTGAGATAGATTTACTTGTAGCTGAGACATAGAGGACTCCGGGGGACTTTTTGGAAGTGAATTTGGGTAAGTGAAACTCTTGGTATCGAAGTTGACGTGAAGGGGTTGTTCTGAGACATTGGGGATTCAAGGTGTGTTGTAAAATGGGCACTTTTTGGGAACTTTACAACTTTTTGTCCCGTGTCAACAGTCATAGTGGTTGACACATCGCTATCACGACGTCCACTATAGCAGAGAAATTACCGCTATAGTGGAAGTCAACGTCTGTCAGCTCCGCTATAGCGAACAATTCCGCTGTGGAGGTACCGCTATAGCGGAGCATGGAATGCCATAGCAGATGAGTCGGGTTATAATGCAGAAAACTTCCCCAAAATGTTCAATTTTCATCAAGAACATTTTGGGAGAAGGGCAAGGCGATCCCCTAACTTAGTACTATCTTTCCTACGGAGTAGAATTGCTAGTCTTGGACTTGGGGAAAGGTTGTGGTTAACCTAGGAATGGAAGAATCTGGGGAAAAAGGGGATTCTAGGGCGTAGTAGTTCCTGTGTCTTGATACTATTGTTGGGTTATGATCACTTAGCCATGATTCTCTAAAAATATCTGTAAAAATGATGAACTTAGGTGAATTTATGGTGGGAAAGCCCGAGAAAGGGGTGGAATGATCATAGTTTTGGCCTGGGGATTGGGATTTTTGCATAATCTAGGCATTATAGGCTAACCAATTTGATTGTAGTATTGTGCTTTAGTTTCTAGACCAAGAACAAGTAAGGGATTGGAAAATGGGAAGGCTCCGGTTCAATAGAGCTTTGAGCAATTCAAGGTAGGTGATGGTTGTTGTTTTCCCAATATACATTATGTGTTCATGTACTACTGCTTAGTATTGTATGATTTGCATGCTTAGGGAATGGTTTATGAATGTCTAATTGTCATGTTATCATAATTGTGAGATGAACTAGTTGTTATTACATGTTGGTTTTACAAGTGTATTGTTGTTCATTATTGTTGACTGTTGGATTTCTGTATGATATTCCGTTGGCTCGGGTACCACACCTTGTACATGTTACTTATTGGTTGGCTCTGGTACCACGCCTGGTACGGGATACTATTAGGTTAGCTCAGGAACCACGCCTGGTACAGGTTTGCTTTACTTGCATTGGTTGTATTCTTTCGATGGTTCCATGAGTGGACCGGGTTATATTCTTGAAATGTGATTTTGCAATTGGTCCATGAAAGGCTGAGTGATTATAATTAATTGTGAGGTTGGTCTTAGTGTAAACCGGGATTGCATGTCAACACTTAGGTGGTGTTAGGGGGATCCCGGGGTGGGTCTGGGCTATGTGTAAACGTTATATATGTTGTTGTCATTGAGTGTGTCAACGGTTGTTATTTGGTTACATGTGGTTGATAAGCTAAGGAAGAGACTTGTCGTATAGTTATATTACTGGCTTGTTTATATGTTTATTGTACTTTACTCAGTTTTAGTTTATCGTGCATATCTTGTTTATTTAGAGTTGGCCGATGATCGTACCAGTACATGGTGGTTGGATACTAATTCTGCACTTGCATTTCTTTTTGTGAGTACAGGCAATCTTCCGGCGGCTGATGCGCGACCTCACCTATAGTCCCAGTGTTTCCAGATATCAAGGGTGAGTTGCTTCAGTAGAGCTACCTTGGTTTCTTCCTTTAGTTGTGGCCCACTTGTTTCGGGCTTAAAATCTCTTTTGTTTTGGGGTTGCATCCCCGTACTTTAGACTTGGTAGATGTTTTAATATGATAACTTTCAGGTTCTAGGGAGGATTTTCTGCAGATTCTCTTTATGATTGTGATTTGAGAGAATGAAATGTTAGTTTATTTTATGCATCTAGGGTTGAGCTGTTAGATTTTGCTAAGTGTTGGGTCGGTGTTGGTCCTCTCACCCGGGTTTGGGTATTGTGATGTTTCACTTTCAGGTTTGGGTGTTGTGTTAATGCATGACAGGAATGTTATAGCATATGCCTCTAGGCAGTTGAAGGACCATGAGACAAATTTCCAAACCCACTACTTGGAGTTGGCAATGGTGGTTTTTGCACTCAAGATTTGGAGAAACTATCTCTATGGTGTCAAGTGTGAAGTGTTCACCGAGTGGAAGTGGGAAAGGATAGCCATGGATTTTGTGGTGGGAGTTCCCAAGAATTTGGGAAGGTATGATTCTATTTGGGTCATTGTGGACAGGCTGACCAAGTCAGCTCAGTTCATTCCAATCAGAGTGGACTATAATTCGCAGCAGTTGTCTAAGGTCTATGTTAAGGAGATCGTGAGAATACGTGGGTACGCAGTTTACCTCTATGTTATGGGGTAAGTTACATGAAGAGTTGAGCACTCAACTCACTTTCAGCACAACGTCCACCCTCAAATAGACGACCAGTCGGAGAGGACAATCCAGGTGTTGGAAGACATGCTGAGAGCATGTGTTATTGACTTTGGGGGTCATTGGGACCAATTTCTACCATTGTGTGAGTTCTCATACAACAATAGCTACCACTCTTGTATTGACATGGGACCATTTGAGGCGTTGTACGTGAGGGGGTGTAGATCCCCCCAGGGTGGTTTGTGGCAGGCGATGTGAAGCCTCTGGGAGTAGACTTGGTAAGGGAAGCACAGGAAAAAGTAAGGGGTATTCAGACCAAGTTTCTAGCAGCCTAGAGCAGAAAGAAGGAGTACGCAGACCGCAAGGTAAGAGACATGGATTTTCAGGTTGGTGAGCAAGTATTACTGAAAGTGTCACCACGAAGGGAGTTATGCATTTTGGCAAGAAGGGCAAGCTCATCCCTTGGTTTATCGGTCCATTTGAAGTTCTCAAAATTGTAGGTCTAGTGGCTTACAGGCTAGCACTGCCGCCCAGTTTATCAGGAGTCCATCCAGTGTTTCATGAATCCTTGTTGAAGTGATACCATGGGGATAGGGAATAATCATCAAATGGGATGAGGTATTACTAGACAAAGATCTTCAATACGAAGAGAAACCGATTGCGGTTCTAGATCGCGATGTCCGGAAGTTAAGGAAGAAGGAGATCAAATCTATGAAAGTCCAATAGAAGAATCATCCGGTTGAGGAAGCCACTTGGAAAACTGAGAGGGACATGTGGGACAAGTACCCTCACTTGTTTGAGGATTCAGGTACTACATGTTTCCCTTTTTTATTCCATATTTTTGGGTTTGATCATTCGGGGATGAACGATGGGTAAATTGGTATCTGTTGTAATGACGGGGTTTGTTGTTATGGATAAGCTTTTCATGCCAAGTTTCGAGTTAGAAAACTTTCGGGTTTGAGAATTGAAAATTTTGGGCTAGGCTAGTCTAGAATGGTTTCTGAGCGAGGTATGGTCTAGGGAAATTCAGATAAGGATTAGGTAACGAATCTTGTAGTAAGCTAGATTTTCCGTTAGCTATAACATAAAAGAGTCTGGTGGACTTTTCGTAAATGAATTTAGGTAGTTAGAACTCCCAGTATCGAGGTTGACGTGAAGAGATTATTCTGAAATATCGGGAAACTAAGGTCCGTTACAAAATGGACTCTTTTGGGTGAAATCCTGAGTTTCTGTCTATGACAAGTGCGGTTACTGTGCGATAGTGGCTACCGCTAGAGCAGAATAATTTCTGCTATAGCCGAGTCAACTTGGTCAGCACCGCCATAGCAGTCAGTTCTGCTATGGCGGTGACACTATAGCGGTGTACGGACTGCTTTAGCGGTCTGAGTTAGGATTTAATGCAAAAACTTCCCCAAAATATTTAGTTTTCATCAAGAACATTTTGGGAAAAGGGCAAGGCAATTTTGGGAGAACTTTACACGTTTTTCACCATTTTTCATCCCTAAGATAAGGATTCTACTCTCCTAACTTCGTACTATCATTCCTACATTGGAAAATTGCTAGTGGTGGACTTAGGGAAAGGTTTGGATTGACTTAGGAATGGTACAATCCGGGAAAAGGGGGATTCTTGGGCATAGAAGTTCTTGGGTCTTGATTATTCTTGTTGGGTTATGATCAATTAGCCATAATATTCTAAATGTATCAGTAAAAATGATAGAACTAGGTGAATATATGGTGGGAATGCCCAGGAATGGGTTGAATGATCATAGTTTGGCCTGGGGATTGGGATTTTTTCATAATCCAGGTAATTAGTAGGCGATGTGGACTGATTTTGGAATCTTGTAATTATTTTTAGACCAAGAACAAGCACAAGCTTTGGAACACGGGAAGGATCTGGTCCAGTAGAGCTTTTGTGTAATTCGAGGTAGGTGATGGTTATCATTTCCCAATATGCAATATGTGTTTATGTACTATCGCTTAGTATTGTGTGAGTTGCATGCTTAGGGAATTGAGATTATGAATGTCTACTTATCCAGTTATCAGTCTTGTTAACTGAACTTGGTTGTTGCTTGTTGGTTCACAAGTATGCTTTGTTCATTGTTTGTGATTGGTTGGATTTTTGTGACATTCAGTTGGATCGGGTACCAATCCTGGTATTGGATACATATCAGTTGGCTCGGGTACCACGCCTGGTACGGGATACTTATCGGTTAGCTCAGGTACCACGCCTGGTACGAGATTCATAATGGTTGGCTTGGGTACCATGCCTGGTATGGGTTCGATTTACTTGCATTGATTGTATTCTTTCGATGGTTCCATGAGTGGATAGGGTTTTATTCTTGAATTGTGATTTATGCATATGGTCGATGAGAGGGCGGGTGATTATATTTAAATGTGAGGTTGGTCTTAGTGTAGACCGGGACTGCATGTTGATAACATAGGTGGTGTCCAAGGGATCCTTGGTGGGTCTGGGTTATTAAAAAGGGCATGTGTTATCATCATTGAGTGTTGTCAATGGTTGTTAATGTTACATGTGGTTGAATAGATAAGAAAGAGACATGTAGTCTAGTTACACTATTGATTTGTGTACATGTTACTTTGTTTTACTTAGCTTTGGTTTACTGTTCATATTTTGTTTATTGGAGCTGACCGATGATCCTACCAGTACACGATGGTTGTGTACTGATTCTGCACTTGCCTTTCTTTTGTGAGTACAGGACATCTTTCGACGGCTGACACGAGATCTCACTTGTTGTCCCAGCGCATTCAGATCTCAAGGGTAAGCTACTTCGAACGAGCTACCTTGTTTTCTTCATTTAGTTGTAGCCTAATTATTTTGGGCTTAGACTTTTGTTTTTCCTTTTGTGGTTGCATCCCCGTACTCTAGATGACTGAAAGAATGTTTTGATATGGTGACTTTCACGTTCTAGGGAGGTCTTTCTGCAGATCCGATTTTATTTGTATTCTTGAGATTGTGAATGTTAATTTCTTTTATGCAAACTGGTTTTGAGTTGTTAGATTCCACTAAGTGTTGGGTTATTGACTGGTTCACTCATTCGGGGGTGGATGGGTGCCACTCACGGCGTATTGGGTCATGACATAATGTTAACTATGTGCAAGAAAGAAATCAAATTCTAATGATGATGCATTGTCCATCAGTGAATCAAGCTTATTCCATGATAATCTGTGATATATCTCAAAAATCCATGGCATCAAGCTCATTGCCTGGATTACTTAGGGAAGTTCCTATGTCTAATGGTCATGATCCTACAGTTATGTACTCTAAGGCAGGCAATCAAAAGTACAAAAAGAACTATAACTTGTTCTGTGGATTAGGCAAGATTAAGGGACATATTAAGGACATTGCTACAAGCTAGTAGGCTATCCCATAGACTCAAGGTTTAAACAGAAAGGGGGAGTAGGTCCCTCAAATGGTTACAAACCAGGACCATCTACATATAGTGTACACAAAGAAAGGTTTAGTGATCAAAATGGTTCTACTTATGAGTCTCATGAAGAAAAGGCACAAAGTTCAGTTCCTAGGGGAAATATGATGCAGACAAGAATATGTGCTCTTACTCAAAGTCAGTATGACCAAATAGTCCAGTTTCTCAGTCAAACTCAGTTGAACTCCAGTGAAAATACAGGATCATCTATGAATGATGCAGGTAAAGAGTCAGGTATAACTAGTTACAAGGCTATCCTTGTGTCAAAAACCCTTAAACAATTGGTTATTGACACAAGAGACACAAATAATATGGTAGCTGATGTAGAGATGCTAAATCAAGCAACCATAAGAAAGAATACAAATCCTAAGGGAGTAACACTACCTAATGGAGATACGGCTCAAGTAACACACATTGATTCAAGATCTATTTCTAATGAGAGTGTCTTGAATAATGTATTCTTATTACCACAGTTTAAATACAATCTTATGTTTGTTTCCAAAGAAAATAAAGAATTAAACTATGTAGCTGCTTTTTATCCTAATTTTTGTATTTTTCAGAATCTGTCAAAAGGAAAGGTGAAGGTGATTGGTAAAGAAAGTGAAGGATTCTATTTCTTAGTCAATTAATCTACTAGAAAACTAAAAGAAGTCAGCTTATTTGCTCAAGGATTTATGGTTATCAATGAAGCTGATATTACTTTGTCGCATAAAATATTAGGACATGAATCTAGTACTACTCTAAGTAGAGTGTTACCTATGAAAAATTAAAATGTAGGAGATATTATCAACAAGTGTGAAGTTTGTCCTATTGCAAAACAATACATAATTATATTTTCCTAATAGTTCTATTAATCTATTGATAGCTTTGATTTGTTACATGTGGATGTATGGGGGCCTTGTAAGATTCAGACCTTTGATGAAAGTAAATACTTTTTGACGATCATAGATTACTGCACAAGAACGACTTGGATATATCTCTCAAAAATAAAATCAGATGCATATATTGCCATTCCCTTATTTCTACAGTATGTTAATACTTAGTTCAATAAAAAATCATAAGATTTGATAATGGTACTGAGTTTATGAATGAGGATGCTTAAGTTATGCTAAGAATGTAGTTGAAACTGATAAAATACAGTCTAGAAAAAATCTGTTGTGTTAATGGGATACTCAGAAGTTCAAAAAGGGTATATACTTTGTGATCTAACTAAAAAGTGTTTCTTTGTCTACAGCGCTATCACATTTACAGGATTAAAGTTTCCCTTCAAAAGACATAGCTTAGACAGTCCCGTATTTGTTCACAACATTATACCTCAATTAGAGCATTGCAATGAAAAAGCTCCTCAGGTTGAAATAAGGAATATTAAAGGAGCCTCTCACCCTCCTCAAGATTGTAGTACATCAAATAGTGTACCAACTATCATACTAGGTTCTCCTATGGTTCCTCTTACAACCAGAGTGAGAGCTAATGATATACCTGCAAGAAAGTCAACAAGAGGGACACAACCACCTATTTGGCTAAAAGACTTTGTGTAACTTTGTCTGAAACATGATAACTCTCTATGCTCTATAGCTAACTATGTTTCTTATGACCATCTATCAGTTAACTATAATTATTTTCTCATAACTTTGTCTTCTACATCAGAACCACAATCCTATACTAAAGCATCTAAATATCCAAGATGGATAGAAGAAATGAAGGATGAGATTGATGCATTACAAGAAAATCATACATGGGACATTGTCAAATTGTCTTAGGGTAAAAGAGCTATTGTATGCAATTGTATTTACAAGATAAAGTACAAAGATACTAGTGAGATTGAGAGACTGAAAGTTAGACTAGAGGAAAAGGGTTAGAGTAAGAAAGAAGGCATAGATTACCAAGAAATATTTTTACCTATGGTGAAAATGGTAACTATCACATCAGTACTATCTGTTGTAGCCTCTAGACAATGCCATATACATTAGATAGATGTGCATAATGTCATTCTACAAGTGGATCTTACTGATGAGATTTATATGGAATTACGTCAGGACTTTGTATGTCAGGGGCAAAATACAGTGTGTAAACTCACAAAGTATCTCTATGGCTTGAAGCAAGCCCCAAGGAAATGGAATGCCAAGTTAAGAGACACACAAAGTCTCTCTATGTCTTAAAGCAATCCCCAAGGCAATGGAATGCCAAGTTAAGAGAGGAACTGGTGAACCTTCAGTTCTAATAAAGCTAGTATGATCATTCATTATTCATCAAGAAATCAGATAAAGGAACTACTATAGTACTCATCTATGTTGATGATATTCTAATCACAGGTGATCAGCTAGAACTCATAGAGAATACCAAGAGAGCATCAAAACAATCATTCAAAATGAAGGATTTAGGAGAATTGAAATATTTCTTCAGAATAGAGTTTGCAAGATCAAAACAAGGGATCCTCATGCATCAAAGAAAGTATGCACTAGAGTTAATTTCTGAACTTGGACTCTTAAGTGCTAAACCAACTAGTACACATTTTGATAACAGTATAAAACACACTACTAGAGAGTATGATGAGGATGCTGGCAGAAAACAACTGACAGATGATGAGGTAGTATCTGATCAAGTACCTTATCAAAGGTTAATTGGCAAACTACTTTACCTCACTATCACAAGGCCTGATATAGCATATAATATGCAGACACTCAGCCAGTATCTCCAAAAACCAAAAAGGTCTCATATGAAGTCATCTTAAAGGATAGTAAGATATGTCAAAAACCAACCTGGTCAGGGCCTTCTATTATCTAGCAAAACTGAGGACACTGTTACAGTATTCTGTGATGGTGACTTGGTAGCTTTATCATACACAAGAAGGTATATAACATGTTTTTGATAAAAAATTTATCAAAATTAGAGACTTTATAGTTTCCTGTAAGTCAAGGAAACAAACAAGAATCTCAAGAAGTTTTACTAAGTCTAAATACAGAAGCTTGGCTTCAACACTTGCAGAGTTAACATGGTTACTAGGTTCACTTAAGGCTATTGGATTCAAAGTACCATTACTAGAAACAATCTACTATAATAGCAAAGCAACACTTCAAAATGTTGTAAACGTAGTGTTCTATGAAAGAACCAAATGTATAGAGATAGATTGTCACTTCATCAGGGAGAAAGTGCAATAATGATTGGTGAAAACTGAATACATTAACACAAAGGATAAACTAGCTAACATCTTTACTAAAGGTTTGCATACAGTTCAACATCCCTATCTCAGTCCAAGCTAGGACTATTCAACATCTTCACCCCACTTAGCTTGAAGGGGAGTATTGAGAAGAGTAGTTAATTATATCAGTAATTAGTGTAGAAGGGCAAAACTATAAATAGCCACTTTCTAATGTTAGTTATTTTCAGTTAAGTAATGTATCAACTTCTAATTTGTACGTATCTATATACACCTACCTGTGAACTTGATCAAGTAATAAGATTGATTCTCTCTTTTACAATCAACTGCTTTCATCTTCTTCCTCTTTCCTCACTCACTCTTCTCTCTTAGTCTTCTTCTTTCTTCTTCTTCTCATTCTTTACTGAACCAACTCCATAATAATGAATGGATATTGATGACTTCAACATTTTACTTTCGTGGTCCATAAGTAAATAGCTGCTAATTGATATGTCTCTTGTTTTAAATTAAAAATTAACTAAATGATACATACAAAGTCTCATGGCGGAGGCTGTTGAACACATGACAATCATGTCAAACAACAAGCTTTATTTGTTTTATTGTACATTGTACACTTTCAAGAAGAAGAACTATTAATTCCAGCAATTTGAAAAAATAAGGAAGTTACAAAATTTCTATTTCTTTATTGTTATGTGCAATGTTATAAATGTTTATGAGCAAGACTGATTACACAAACAAAACAAAAAATCAAACAAATACAGCTTTAGTTGGGTCAGGTAATGTGGAAATGAGTTACTTTAATTAAATTGGGTATTTTAGGCTTGTTTGTGGGATTCCATCCAAGAAGGGGCATTTTGTTTACTTTGTTAACATGAGGGATATATTCAGCCCCAAAGTTTAATGGGAGGAATATATTCAGTCCCAATGTATAACTAGGGACAAAGTTGACTAATAGTTGAAAGTAGAGGAACATTAATAGTAGTAGTAATATTGAACAAAAAGCAAACCAATATTCAATAGACAAGGAAATATGGAGATCCAGCTATCGTGAAAACATTACCAAAGCTTTGTTGCTTTCCTTGGCAATGTTTCTCTTTCCTCCTCGAATAGGATTTTATATACCAAAGTGTAGAAAATAATAAAGTGGGAGACCTCATGTCATTTACCTTGATTAATAAGTCGATTCAAGCATTGAAAGGATAGTTTAATTTAAAAATATACAATTAATGGCAGAGAGTTTGTTGACACTTCTACTATGAATGAAATTGTAAAATTGTGTTTCATCAAATTGTCATTTGTGTGGGTAAAATCGATACATAGACACGTGGAAGTGGTCAAGCAAATAGTGCAGGCGTATGGTCATTACATCATGAGTGTCCCCTCAAAGGTAAAGAAGTTTCTTTCTCCCATCACCATCAGTGACATGGAACAACATGACAAGTAGTAGACAAAGGTGTCAGGGACGTGAAATAGAACCTACAGAGTAGAGTCACATGAGCCTTCTAACAAACCAAATAGGTGGCATTCTCACATTGGTGGAACTCCTATACGTAGATGCCCTAAATTCCTTAGCTTGTATACTATAAATAGCGACCCTAATTCACTTGTAAATGGATTCCAGTTCTGACTCCGTTCTGCTCCCCTCCTCCGTTATTCTCAATATCAATACAAGTTTTCTTGCTCTCTATGCTTTGTTACTGTTCAATACTATTTTGTTCATTGATATCTCTCTGAGTCTCGATTCTGTTCTCTGCTGCTCTCGAGAATGTCCTTGGTCAACCTAGTTTATGCATTTTACTCGCTTTCTATGTTGTCTATTAGTTATTGTTTATTGTCTTTTGTTTATTATCATCTTTCCTAGATTATCGAATACCCTAAATACAAACAAATTGATATCATGAGTGAGGTTGAATCATAATGCATTCTCTTGACTCACCTATAAAGTCTACTGTATCAAATTTAGGGTAAATAGTTTGGCGCCCACCATGGGGCCAAAGCAGTTGTGTCGGTTTAATCTTGCTTGTTTCTTTGTTAGTTGTTTGTTTTGTTTCTATGTTAGGGTAATGGCTAACAATGGAGAATGGGTTTAGGTGGTGTTGACTTCTCCTAATGTAGAAAAGACTCAGCCCTTGTAACCAACCAACTCTAGGGGTCAAATGAACCACCTTGATGATGGAAGCCCACATATCAACGTGGATCTCACGAAAGTAGACACTTAAAAGAGGGGTTGTGACCTCTACAATAAGGATGATGAAGCTGGCGAAGAAGCGGTTGACCTGAGAGACCTTCAAAAATCCTCAAAATCTTTGTTGAAGGGCATTAAAAGCTCATGGAAAGAGTGGAGGTCCAAGGTAAAAAAATGGACGATCTCCAAAGAGGTAAAACCCAAGGAACTCCAAACTCCTCCAAAAGAAATTAAGAGAACAAAAAAGAAGATGAGTTTGAAGACGTATCTGGAGGAAATGAAGCTAGAAAATCAAGGTGTGAATCTGAAACCTCAGCCCTTATGTTAGATTTTGTAGTATAGATGTTGAGCAGGAGATTAAGGCACAAAACATAGAGCTCCATAATCGCATGAACCATATCCCGGGAGTTTCTCTTGTAGCCAAAGGGTTGGACTTGAAGAGCTACACAAAAGTTCCCTATAAGGCCAGTATGGTGACGTGACTTATACTGAAGAGGTTCAATATGCCTGATATCACAAAAATACTATGAGACCATTGACTGTCAAAAGCAATTGTTATTCTTCATGACAGAGGTAAATGAAAACAATTTGATAATGAAAGAAGTTGAGTCGGTGATGATAAAAAAGTTTGCAAAACCCTCTCGGGCGGAACTATGGTACGTCGTTATCTCTTACCTGAAAACTCTACTAAACCTTTTAACATGTTGGCACATAACTTTCTTAGAGCCCATGCTGGAACAATGGAAGTGCCCCCCCAAAAAGGGGAAATCTTCAAGATTGAGCAAGAAGACATGGAACTCCTCTGAGAATTTGTTGATAGACTCCAAAAAAAATAGTTGTTGCTACCAACAATTCCATATGACTGGGTTGGGCAAGCTTTCATAAAGGGACTGAATCTTGAGAGCTCAGTTGCTTCGTTCAAATTCAAATAAAGCCTAACAGAGTTTAAGACAATAATGTTGGCTAAAGTGCACAAATGATACAAATCTAAGATTTGGATTGAAGATGATTACAGGAAAGTCATAAACAACGCCCCTCGAGCATGGAACAAAGTAAAGAATAAGAAGAATTCCTGGTATCAAGGGGAGAGAACCTCTCGGAACACTCTTCGATGGAGCAACCTGAAAGGTTCATCACAAGAAAGGTATGAACCATATGTGGCAGACTCAAAAATGGTTTTGAGCAAACCCATAGGCCCTCACTTCTCAGTCTCTCCTCGACCTGAGAGAAGGGACCTCCAACGGAGGAGCCTCTAAGCTAGGGAATCTCAAAAACCCATGGTATATTCCCTTGACAATGCTCCCCACTTCTCAAAATACTGCATCACTATCAACCCAAGATGTGATCATTTCGAATATCAAATAGGCCAAGTTCCCAAAACTTATCCGCACTGGTCCCGATCCTCAAAACAAGAGCGTATGATGCAAATTTCACGGCTCACATGGACATGAAATTGGGGATTGACACAATTTAAAAAAGGTAATGGATAAAATGCTCATGGATGGTCACCAGAGGTAATTCCTAATTGACAAATCCAAGGCCAATTATGGAAAAGGCAGTGAAGGAAACAACCTGTCAGTCAACCAGGGAGCTCCTCAAAAATAATAAACAAAATGATCTCGATCAAAATGCTAGGTACACTTCCTCGCCTCTTTAATTTAATCAATAGGTATTTGTTTTCCTTTTTGGGAAGGTCCTCAACAATAACTATCTCTCCTGTGTAGAGGGTGAATGATCTCTAAGCGGACTTCGAGATGGATGCCAATAACCTAGAGCACAGAGTCTTCTCAATGACACCTGACGAAAGGAGAACTCACTAGCTAGGAAATCGAGCACGAAGACTTGAAAGGACGAGCTACACTCTCTTTACTCTTTGATCAAGCCTTTTTATCCCCAAAGAGGATTTTTGCTGGCAAGATTTTTAACGAGGTAGAAGTAGGGACTTTTAGAGAAAGATTAGGATATTTGTGAGGAAGTGTAAGCTCAGTCCTAGATTTATTAGGCCATTTGAGATCCTCTGTCGCATTGGGGAGGTTGCTTATGAGTTGGCCTTGCCTCTTTCTCTTTTTGGTGTTCACCTAATTTTCCAAGTTTCAATATTGTTGCGGTATATTTTGGATGAGTCTCACATGCTTCTGTGGGATTCTATTCAGTTGGATGAGTCTCTAGCCTTTGAGAAGGAGCCTGGTGCTATCTTGGGTAGGCGGGTTAGAAATTTGAGGTCCAAGGATATTCTGTCAGTTAAGGTTTGGTGGCGGCATCAACCTGTCAAAGAGGCTACTTGGGAGATTGAGACTAATATGCGGACCCACTATCCTCACCTTTTTGAGCCTTCAAGTATCTATCCTTTTCTTAACTTTTGAGGATAAAAGTCCTTTTAGCAGTGGATGTTGTTATGACCCTCTAGGTTATTTTCTTAATTTTTGTGCTTTTTCTATGTTTTGAGCTTTTTGGCAGCGATTATGGGTCATTTATGACATGCCAGAACTCACGATTTGATTCCCAGGCCGTTTGTTTATATTTTAAGCTCATTTTCCTCTTTGAAACTCCTAAGGTTGATAAAGTTGACTTTGATCAATATTCAGAGAAGACAGCCTTGAATGGAAATTCTGGCAGTGCTTTTAGCTATAAAATATCGACTTTGGGCTAGAGGGACCTTTTGTTCAGGTCTCAAGGCTTCCAGACTCATTTTGGGCTATTGAATTTCATTTTGGTAAAAGTTGGTTTTGGCCATGGGGCCAACTCTTTATTAAAACGATCTCCTTCAGGAGATTCATTGATTCTATTGAGTACAGAATGTTATTTATGGTAGGGCATCATAGTTTGTTTACGTCTGCGGGATCCCAGATGAATCTCGAGGGTCCATCCGGTGACATTTTGAGTTGCCAAAAACTGTTGTTAGTTGGTTGCTGTTGCAGCAACAGCCAACCCTTCGCACATGCGTAGGGTGGGCTACATGCGCGTAAAAGGCGCTGGCCTTGCCCCCTTTTTTCCCTTCGCTCATGCGGCGACTTGGCTGCGTGCGCATGCCTACAAGCGTGATGGCTAGCCCGCGTGTGCACTGCAGTGGCGCCTGGCCTGGCCTCCACCTGCCTTGTGCGTATGTGTACGCCTGGCAGCGTGTGCAAGGCCATGTGCACTGTGGCCTAGACGCGTGCACACAGGCTTGGCCTGCCTGCTTTAAAAATATTCCAACTTCATTTTCTCCTCCATTCCAACCAAAACTTCCATTGATGTGAGCTTCCTAGAGCTGGTTTTGAGCCTAGTTTTCACTCTCTATTATTCTGGTAAGTCTCCATTATTTCCCTATCCCTTTTCTGTCATTTTATTAGTGTTGTTCCCATTAAATTTCCATTTATTCCTTGTTTAATTCCTTAATCAAAGTGAACTTCTGGGCTATTTTGGACCCCAACACAAGTCATGGGTTCCTAAACGTGCTGCGAACATAATTGTAATTTTGTTTTTCATTTCGTTGCACAGGCCCTGAGGGTCATTTTCTGACCTAATTTCTAGCTCGAATTTTTGTTTAGCAATATGGGTGTCATTCTTCTCATCTTGACAACTGTATTATGTTTTTAATAGTCAGAAGGGAAGGCATATGAGTGATGGTTAGTGGTAGCAGTTCAGCACTGAGGTAGGTTACGATTTTTTTTTGACTTGGGTTAGTTAGATTTTATATGTTATGAGTTACATGAACGTTAGGTTAGGTATTAGGTTAAAATTAGGCTTAAATCCTATTGATTGTTTGTTTTGGCCATTTTTGGGACTATAGAATAGTATTATCATGTTCATCCTTAGTTTAGGATCTCGTAGTCTGTTGTGGCTAGCCTAGAATCCTTAAAATGATTTACGGAAGTTTTAGAGGCAGAGTAGGTGCTTTTACTAGTTTTCTCATTTTATTTCCATTTTCTCTTATTTATTCTTATATTGGTGTATATGTGGGTCCGAGGTCATAGCGTGAACCGGGCAGAGAATCCAGGTCAGTTATCTTATTTGGAGGGTGCTTTACCCTGATTGACTGATATTCTCTGAACATGGCATCATATCGTGTTACTGCAGTACATTGCTATTTGTTTTGGAAATGAAAGAAATACAGTTTTTGGTTTAAACTCAGATTTCACTTAACCATTGGTTTTCGAAGAGAAAGGAAAGTACCACTATTATGCCAGTCTGAGGATCATTTCTGGGCCCTTTATCTATTTTAATTTCCTATTGATGAGTCCGAGCCACAATTTTGGGTGGCCTGAAGAGAATTGTAATGACCGGATCCGTCATTACGGGTGAACCATTCATACCAATTCTTAGAGTTAGAAAACTCTGAGTTTGGGAGTTTGAAATTCTGGGTGAGGCTAGTCTCAGTTGGTTTTGGAGTGAGGTATGGTCTAGGGAAATCTCGGTAAGTATTGGGTTAAATGTCTTGATTTGAGCTAGCTTTCCTTTTAGCTAAGACATAAAAGAGTCTGGGGAACTTTTTTGAATCTAATTCGGATAAGTAGAACTCTCGGAATCGAGGTTGACGTGAAGGGGTTATTTCGGGACGTCGAGAAAATAAGTGTGTTGTAAAATGGACCAATATTAGGGACTTTACAACTTTTTTGTATCGTATCAACCTCCATAGTGGTTGATACTCCGCCATAGCGACCTCCACCGTAGCGGAGAAAATACTGCTACGGCAGAAGTCAACGTCGGTCAGCCTCCGCCATAGTGGACGACTCTGCTATAGTGGTACCGCTATAGAGGAGCAGACCGCTATAGCGGAGCGTGATGGGATTTAATGCAGAAAGTTACCCAAAATAGTTCAATTTTTCTTCAAGACATTTTGGTAGAAGAAGGGGGCGATTTTGGGCGATTTCCATCTATTTTTCACTATTTTTCATCTTAAAGGTAAGGAGTCTACTCCTCAAACTCCTTAATATCTTTCCTACGCTATAGAATTGCTAGGGGTGGACTTGGGAAAAGGTTTAGGATAACCTAGAATTGTAGAATCTGGGGAAAAGGAGAATTCTAGGGTGCTAGAGTTCTTGGGTATTATTTATAGTTAATGGGTAATGATCACCAAGTTTAAATTCTCTAAATGTATCAGTATAAATGATAATCTTAGGTGAATTAATGGTGGGAAAGCTCAAAAAGGGTTTGGATGATCATGGTTTTGCCTGGGCATTAGAATTTTGTATAATCTGGGTAATTAAGGCCAGTTAATTAACTATAGTGTTTATGTATTTATTTCTAGACCAAGAACAAGCAAGGGATCATGAAAAAGGGAAAGCTCCAGCACTGTAGAGCTTGATTATTCGAGGTAGGTGATGGTTATTGATTCTTGTATGCATTGTATGTTTGTGTACTCTTGTCTAAGTATTTGTATGGTTTGCATTGCTAAGGGAATGATTTAGGAATGTCCAAAAGTCCTGTTTTTAGTCTTGTGAAATAAACTAGGTGTTATTGCTTGTTGGTTTACAGGTGTTGATTGTTTATTGTTTGTGATTGTGGATTTTGTATGACATTCGATTGGCTCAGGTACCACGCCTGATATGGGATTACTAACGATTGGCTCGGGTACCACACCTAGTACGGGATATACTAATGGTTGGCTCGGGTACCACGCCTAGTAAAGGATATACTAATGGTTAGCTCGGGTACCATGCCTGGTATGGGCTTACTTTATTTTATTGCTGCATTTTTAATAATGGTACCCTGAGTGGACTGGGTTGTGTTTATGATTTTTTATTGTGCATATGGTCCTTGAGAGGCCGGGTTATCATTATATTGATTGTGAGTTTGGTCTTGGTGTCGACCGGGTTGCATGTTTAACACTTAGTTGTTGGTTAGAGAAGATCCCAGGGTGGGTCCAGGCTATATAAAAAAAAGGAATGTGGTTGGTTATAGTTGATTTTTGATCGTAGTTGTAAAGGTGGATTACATGTGGGTACAAGCTAGGAAGAGACTTGTAGTCTAAAAGTATTTGTTGGCTTGTTTACATGTTTCCTGTACAGTTACTTGACTTTTGTATTGTTCATGTATTGTTTATTTGGAACTAGCTGATGATCCTACTAGTATACGATGGTTGTGTACTGATACTGCACTTGCGTTTCTTTTGTGAGTACATGAAATCTTTCGGCGGTTCATACACGACCTCACATGTAGGCCTAACAATTCAAGATATCGAGGGTGAGCTATTTGATTGAGCTTCCTTGGTTTCTTTCTTATTGGTTGTAGCCCAATTGTTTTGGGCTTAGACTATTGCTTATTTTGGGGATGCATCCCCGTACTCTATATTTTGGTAGCATTTTGGTACAATGACTTTCAGATTCTAGGGAGGGATTTTCCACAGGTTATTTATAAAAGTTTTAGACTATTTTGAATTGCTAGTTTATTTCTTGCATTCTGGTTTTGAGCTGTTAGAATGGTTAAATTCGGGGTCGTTGATAGTTTGCTCACCCGGGGGTGGTTGAGTGGGTTGCCACTCACGGCGGTCTGGGTCATGACAAAGATGGTATCAGAGCCCTAGGTTTGTTGATCTCCTCGTACCAAAACAGGTCTAGTAGAGTTTTGCGAAACAGTGCGGAGACATCCGTACTTTTCTTTAACAGGCTATGGGACTTTAGGAAAAACTATCTCTTCTTTCTTCCTTTGTGCTATAACTTGATTCCAATTGATTTCTGGTGATACAAATTTGTATCTGACTTTGTTCACTCTTCTGTCCGCAGATGGTTAACACAAGAAAAGGTAGAGATAGAGCAGTGGTCCCAGCAGCGAGCTTGGCTATCAGATGTAGAGGCAGGGGTAGGGGTTGAGGACGAGGTAGAGCCACACCCGCTAAGGGTGGAGCTCAAGCTACTACAGGAGTGCGAGAAGCAACCCCTCCCCCACCTCAAGAATAGGTTGTCAAAGATGTGGAAGTTGTTGTGGAGGATGATAGGGCACAAGCGGAGGCAGCACCGGCTGGAGGTACATGCCTTCCCTCTATGATGCCCAAAGCATTTCAGCAGACTTGGAACTTCTTGAGTGGTTTGGTTGGTGCCGGAGCCACCCCCGCGGGTGTTGCAAATCAGGCTCTGGGCACTCAGCTAACAGTTACTACAGCTCCTAGAATGGATGCAGCTTCAGGGAAAGGTGATTTCTTCAGGACAATGCTAGGCCCGGTAATTACAGGAAGTGACCATGAGATGCTGACAAAGATTCTCAAGCTGAAACCTCCCACTCTTTAGGGTACTTATAGGGAAGATGCTTATGAGTTCATATTGGATTGCTTTGAGAAGCTGCACAAGCTGGGCATTGTGCAACAGCATGGGGTTGAGTTCATCACATTTCAACTGCAGGGTGATGCCAAGCAGTGGTGGAGATCTCATGTGGAATGTCGATCATCTGTTTTTCCACCACTGACTTGGGAGCAGTTTCACGCTCTCTTTTTAGAGAAGTATGTACCTCGTACTTTAAGAGATAGGAAAAAGGATGAGTTCTTGACTTTGGAATAGGGTAGCATGTTGGTCTCTGCTTATGAGGCTAAGTTTCACGCTTTGTCTCATTTTTCTACACAGTTGTTGGGTTCCGAGGAGGAGCGGGTTCAATTGTTTGTGAAGGGTTTGAATACTGAGCTTCAGGTATTGTCTGTGCACATGACTTCATCAGGGAAAGTCTTCAATAAAGTGGCAGATTATGTAAAGAAACTTAAGGGAGTCAAGCAAGCGGGGCAGGCTAAAGTGTTAGACAAGAAGCCCCGGAATGAGGAAAATTACAGTGGTTCATATTCCAGGGACCAGAATCAGCAGATACACTCAGCCACTCCTATTCAGTGAGCTCTACTAGCTACTATAGGTGGTCATCTGGGAGCTAATCAACAGTTTTTATCTCTTAGAGGCCAGGGATCCTCTTACACATCTGCCAGCAGGCATACACTTGATTGTGGTTGCTTCCATTATGGTGATCTAGGCCACTTTAAGAGAGAGTTCCCTCACAAGCAAACTAGTAATCAGGTTCAGCAGTAGTCTAAGGCCATGGTCCTGGCAGGTAGAGGTGGTCATGTTAGAGGTCGTCCATAGGGTGGGTGAGGTAATTTGCAAGGAGGCAGGGGAGACAGAAGGAACAGTGGTGTGAGCAGGGGTGCAGCGTAGCCGGCCAAGGAAGTTGCTCAAATTGATGATTGGGCTTACTATTACGCATTTCTAGGAAGGTCCGAGGCTGAGGCATCAGACGCAGTGATCACAGGTACTATTCTTGTCTATGATGGGATGGCTTTTGTTCTTTTTGACCGAGGTTCTACATATTCATATGTGTCTGTGAAATTTGCTATGGGTGTGGATTTGACTTGTGATATCCTTGATTCTTCTATCCATATTTCTACCCTGGTTGGAGAGTCGGTAATTGTGATTCATGTTTATCATAATTATTTTGTTGTGTTTATGGGGTTGCATACTTGGGTAGACTTGGTAATTCTGGATATGGTTGACTTTGATGTCATTTTGGGCATGACTTGGTTATCCTCTTATTATGTTGTGATGAACTGTAACACCAAGACTGTAGCTCTAGAGATTCCAGGTAAGGATAGGCTATAGTGGAAAGGTGTGTACAGGTCTAAGCCAACCAAAATAATATCGTTCGTTTGGGCTAGGAACCTAGTGGGGAGAGGGTGTCTGGCCTTTTTGGCTTATCTCCGAGATGATAGTATGGAGTCCCCCTCTATTGAGTCAGTTTTGGTTGTTTTAGAGTTTTGAAAGGTGTTTCTAGCGAATTTACCTGGTATGCCTCCGGACAGGGATATGGATTTCTGTATTAACTTGGAGCCGGGCACTCACCCAATTTCTATCCCTCCTTATCGTATGGCTCTGGTAGAGTTAAAGGAGCTTAAGTCTCAGCTTCAGGAACTCCTAGATAAGGGATTTATCTGTCCTAGTGCTTCGCCTTGGGGTGCTCCGATCTTTTTTGTGAAAAAGAAGGATGGAACTATGCGGATGTGCATAGATTATAGGCAACTGAACAAGGTCACCATCCGAAATAAGTAACTTTTACCTTGTATTGATGATCTTTTTGACCAGTTACAAGGCGCATCTATGTTTTCGAAAATTGACATGAGGTCAGGATATCATCAGTTAAAGATTAGGCCTTAGGACATTCCTAAGACTGCTTTTCGGGCTCGATATGGACATTATGAGTTCTTAGTGATGTCATTTGGGTTGATCAATTCACCGGCAACATACATGAGTTTGATGAATGGGGTGTTTAAACCTTACTTGGATTCGTTCATCATCATTTTTATTGATGATATTTTGATTTACTCCAAGAGTAGAGAGGAGCATGCTAAACATCTCCGTATAGTGTTGGACATTTTGAGACGTCAAAAGTTTTATGCGAAGCTCCCCAAGTGTGAGTTTTGGTTGACTTCAGTTGCATTCTTGGGGCATGTAGTGTTAGAAAAGGGGGTGATGGAAGATCCTCAGAAGATAGAGGCAATCAAGAGTTGGGCTCGGCCTAGCTCTGTTACTGAGGTGAGGAGCTTTGTTGGGATCGCATGTTATTACTAGAGGTTTGTTAAGAATTTTGCATCTATTGCTACTCACCTAACAAGGCTGACACAGAAATATGTACCATTTGTGTGGTCCAACAAGTGCGAGGAGAGCTTTCAAAAGCTCAAGACACTTCTGACCACGGCTCCTATTTTGTATTTGTCGGTTGAAGGTAAGGACTTTACTGTTTATTGTGATGCTTCACATTCTGGTTTGGGTGTTGTGTTGATGCAATATAGGAATGTGATAGCCTATGCTTCTAGATAGTTGAAGGTGCATGAGATAAACTATCTGACTCATGATTTGGAGTTGGCAACGGTGGTGTTTGCACTCAAGATTTGTAGACACTATCTTTATGGTGTCAAGTGTGAGGTGTTCACCGACCATCGCAATCTGCAACCTGTCTTCACTCAGAATGACTTGAACCTGAAGCATAAAAGGTGGATGGAGTTGTTAAAGGACTATGATGTGGTTATTCAGTACCATCTGGGTAAGGCTAATGTGGTGGTAGACGCATTGAGCCAGAAGACAGTTAGCATGCGCAATTTGGCTTATTTGGGGGTGTCCAAACAACCACTTGCTAAGGAGATTCAGGTATTAGAATCTAAGTTCATGCACTTGGGTGTTTCAGAACAAGATGGAGTATTGGCCAGTATTGAGGTCAAATCCACATTCATAGAGGAGATAAAGACCAAACAGTTTCAAGATTCGCAGTTGAGCAGGCTTCGGAGCAAGGTAATATCCAGATAGTCGGTGGATGCCACGTTGGATTCTTGCGGTTTGTTAAATTTCAGAGTAAGGATTTGTGTTCCTCGGGTTGATGAAATGATTCAGAAGGTGTTGGCAGAGGCTCATAGTTCACAGTATTTGATTCATCCGGGTGTAACCATGATGTACAAAAATTTGAGGTAACTTTATTTGTGGCCTGGGATGAAAAGGGACATAGCGGATTTTGTGTCCAAGTGTCATAATTGTCAGCAGGTCAAGTATGAACACCAAAGGCTTGCAGGACTACTTCAAAAATTACCCATTCCAGAGTGGAAGTGGGAACGGATAACCATGGATTTTGTGGTGGGTCTCCCCAAGACTTTGGGGAAGTATGACTCTATTTGGGTCATTGTTGACAGGCTGACCAAGTCAGCTTACTTCATTCTGCTCAGGGTGGATTACAATTCGCAGCAATTGTCTAAGATGTACGTGAAGGAGATTGTGAGATTGCATGGGGTACGCAGTTCACCTCCAAGTTTTGGGGTAAGTTGCATGAGGAGTTGGGCACTCAACTCACCTTTAGTACAGCCTTCCATCCTCAGACTGATAGTCAGTCAGAGAGGACGATTCAGGTTATTGGAGGACATGCTGAGAGCATGTGTGATTGATTTCGGGGGTCATTGGGACCAGTTTCTACCGTTATATGAGTTCTAATACAACAATAGCTACCACTCCAGTATTGACATGGCACCATTTGAGGGTCTGTATGGGAGGAGTTGTAAGTCACCTATAGTGTGGTTTGAGGAAGGCGATGTAAATTCATTGGGCGTAGACTTGATAAGAGAAGCACAAAAAAAGGTAAGAGGCATTCAAACCAATTTGCTAGCTGCCCAAAGCTGACAGAAGAAATATGTGGATCGCAAGGTAAGGGACATGGAATTTCAAATTGGTAAGCAGGTATTATTGAAAGTGTCATCAATAAATGGAGTTATGCATTTCGATAAGAAGGGCAAGCTCAGTCCTCGGTTCATTGGATCGTTTGAAGTTCTTGAGATCGTAGGGCCAGTGGCTTAGAGATTAGCACTGCCACCCGGTCTGTCGGAGGTCCATCCGATATTCCATGTATCCATGATGAAGCGATACCATGGGGATAGGGACTACATCATCAAGTGGGATGAGTTATTATTTGATAAAGATCTTCGCTATGAAGAAGAACCAGTTTTGATTCTTGATTGGTATATTCAGAAATTAAGGACAAAGGTGATCAGTATGGTAAAGGTTCAATGGAAGCATCTTCCGGTTAAGGAATCCACTTGAGAAACCGAGAAGGACATGCGGGACAAGTACCCTAACCTATTTGAGTATAGAGGTACTACTCTTTTTGCTCTTTACTTTTTGTATTTTTGGCTTTGATCATTCGGAGATTAACGATGGGTAAATTGGTATTTATTGTAATGACCGGGTCCTTCGTTATGGGTGAACCTTTCATGCCAATTCTTAGAGTTAGAAAACTCTGGATTTGGGAGTTTAAAATTCTGGACTAGGCTAGTCTCGGCCGATTTTGGAGCGAGGTATGGTCTAGGATAATCTGGGTGAGTATTGGGTTAAATGTCTTGATTGGAGCTAGTTTTGCTTTTAGCTAAGACATAAAAGAGTCCGGGGGACTTTTCAAAATCAAATTCGTGTAAGTAGAACTCCCGAAATTGAGGTTGACGTGAAGGGGTTGTTCCGGGACGTCGGAAAAAAAAGTGTGTTGTAAAATGTACTAATTTTGGGGACTTTACAACTTTCTCTCCCATGTTAACTATAGTTGCAGTTGACACTCTGCCCTAGCGACCTCCATCGTAGCGGAGAAAATACCACTACAGTGAAAGTCAACGTCGGTCAGCCTCTGCCATAGCGGATGACTCCGCTACGGCGGTGCCTCTATAGCGGAGCAAACTACTAAAGCGGATCCTGAGGAGATTTAATGCAGAAACTTCTCCAAAACAGTTCCATTTTTCTTCAAGATGTTTTGGGAGAAGAAGGGGGCAATTTTGGACGATTTCCATCCATTTTTCACCATTTTCATCCTAAAGAAGGATTATACTCCCCAAACTCCATAATATCTTTCCTACGCTATAGAATTGCTAGGGTGGACTTGGGGAAAGGTTTGGGATAACCTTGAATTGTAGAATCCGGGGAAAAGGAGAATTCTATGGTGCTAGAGTTCTTGGGTATTGTTTATAGTTAATGGGTAATGATCACCAAGTTTAAATTCTCTAAATGTATCGGTATAAATGATAATGTTAGGTTAATTAATGGCGGGAAAGCTAGAAAAGGGCTGGGATGATCATGGTTTGGCCTGGGGATTAGGATTTTATATAATTCGAGTAATTTAGGCCAGTTTATTAACTATAGTGTTTATGTGTTTGTTTCTAGACCAAGAACATGCAAGGGATCCTGAAAAAGGGAAAGCTCCAGCATTGTAGAGCTTGATTATTTGAGGTAGGTGATGGTTATTGATTCCTGTATGCATTGTATGTTTGTGTATTCTTGTCTAAGTATTTGTATGGTTTGCATTACTTAGGGAATGATTTAGGAATGTCCAAAAGTCCCGTTTTCAGTCTTGTGAAATGAACTAGGTGTTATTGCTTGTTGGTTTACAAGTGTTGATTGTTCATTATTTATGACTGTGGATTTTGTGTGACATTCGGTTGCCTCAGGTACCACGCTTGGTACAGAATTACTAATGGTTGGCTCGGGTACTCGCCTGGTACGGGATATACTAACAGTTGGCTCGGGTACCACACCTAGTACGGGATATACTAACGGTTGGCTCGGGTACCATGTGGTCTACGCCTGGTACGGGTTTACTTTATTTTATTACTACATTTTTAATAATGGTTTCCTAAGTGGACCAGGTTGTGTTTATGATTTCTAATTGTGCTTGTTGTCCTTGAGAGGTCGGGTTATCATTATAATGATTGTAAATTTGGTCTTGGTGTAGACCGGGTTGCATATTTAACACTTAGGTATTGGTTAGAGAGGATCCCAAGGTGGGTCCGAGCTTTATAAAAAAGGAATGTGGTTGGTTATAGTTGATTATTGATCGTAGTTGTAAAGGTGGATTACATGTGGGTACAAGCTAGGAAGAGACTTTTAGTCGAGAAGTACCTGTGTGCTTGTTTACATGTTTCCTATACTGTTACTTGACTTTTGTATTGTTCATATACTGTTTATTTGGAACTGGTTGATGATCCTACCAGTACACAGTGGTTATGTACTGATACTGCACTTGTGTTTCTTTTGTGAATACAGGAAATCTTCTAGCAGTTGACGCACGACCTCACCTATAGGCCTAACACTTCAAGATATGGAGGGTGAGATGTTTGATCGAGCTGCCTTGGTTTCTTTCTTCTTGGTAGTAGCCCACTTGTTTCGGGCTTAGGCTATTGCTTATTTTGGGGTTGCATCCCCATACTCTAGATTTTAATAGCGTTTTGGTATGATGACTTCAGATTCTTGGGAGGGATTTTCCGCAGGTTGTTTATAAAAGTTTTAGACTATTTTGAATTGCTAGTTTATTTCTTGCATTCTGGTTTTTAGCTATTAGAATGGTTAAGTTCAGGGTCGTTGATGGTTTGCTCACTCAGGGGTGGTTGGGTAGGTGCCACTCACGACGGTCTGGGTTGTGACAAGCAAATATCTGGGTTTTAGATTTATGGATATGTTGATGAGCTCGAGGTTCCTTTCTAGCGCCAGGAGTACTAGATATCTGGTTTTACTTTTCTGCATTATTCATACTCCACATCATATCATTTTACAATGCATTGCATTGTATTATCTCTGTGTACTTGGAGTACTTTTACCTATTTTATCATTATTGTCTTCACAGTCAAATAGATAATTCTATTTTCTGTTGATAACTAGAGTTAGGTGAATCCCTGTAGATAGTTTACTTTATTATTTTTTTATATATTTATTATCTTTCTGAGCTCGGTCGGCCTATGATGTCTACTGGGTACTCATTATTTTGATACTCATACTACACTCTGCATCTTTTTCTAATACAGTACCTAGTACGAGCCACCCTCGTTGACCCTCCTGTCATTTGTGGCTGATGTTCGGATTGCGGTGAGCTCCTGGAATTTTAGATACCCCTTTACTACTGTCCATCTACACACCTATCTATATTTTGTATTTTTGGATAGACAACACCTATTATATAGCTATTTCGTACTTTAAACGCTCTTGTACCGGTGACACCAGGTCCGGCGTAGTCTTGTAGATATTTTGTCTGATTGGTCACTTTGGGGCCATTTTTGTATACTTATTACTGTTGCTATGTATATATATTGTTGGCCCCCTTCTTGAATGATTCCCACCCGTATTTCTTTATTTAAATTGTTTTACTATACTTTTGCTAATCTTGGGTTGGTTTGCCTATCGAGGAGTTATGTAGGTGCCTTCGCGGCCCGATTTTGGATTGTGATAATATTTATTCAACTACATAGACAAAATAAAGAATTATACATTTCTAAATAAGTATACATGTACCCCCCCCCCCTCTCTCTCTCTCTCTCTCTCTCTCTCTCTCTCTCTCTCTATATATATATATATATATAATATATATATATATATATATATATATATATATGTATTTATATATATATATATATATATAAATACATATCTATGTATGTATATGTGTACGTGCTTTTCACGTGTGTATTATATTAATTAATAATAATGTATATAAAAAGAATAAATTATTGTGTGTACATTATATTATTAAGTACTAAAGTTTTAAAATATAACATAAAATTTTAAGATAAAAAGTGTACTTAAATAGGAAAATGATAACTCACCATCACACTAACAATTAAGGAGCAACATCAAATGCAGCAAATAAAATTTCCCCATTGATATCAATTTTCAAAATTATATTGGTTTTGATATAAGAAAACATGTTGTAAAACGCTAAAGTAAAGGAAAACGAACTACATTATATTTAAGAATAATAATATATGACAATTACTTATAAAAAATTAATAATAACAAAAAAGATTATGGTAAAGCAGCAAATGAAAACCTGAAGAAAGAAGAGAGTCATCTACCAAGAGGTTAACAACATGATAATTTTGTCACTAAATATTACCTACACATACATTGATATTTATGATAGAATAAGGAATCTCGAATGATAGCTTCTTTTATAAAATTGTACATCTCCTCCTTATCATAAACTCTTTTGATTTTAAAATTCTAAAAACCTATTATCGAATACTGGAGTGGGATCCTCCATAGCATCAAGTTACCAAGTATGCGATCCTATGTGAGCAGATTTTCCAACATCACCGGGAAGATCTATCTGGTGTCTGGTACTACATGATTTCACTCTGCAAGAACCCCGAATCATTCTCTTGAAGCTCATCCTCTTCATCATAAATGATCCGCTTACTCTGAAATGACCTGGACCAATAGGAAAATATCAATTCACTAGGCCTTTTGATACAATAAAATAGAAATCCCCAAGGGAGCCATATTCTAGGTACCCAAGCTATGTGATTGAATAAATCCTCCTGTGGATCAATGGCTCCTTCTTCCTCCCTTTCATCAAACTCCGATTCATATTTTTCATGGAGAAATATCTGATCAAGGATAGACCAAGTGTCCTTTTGCATCATATCTAAGAGATCCATAATAAAAGAATGCTAAACTCACGACAGTTTGCTAATCTAAACCTAATTTGAATCCTAAACCTAATATAAAGAAATATCACACGACAGTAAAGAATCATAAGCAAAGAAACTTAAAGAATCCTAAACCTAATTAAGGAATGGTAATACATGATATTTTTTTTCACAAAAAAGGTTATTAGTTCTTACATCTTACAAACAAACCTAAAAAATCCTAAACCTAAATAAAGAACGGTAATACACGATATTTTTTTCCACAAAAAGAAAGTTATTAGTTCTTATGTCTTTTAGGTAAGTAAAAATCTAATAGCTAGACCTTTAATTAATTTCAAAGTCCTAAAAAAATTTAAGTACTTAAATTTTTATCAAAAGTGCTTTTCGAAAAAGTATATTTAAATTTTTTTTAACTTTTGATAAACTACTTCTACTACTCCAAAAAACACTTATTTTCTCAGCTTTGCCAAAAATAATTTCTTACAATTCATTACATACAAGATAAAATTATATTGAAATTTTAGTTAAAATACCAGTAGTGGAAAAGTTCTTCTCTTGTCTTGTGCTTCACTTTTTTTTGTCTCCCTTGTAATTTATTTTTAATTGTACCATAATAATTTCAAAAGAACATTAATTTCAACTATCTAGCAACATCCTTTATTGTGAAGTTACTTTAAGGAAAACATAGAAAACAAAATAAACAGGAAAGTAAAAGATTTAAGGCTATGATTGCAAAAAAGATTAACTAACCATCTTCTCAAATTAGATCCATATTCTATCAATAGATCAGTCATACCAGTAATTAAATTATTTATCAATAATAACAGATGAATATCAATAAAAATACTTTAATATTGAACTACACACTAAAGGACTCTTACATCTAAAAGAAAATTTAAAGTGGAAACTACATACATTGAATCAAATCCAGAAAATATTTACCTCAAAACGTTCCAACACAAAATAATTGTTTTGAATGGACTTGTGGCCCAAAATAATTATCCAACATGCCCTTCCCCTTCAACTGCACGTGCTTCCTCCTCCTCCTCCTCCTCCTCCTCCTCCTCCTCCGCCCCCTCCCCCGCCCCCTCCCCCGCCCCCTCCTCCCCCGCCCCCCTCCTCCCCCCCTCACCCCCTCCCCCCCTCCCCCCTCCTCCCCCCTCCCTCCTCCCCCCTCACCCCTCCCCTCCCCCTCCCTCACCCTCGCCATCCCCCGCCACCCTCGCCCCGCCCCATCCCCGCCCCCCCTCCCCCTCCCCCTCCTCCCCTCCCCTCCCCTCCCCCTCACCCCTCCCCCTCCCCCTCCCCTCCCCTCCCCCTCCCCCTCCCACCCTCCCCCCTCCCCCTCCCCCCCCCCCCCCTCCTCCCCCTCCTCCTCCTCCATCATTTCACATTTGCACTTATTGGTTTGTCCTTTTGCATTTATTTTTTTATCCTTCTTTTCTCATGTATTATCTTTATCTTTTTATCTCCTTTTATCCTTTACTTAAAATATTATTTGATAATATTTTTATTATTTGTTTCCTTATTTTTTATTTTCCTTTTTTTTCTTTTTTTTTGTTTTTATCTTTGTTTTTTCGTTAGTGCATCTTCTTTTTAATTTTTCATTTTTTAATATTTTTGTATTTTTCAAAAAAAGGAACTAATTGTATCTATATTAATAAAAAAATTGAATAACTAGGCCACAGTAAGAAAGAATTAAAAAAAATATTAAAGTCCACTAGCTCGTTCATTCAAACTAAATCAATGAAAATATATATTTATTTATTTTTACTTTTGCAAATGAAAACAAAACTTGTATTTAAAATACAACTCTATTTTCTTGTAGTTAGTTTTACAAAAATTAACTTGCTAAACCTGATATAAATTAAAATATCAAATAAAGCATAAATTATGTGATATCATATCAGAATATGATATAGTACCACGTGGATATCACTGATTACGAGAAATGTTGAAGCTGACTTGAATAATACCATACTGATATATAAATATACTACGATAGTATCATTGAGGATTGAGAACTGTCTCACTGAAGAGTGATGCATAGCTCAATGATACCATGTCAGTATATAGATATGTCATAATGGTATCATGGATGATTGTACCAAATCATTGAAGGACTGAAGCAGACGTCAATGATACTATTTCAGTATACAGATATACTGTGATGGTATATCTGAAGGACTGAAACAGACCTCGGTGATACGATGACAATATATAGATATACTTTGATGCTATCATAGAGGGCTGAGGAGTGTCTCACTGAAGAACTGCAGCCTCAATGATACCATGACAATGTATAGATATATTGTGATGGTATGATTGAGGATTGAAGCATTCCTCAATGATAACATGATATTCTATAGATATAATGTGATGGTATCATTGAGGATTGAGTGGTGTCTTATTGAAGGACTGAAGCAGTTTTCCGTGATACCATGTCAGGATATAGATATATTGTGATGATATCATGGATGACAGAAGAGTGTCTCATTGAATGACTAAAGCAGTCCTCCATGATACCATCACAGTATATCTATATACTGACATGGTATCATAGAGGACTGCTTTAGTCCTTCAATGAGACATTTTTCGGTCCTTCATGATATCATGTTAGTATATAAATATATTATGATGGTATCATGGAGGACTGAAGAGTATTCTACTGAAAGACTTGAGTAATCCTCAAAGAAAATTAGTAAAAATTAAAAAAAAAGAGTGAAAAAGTAAAAGAAATTAGTTTAGGTATAAAAAATAAAAGAAAAAAATGAATTAACTAAAATTAGAGAAAAAAACTAGAAAAAAAGAAAGAAAAGAAAATAGAAAAAAAATATTAAAAAAGAGAAAAAATTGAGTATGAAATAAGATTATGGTGAAAAATTAAATTAAGAGAAAAAAGATAAAGAATAAAGAAAAAAAAGGAGAAGAAAAAAAAGTAGAGAAATAAAAAAAATAAACAAATATTTATCATATTAGTTAATCATGTTTATTATATATATAAAAAAAAGAGTACAGAAAAAAAGCAAAAAAAAATATCAATAAAATTAGATTATAGAGGAAAAAAGAAAAAAGAAAAATTTGAAAGGATATAAGAAATAAATAAATTGAAAACTAAATAGGAAACAGAAAAATTAAAATACAAAAATAAAGAAGTCAAAACTAATTATGGTGAAAGAATAAAATAGAAAATAACATGATTTGGAAATGAGGAAAAAAAGAACAAGAAAAGTAGAAAAGAATGAAAAAATATAAAAAGGAAGAGAACAAAAAAAATGTTAAATATTTCCCAAAATAACAAAAAAGACAAAGCATAAAAGACAAAAATAATTGAGTGGGCGCTGACATCTTGCTGACATCATCCCAAAAAAGAAAAGCAATTATCATTTTAGGTAATATTTTCTTATAATTACATGTATTACTAAGATATTGAGTCCTAGAACATTTATATACTTTCTGTCTTGCTTAGGAGATTTTTGATTCATAATTATTTTTTAAATTTCTTTGTTAATTGTCTAAATAATTTATGAGATTAAAAAAATATACACATACATATATATAATATTATATATATATATTATTTATATATATATATATATATATATAATTCGTGAAAAATATTTTTCTCCATACCAAACACATCCTTACTATTGAAACAAGAGTTGAAAGAAAACTTGGACGTTAATCAAATGAAAAAATAATTGTTCCTTATTTATTGAGTTCGTCAAGAGATATTAAAGATGGATAACTTTTTTTATTGAGAAGAGTAGCTAATTAGATCAGTAATTACTGTAGAAGGGTAATACTGTAAATAGCCACTTTCTAATGTTAGTTATTTTTAGTTAAGTATTTTAGCTCTTTCACTTAGTTAGTTATAACTAACTAGGATCAGCTACTGATTTGTATGTGTATATATACACCTAGTTGTGTACTTGATCAAGTAATAATAATGATTCTCTATTTTACAATCAACTGCTTTCATCTTCTTCCTCTTCCGTCATTCACTCGTCTCTCTTAGTCTTCTTCTTTCTACTTTCTTCTTTACTGAACCAACTTCATAATCATGAATGGAGATTGATAACTTCTACATGATATCAGAGCAGTAAAGTCTGGTAAAATTTCTGCACTTACTTTTTTTCAATCGAAAGAGTTCTTCTTTGATTTCTTGGTTTTTCTTGTTCTCTGAGAAATACTAGAGATTCTGCAATTTTTTAAAATTTAAGGTTGCAATTTTCGTAGAAAATCATAAGTAGATTCAATTAGATTCTTCAATTCATGTCAACATTCAGAGATGGAATCTGAAAATACTACTGGAAATGAAATTGAAATAACACATCTTGAAATCTCTAACGGTCAGACAAGTCATGGAGTTGGTCAACCCATGGATCATAACCACACTCTGTACTTTACCTCGGTGATGTAAGTGGTATTTCACTGATTTCTTTACAATTAGCGGTTCTTAAAATTATTCTTTCTGGAAGAAATACATGAGAATTGCTTTTTAAGGGAGAATCAAACTAGGTTTTTTTGATGGTTCTCGAAAGAAAGAGGATTTTAGTCAGGAATTGAGATATCAGAGGGAAAAGTGTAATGCTATAGTCCAATCTAGGTTAATGAACATTGTTGTTGTCACGATCCAGACCATCATGAATGACACCCACCTAATGCTCCCGGGTGAGCAGACCAATACCAACCCAATAGTTAGCAAAATCTAACAGCTCAAAACTAGTGTGTATAAAGTAAACTAACATTCACAATCTCAAATACAATCACAATAATAATCTGCGGAAAAATCTTCCCTAGAACCTGAAGGTCATCATACCAAAACATCTACCAAGTCTAAAATACGGGAATGCAACCCCCAAAACAAAAGAGAGTTTAAGCCCAAAACAAGTTGGCTACAACTAAAAGAAGAAACCAAGGTAGCTCGATCGACGCAGCTCACCCTTGATATCTGGAAATGCTGGGACTACAAGTGAGGTCGCGCGTCAGCCACTGGAAGATTGTCTGTACTCACAAAAAGAAATGCAAGTGCAAAATTAATACACAACCATCGTGAACTGGTAGAATCATCGGCCAGCTCCAAATAAACAAGATATGCACAATAAACTAAAGTTGAGCAAAGTACAGTAAATATATAAACAAGCCAACAATATAACCAGACGACAAGTCTCTTCCTTAGCTTATCAACCACATGTAACCAAATGACAACCATTGACAAACTTAATGACAACAACATATATAACCTTTCCACATCGCCCAGACCCACCCCGGGATCCCCTTAATACCATCTAAGTGTTGACATGCAATCCCGGTCTACACTAAGACCAACCTCACAATTAATTATAATCACCCGGCCTCTCATGGACCATCTGCAAAATCACATTTCAAGAATACAATCCGGCCCACTCATAGAACCATCAAAAGAATACAACCAATGCAAGTAAAGCAAACTCGTACCAGGCGTGGTACCCAAGCCAACCATTTGTAATTTTTGTACTAGGCATGGTACTCGAGCCAACCAAATAGTATCCTGTACCAGGCGTGGTACCCGAGCCAACCGAATATCGCATAGAAATCCAACAGTCAACAACCATGAACAACAACACACTTGTAAAACCAACAAGCAACAACAACTAGTTCATTTCACAAGACTGATAACCGGATAATTAGACATTCATAAACCATTCCCTAAGCATGCAACTCAAACAATACTAAGCAGTAGTACATGATCACATAATGCATATTGGAAACAACAACCATCACCTACCTTGAATTGCTCAAAGCTCTATTGAACCGGAGTCTTTCCGTTTTTCATATCCTTTGCTTGTTCTTGGTCAAGAAACAAACACACAACAACTACAATCAAATTGGCTGGCATAAAATATCTGGATTATGCAAAAATCTCAATCCCCAGGCCAAACTATGATCATTCCACCCCTTTCGCGGGCTTTCCCACCATAAATTCACCTAAGTTCATTATTTTTACGGATATTTTTAGAGAATCATGGCTAAGTGATCATAACCCAACAATAGTATCAAGACCCAAGACTACTACGCCCTAAAATCCCCTTTTTCTCAAGATTCTTCCATTTCTAGGTTAACCATAACCTATCCTCAAGTCCAGAACTAGTAATTCTACATTGTAGAAAAGATAGTACTAAGTTAGGGGAGTAGAATTCTTACCTTCAGGATAAAAAAATGGTGGAAAACAGAGTAAGTTTGCCCAAAATCGCCTTGCCCTACTCCCAAAATTATCTTGATGAAAACTGAACATTTTGGGAAAGTTTTCAGCATTAAATCCTGACTCATCTGCTATGGAGGTCCCACACTTTGCTATAGCGGTACCGCTATTGAGGAACCGTCCGCTATAGTAATGCTGACCGACGTTGACTTCTGCTATAGCGGTTATTTCTCTGCTATAGCGGAAGTCGCGATAGCGATGTGTCAACTGCCATGGTAATTGATATGGGATAGAAAGTTGTAAAGTTCTCTAAAAGTTCCCATTTTACAACACACCTTGAATCTCTGACATCCCAGAATAACCCTTTCACGTCAACCTCGATACCGAAAGTTTCACTTACCCGAATTCACTTAGGAAAAGACCCCTGGACTCCTCTATGTATTTTCTACAAGGAAAACTACCTCAATACAAGACATGTTACCTAAACCTCACCCGGATTGCCCTAGATCATACCTAGCTCCAAAACTGACCGAGACTATCCTAGCCCAGAATTTTTAACTCCCAAACCCAGAAGTTTTCTAACTCTAAACTTGGCACAAAAGGTTTACCCATAATGAAAAACCCAGTTATTACAACAGATACCAATTTACCCATTGTTCATCCCCGAATGATCAAACTTGAATATACAAAGAATAAAAGAGGGAAATCGTAGTAGCTGAATCCTCAAACAAGTAAGGGTACTTGTCCTGCATGTCCTTCTCGGTTTCCCAAGTGGCTTCCTCAACCGAATGATACTTACATTGAACTTTCACCGATTTGATCTCTTTTGTCCTCAACTTTTGGACATCCCGATCAAGAATCAAAACCGGTTCCTCTTCATATCAAAGGTCCTTGTCTAGCAATACTTCATCCCATTTGATAATGTAATCTCCATCCCCATGGTACCGCTTCAACATGGATACATTGCATACTGGATGGACACCAAATAAACTTAGCGGCAGTGCTAGCCTGTAAGCCACTGGCCCTACCATTTTGAGAACCTCAAATAGACCGATAAACCAAGGGCTGAGCTTCCCCTTATTACCAAAAGGCATACCTACCTTCATTGGTGACACTTTCAATAGTACTTGTTCACCAAACAGAAAATCCATGTCTCTTACCTTGCAATTTGTGTATTCCTTCTGCCTGCTCTGGGCCGCTAGCAACTTGGTCTGAATGCCTCTTACTTTTTCCTACACTTCCTTTACCAAGTCTAAGAGCAGAGGCTTCACATCACCTGCCTCAAACCACCCTATAGGTATCTACAACCCCTCTCATACAGTGTCTTAAATGGTGCCATGTCAATACTGGAGTGGTAGTTGTTGTTGTTTGAGAACTCACACAATGGCAGGATATGGTCCCAATGACCCCAAAGTCGATCATGCATGCTCTCAACATATCTTCCAACACTTGGATTTTCCTCTCTGACTGACCGTCAGTCTGAAGATGGAAAGTTGTGCTGAATGTGAGTTGAGTGCCCAACTCTTCATGTAACTTACCCTAGAACTTATAGGTAAACTGCGCGCCCCTGTCTGAAATGATGGACAGTGGTGCCCATGCTGACTCACGATCTCCTTCACATAGATCTTAGACAACTGCTGTAAATTATAGTCCACCTTGACTAGAATGAAATGAGCTGACTTGGTCAACCTGTCCACAATGACCCAAATAGAGTCATGCTTCCCCAAAGTCTTGGGAAGACCCACCACAAAATATATGGCTATCCTCTCCCACTTCCACTCGGGAATGGGCATTCTCTAAAGTAGTCCTACAGGCCTTTGGTGCTCATACTTGACCTGCTGTCAATTAAGACACTTGGACACGAAATCAGCTATGTCCTTTTCATCCCAGGCCACCAATAAAGTTGCCTCAAGTCCCTGTACATCTTAGTTATGCCCAGATAAATTGAATATTGTGAACCATGAGCCTCTCTCAATACCTTTTGAATTATATCATCAACACGAGGAACATATATCCTTCCTCTGAAATTCATCACCCCTCCAGCGTCCAACACGGAATCCCCGGACTCTCTGAATATTACCCTGCTTCAAAGCTTTCTCAACTGTGCATCCTGAAATTGCTTGGACTTTATTTCTTCTATGAATGTGGATTATACCTCAATACTAGCCAACATCCCACCCCATTCTGAGATACCCAAGGACATGAACTTAGCTTCCAAAGCCTGAAGCTCCCTTGCCAATGGTCGTTTGGACACCCCCAAACAAGTCAAATTGCCCATGCTTACTGTCTTCCAGCACAATGCATCTTCCACCACATTGGCCTTACCCAGATGGTGATGGATGGTCACATCATAGTATTTCAATAACTTCACCCACCTCCTCTGCCTCAGATGCAACTCCTTCTGATTAAATACATGTTGCAAACTTCGATGATCAATGAACACCTCACACTTGACACCATAAAGATAGTGTCTCAAAATTTTGAGTGCAAACACCACCGCTGCCAACTTTAACTCATGGGTTGGATAGTTTTTCTTATGAACCTTCAACTGCCTAGAAGCATATGCTATCACATTCTTGTCCTGCATCAACACATCACCGAAACACGAATGTGAAGCATCACAATACGGAGACGTTCAGTATGTTCTTCCCTACTCATGGAGTAGATAAAAATGTCATCTATAACACGATGTCATCTATAACACGATGATGAACGAATCTAAATAAGACTTAAACACCCTATTCATCAAGCTCATGAATATTGTCGGTGCATTGGTCAACCTAAATGACATCACTAGGAACTCGTAATGCCCATACTGAGTTCGAAAAGCAGTCTTAGGAATGTCCTCGTGCCTAATCTTTAACTGATGATACCCTGACCTTAAGTCAATTTTCAAAAACATTGATGCACCTTGTAACTGGTCAAAAATATCATTCATACAGCGTAAAGGGTACTTATTTCGGATGGTAACCTTGTTCAACTACCTATATTCTATGCACATCCATATACTACCATCCTTCTTTTTCATAAAAAAACACCGGAGCACCCCAAGGTGAAGCACTGGGATGGATAAAATCCTTGTCTAAGAGTTCCTGAAGCTGAGTATTAAGTTCTATCAACTCTGCCAGAGCCATACGATAAGGAGGAATGGAAATTGGCGAGTGCCCGGCTCCAAGTCAATACAAAAATTAATGTCCCTATCTGAAGGCATACCAGGCAAATCCCCCGGAAATACCTCCTAAAACTTTGACACAATCAAAATTGACTCAATAGATGGGGACTCCACACTATCATCCCATAGATGAGCAAAGAAGGCCAAACACTCTATCCCCTCTAGTTTCTTATCCCGAACAAATAATATGATCTTAGCCGGCTTAGGCCTGTACACACCTTCCCACTCTAGTATTTCAAGAGCCACGGTCTTAGTGTTATAATTCGATACAGCATGATAAGGAGACAACCAGGTCATCCCCAAAATAACATCAAAGTCTACCATATCAAGAATTACCAAGTCTACCCAAATTTGCAACCCCACAAATATCATAGGACAAGTACGATAAACAAGAGTCACAATTATGGACTCTCTAACTGGGGTGGAAACATGGATAGAGGAGTCAAGGATATCACAAATCAAGTCCAGACCCAAAGCAAATTTCACAAAAACATAAGAGTATGTAGAACCTGGGTTAAAAAGTACAGAAGCCATCCTATCACAGAAAATAATTGTACCTGTGATCACCGCGTCTGATTCTTTAGCCTTAGACCTCCCTGGAAAAGCATAACAGTGAGCCTAGTCATCAATCCGAGCAACTTCCTTGGTTGGTTGTGCCTCACCCCTGCCCACACCGGCATTACCTCTGTCTCCCCGACCTCGCTAAAAGTTACCTCACCCACCCTGTGGATGGACTCTAGCATAGACACCTCTACCTACCCTTAGACTGCTGCTGAGTCTGATTACCAGTCTGGCTGTGAGGGAACTCCCTCTTAAAGTGGCCCAGATCACCACAATGGAAATAATCGAGATCAAGTGTAGGCCTGCTTGTAGATGTGTAAGAAGCTCCCTGGCCTCTAGGAGCTTAAAACTACTGATTAGATCTCGGACGACCACCTGTAGCAGCTGGCAGAGTTGACTGAATAGGATGGGAAGAGTATACCTGATGATTGTGGGCCCTGGAGTACTAACCACTGAAGTTTCCATTATTCTGGGACTTCTTGGCTAATACTTTATCCTGCCCAACCTGCTTGACCCCTTCTAACTTCTTAATATAGTTTGTGACCTTATTGAAGCTCTTTCCTGCTGAAGTCATGTGCATGGACAACACCTATTCAGTATTCAAGCCCTTCACAAACAGCCGAATCCTCTTCTCCTCAGAACCCAACAACTGAGTAGCAAAATGACACAAGGCATGAAACTTGGCCTCGTAAGCATAGACTGACATGCCACCCTGTTCCAGAGCAAGGAACTCATCCTTCTTGTGATCCCTTAAGGTACAAGGCCCATACTTCACTAAGAAGAGAGCACCAAACTTCTCCCAAGTTAGTGGAGACAAGGTCGATGGCCAACCTTCCATATGAGACCTCCACTATTTCTTAGCATCACCCTGCAGCTGAAAAGTGACGAACTCAACCCCATGTTATTGCACAATTCCCAGCCTGTGCAGCCTCTTATAACAATCCAATATGAACTCATAAGCATCTTCCTTCTCAGTACCCTGAAACGTAGGAGGTTTCTTCTTAAGGAACTTGGTCAACATCTCATGCTCATTCCCTGTCATAATCGGACCAAGAATTGGCCTAAAGAAGTCGTCTGTGCCTGACCCTGCATCCATCCTAGGAGCTATAGTAACCATTGGTTGGGTGCCTAGAGCCTGATCTGCAATACCCATGGGGGTGTCTCCCACACCAACCACTCCACTAAAAAAACTCCATATCTATTAAAACGCCTCGAGTATCACAGGGGGAAGGCCTGATCCACCAATCGGTGCTGCCTCCACCTGCTTTTTGCCCTCCCCAACAACGACCTCAACTTCCTCCTCAACCTGATCCTGGGGTGGGGGGTTTCGTCAAGTGCTCCTTCAGCTGCCTGAGCTCTACCCTAGTGGGTGCTGCTCTACCTCGGCCTCTGCCCTTGCCCTTTCCTCTACCTCTATTAGTCGGGACCGCTTCTAGGACCACTGCCCTTGCTCCATTGTTCCTCGTATTAATCATCTGTGGACAGAAGAGTGAAAGAGCTAGATACCAATTTGTATTATCAGATACCAATTGGAATTAATTTATAGCACGAATGAAGAAAGAAGAGATGGTTTTCCTAAAGTCCTATAGCCTCTCGAAGAAAAGTACAGATGTCTCTGTACCGTTTCACAAGACTCTACTAGACCTATTTTGGTATGACGAGATCAATGAACCTATGGCTCTAATACTATCTTTGTCACGACTCAAACCATCGTAGTGGCACCCATCCAATACCCCCGGGTAAGCGGGCCAATACCAACCCAACACTTAGCAAAGTCTAACAGCTAAAAACTAGTGTGCATAAAGTAAACTAACATTCACAATCTCAAATACTATCACAAAAATAATTTGCGGAAATATCATCCCTAGAACTTGAAGGTCATCGTACCAAAACATCTACCAAGTACAAAATACGGGGATGACCCCAAAATCAAAAGAGATTTTAATCGCGAAATAAATGGGCTACAACTAAAAGAAGAAACCAAGGTGGCTTGACTGAAGTAGCTCACCCTTGATATCTGGAAACGCTGGGACTACTAGTAAGGTCGTGCGTCAGCCCCCAAAAGCTAACATGTACTCACAAAAAGAAACGCAAGTGCAGAATCAGTAAACAACCACCGTATACTCGTAGGATCATCAGCCAGCTCCAAATAAACTAGATATGCACAATAAACTAAAGTTGAGTAAAGTATGGTAAACATGTAAACAAGCCAACAATATAACCAGAAGAGAAGTCTCTTTCTTAGCTTATCAACCACATGTAACCAAATGACAACCACTGATACACTCAATGAAAAAAACATATACAACCTTTCCACATAGCTCAGACCCACCCGGGATCCCCCTAACACCACCTAAGTGTTGACACGCAATCCCAGCCTACACTATGACCAACCTCACCATTAATTATATTAACTCGGCGTCTCATGGATCATTTGCAAAATCACATTTCAAGAATACAACCCGGTCCACTCATGGAACCATCAAAAGAATACAACTAATGCAAGTAAAGTAAACCTGTACCAGGAGTGGTACCCGAGCCAACCATTTGTAATTCCCGTATCAGGCGTGGTACCCGAGAAAACTGAATAGTATCCTATACTAGGCGTGGTACCCGAGCTAACCGAATGTCACACATAAATCCAATAGTCAACAACAATGAACAACAGCACACTTGTAAAACCAACAAGCAACAATAACTAGTTCATTTCACAAGACTGATAACTGGATAATTAGACATTCATAAACCATTTCCTAAGCATGCAACTCATACAATACTAAGTAGTAGTACATGAACAAATAATGCATATTGGGAAAATAACAACCATCACCTAACTCGAATTGCTCAAAGCTCTATTGAACCGGAGCCTTCCCGTTTTCCAAATCCTTTCCTTGTTCTAGGTCTAGAAACAAATACACAACAACTACAATCAAATTGGCTAGCTTAAAATACCTAGATTATTCAAAAATCCCAATCCCCAGGCCAAACTATGATCATTTCGCTCCTTTCCCAGCTTTCCCACCATAAAACAACCCAAGTTCATCATTTTTACGGATATTTTTCAAGAATTATACCTAAGTAATCATAACCCAACCATACTATCAAGACCCAAGAACTACTACTCCCTAGAATCCCCTTTTCCCCTGGATTCTTTCATTCTTAGGTTAACCAAAACCTTTCCCCAAGTCCAAGAATAACAATTCTACTCCGTAGGAAAGATAGTACTAAGTTAGGGGAGTAGAATTCTTACCTTTAGGATGAAAAATGGTGGAAAATGTAGTAAGTTTGCTCAAAATCGCCTTGCCCTTCTCCCAAAATGTTCTTGATGAAAACTAAACATTTTAGGGAAGTTTTCTGCATTAAATCCTGACTTATCCGCTATGGAAGTCCCACACTCCACTATAGTGGTACCTCTATAGTGAAACCATCCGCTATAGCGTTGCTGACCGACGTTGACTTCCGCTATAGCAGTAATTTCTCCGATATAGCAGAGGTTGCATTAGCAATATGTCAACCGCTATGGCAGTTGACACGGGAAAGGTGGTTGAGACAGGACAAAAATTCATAAATTTCCCCAAAAATTCCCATTTTACAACACACCTTGAATCCCCGACGTCCCCGAACAACCCCTTTATGTCAACCTCAATACCAAAAGTTTCACTTACCCGAATTCACTTTCGAAAAGTCCCCCGGACTCCTCTATGTCTTAGCTAATAGGAACACTAGCTTAATATAAGACACTTTACCCAATCATCACCCAGATTTCCCTATATTATACCTTACTCCAAAACTGATCGAGACTAGCCTAGCCCAGAATTTTCAACTCTCAAACTCGAAAGTTTTCTAACTCTAAACTTGTCACAAAAGGTTTACCCATAATGATGAACCCTGTAATTACAGTTACTAATAATCTCTTGAGGTGTATGGTTTATGAAACTACTACATATTAAGTTTGTGAAGATCTAAAAGAAAGATTTGATAAGGTGGATGGATCAAGAAGTTTTAACTTGCACAAAGAAGTAGCTACAATCGTGCAGTGTACTTCTTATGTAGTTGTGTATTTCATAAAGCTCAAAGAACTTTAGGTAGAACTTGAAGAATTAGTACCACCTCTAAGTTGTAACTGTGAGAAATCTAACAAGTTCTTACGGTACTTGCAAAGACAGAAATTGTATCAGTTTCTGATGGAGCTTAATGATAACTATGTGCAACCAATAAATCGAATTCTAATGATGATGCATTGTCATTTAGTGAATCAAGCTTATTCCATGGTAATAAGTGATGAATCTCTAAAATCCATGACATCAAGCTCATTGCCTAGATTACTTAGGGAAGTTCCTATGTCTAATGGTCGTGATCCTACATCTATATACTCTAAGGAAGGCAATAAAAAGTAGAAAAAGAAATATAACTTGTTCTATGAATAATGCATGATTAAGGGACATATTAAGTACATATGCTATAATCTAGTAGGCTATCCCACAGACTCAAGGTTCAAAAAGGGTATATACTTTGTGATCTAACTAAAAAGTGTTTATTTGTCATCAGAGCTATCACATTTAGAGAATCATAGTTTCCCTTCAAAAGACATAACTTAAACAGTCCCGTATTTGTTCACAACATTATACCTCAATTAGAGAATTACAGTGAAAAAGCTCCTCAGGTTGAAATGAGGAATATTAAAGGAGCCTCTCACCCTCCTCAAGATTGTCGTATATCAAATATTGTATCAACTATCACACCAGGTCCTCCTACAGTTCCTCTTACAACCAGAGTGAGAGCTAATGATATACCTACAAGAAGGTCAACAACAGGAACACAACCACCTATTTGGCTAAAAGACTTTGTGTAACTTACTCTAAAATAGGATAACTCTCTATACCCTATAGATAACTATGTGAAATGCCCTGATCCCTCATTATTTCAGAAATCATGATATCACACATTTTGGGAGCGATTTAAATACGTGTTGAATTAAGTGGGGTTGACATGATGGAAAATTTCAGATTATGAAATTCATTTGGGCTGATGTCACTCTGCTATAACAGTATTTATTCTGCCATAGTGCTATCACTGTAGCGGACGGCTATCCGCTATAGAGGAATAACGAGAGGCAGTAGCCAATTATACAATTTTAAATAAAAGACTTCTCCTACTCAGTTGGAAAACATACGAGGGTTATTCCAAAAACCATCCTAGGCTTCTCCAAGTCTTAGGAGCCATGGAGAGGAGGGATTCTAGCTAAAAAGAAATGAAACTCTGGTTTTAGGCTTCTCATCCGACAGGGAACGCCTTTACGAAGCTCGAAAATGCATCAGCCAGCTGCTTGGCATCCAGATAGGCTAGGTTCTCTTTATTTAGTAGATTGACCTGGTTTTATTTCGTGATTATTGTATAGATGAAAAGGATAAATCCATGCTTAGGCCTTTGGGCACAGAGTGTGGAGGAGAATTGTGGTGGTTGGTTTGGTTGAACTAGAAATAGTTGGGTTGGGATATTGGGTTGACATATTCTGGGTTGTGTATGTTTATTTGTGTTGTACTATGACAGAGTTCAAGGACTAGAGTGTCGGGAAGATTCGAGGAATCGGAAGGGCTTGGGTAAGTTAATGACCATAAAAATAAAGGAGAATTCTCGTAAATATTTGATATAAAGGAAGTAGAATAACATAAATGGTTGAAGTACAAAAGTTAGGGGATGTCGTCCCCCTATTGTATCTATTTTAGAAGAGGGTTCGGGAATAAATGTATCTACCAGTCATGTGTTAAAAAGGGTTAAACGGGGGGCTTGGTCTTCAGACGGGATTCAAGGTTGAGTTTATGTACCCATAATGGGGGTAGGTGATGGTTGTTGTTTTCACAATATGCATTATGTGTTCATGTACTACTGCTTAGTATTGTATGAGTTTCTTGCTTAGGGAATGATTTATGAATGTCTAATTGTTCGATTATCAGTCTTGTAAAATAAACTAGTTGTTGTTGCTTGTTGGTTTTACAAGTGTGTTGTTGTTCATTATTGTTGACTGTTGTATTTCTATGTGACATTTGGTTGGATCGGGTACCACGTCTAGTACAGGTTATTTATTGGTTAGATAGGGTACCACGCTTGATACGGGATACTTATCAGTTGGCTCGGGTACCATGCCTGGTACAGGTTACATAATGGTTAGCTCGGGTACCATGCCTGGTACATGTTACATAATGGTTGGCTTGGGTACCATGCCTAGTATGGGTGCTTTACTTGCATTGGTTGTATTCTTTAGATGGTTATATAAGTGGACCGAGTTGTATTCTTGAAATGTGATTTTTGCATATGGTCCATAAGAGGCCGGGTGATTATAATTAATTGTGAGGTTGGTCTTAGTGTAGGCCTGGGTTGCATGTCAACACTTATGTAGTGTTAAGGGGATTCTTGATGGGTCCAGACTAGGTGGAAAGGATATATGTTATCATCCATGAGTATTGTTAATGGCTGTTAATTGGCGCCATGTGGTTAATTAACTAAGGAGGAGATTTATAGCCTAGTCATAGTGTTGGTCAATTGTCATTATTAAAATGAGTGTTAAACCTAATCCATGTGATGGGAGTTAGAAGGTAGACGGGTGGTCTCGAGTATATTGTTGGATGTTAGTATCCTTGAGAGGTCCGTTTACTTGTAAGTAGTAACACGGAGATTGTTGGTCTAGTTGGGCAATTTGCTGGGTTATTTTTAGGTGTTTAGTCATGGGAGTTGACTTGAGTAACGGAGTGGTAGTACATGTCTATATTTAGTGGTTGTACTAGCGGTTAAGGTGACTATAGGAGTCTAAGGGGTTAGGGTAACTTCGAAGTCCTAGGAGTCAGGGTGCAGAGTCTCCAAGTGAGGGAGTTAGTCGCGGAAGGGATGGGAAGGGTTGAGGTATGAGGTATAAGTAGATGGTTGGTTTGATATTGGGTTTGGTAAAGGTGGATGTTGGAGGACGGGACTATTGTAGTTAATTACATGCTTTTCCTTGATTTTCTTATATAATGGTACGAGTGGATTCGGGTCGACTGATGATGCCTACCAGTACATGTGGTTGTACAAATTCTACTCTTGTTATACCTTTTTGTTATACATGGGCTGGTGATGATTCATAGGTACAGGATGATGGTGATCTTCAGCAGCTTATAGGTACAGGATGACGGTGATCTTCAGCAGCTTCTACTCTTGTTTCCTTGGTGGGAGTTGTGTCCTTTTACATTTCTATTTTACTCCTGTAGTAGCTCTTATACCGGCTTAGACAAGATTCTAGGGAGGGTTGTTTTCCCTATTTTTGAAAGGGTTTACTATATTCTTTGTAAAAGATATCTCCTTAAACAAGGTTTTAAATGGTTTCACATATTAAAATGAGGTTATTTATCGTTATACTTTGTCTTTCCATAAGTACCTGTTGGATCCGGTGGTAAGGGTCTGTCTATCTAGGTTGTTAGAGTAGGCGCTCGCACTGCTTGATAGTTGGGTCGTGACATATGGCATCAGAGCCTAGGTTACCGGTCTCCCAGTACAAGATAAAAATGTTGAATAGAGTCTCGCGGATTGGTGTATTGATGTCCACATCTATTCTTTGTGAATTTATGAAGCATTCTAGGAAACATCTCTCTTCTTTCATCCCTTTTCGTGTGGTTCACTTACTTGCTTGTATGAGTTGGTTCCAATTGGTATCTCGACAAGGAAAAGGATGTCATTTGACTATGACTATTGTGAAGCAAGCAATAGAAGTTAGTATCTGGCCTGAGAGGCTATGGTAAGACATGGATGATTGACTAACAATCATCCATGGGATGAATAGAGAGTAGTATATGTGATTTGACTTTGTTGTGGTGTGAAGCTTGAAAACTTGTGTGTTACAATGTTTGTGTGACTAAATCATTGGCGTAAAACTAAATTTATAACTGTGAATAAATAAGTCTGAATGTAGTCATTAATTCAATGTGGTAATCCCTGGTTGGTGATAAATTGTTGTGTGCGTGGATTTGAATTTCATATTACTTTCAAGGAGGGACTCATCATTGGTTAAATGGTGAGGGGACAAGACTTATGACTGTAGGAAAGCTTCAGTTTCAGGATTGTCAGGACTTGGTGGGGAACCATGGGAACAATGAGGTAATTTTGCATGATAGCGAGACGGTGTGGTTACGAACAACTTTATTGTGTATTTTGGTTGATTTTGTGACATATTGGGAGTTAAGATTTGGTCTGTGCATTGCAAGGAATGATCTTGGGGTATTGTTTAAGACAATGGCGGGACTTATGCTATTAATAATGATAATCGAGAATGGGGATGAGTTATTTCTACTGAAAATTTAAATTTTCTGGGCTTTCATCGTCAGGACTGCCATAGCGGAATGGTACCGCTGCGGCGATCCCACTATAGTGGATAATTCTCCACTATGGCGGTACCACTTTAGCGGAGTGACCACCTCTATAGCGGAAGGGGGCTTCTCCCTGCTTCATCTCTCAGCCAAGTCATGTCCCATAGTTAGGCCTTGGCCTCGTAGGCAGTATTCGAAACATGAGGCACTCTTAGCACCTCATTGATGGTATGAGAGTCCATCGGGACATTTGTCCCTAGGATTCGTATGGTAGGGTTGGGCTCATCCCAATGGATGGTGGGGAGTATAGCATAGAACTCCCGCACCCAACCTGTCCACGCGGGAGGAGGAGCCACCGTCAAGGATTCCCAATTGAACTCTCGGAGCCTACGATGGAAGTCAGCTGCTTTTCCATCCACACCTGACATTTTGCAGCCTCTACCAAAGCAAAAGCCTAATATCCGGTAGTCCCAGTACCTTTCCTGGCTAGCATCGTCAGGAAACCTCACATAGGGATATTCTTACACTTTTTCGTAAGCCATTGGGTGTGATAACCTGTAATGCAACAAGAAGGTTGGATTAGATCTTGATAAAGCATAAGGGAATGAGTTTTAAAAAAATGAGGAAAAATTTTCTAAGTGTAAGCCTGGAGAGGCCACTGTTTTGCGGTATTCCTCTGTAGTGGACGGTCGTCCTCTACGGTGGAACCGCTATAGCGGAAATTTCTCTACTATAGCGGGACCATTATAGCAGTTGGGATCCGCTATAGCGGTATTCATCGTCCCAGAACTCCAAGGGGTGCAACAATGGCGCCCCTTGACCCAAAGCTCTGTTTTTAACAATCCAAGATCAGATCAGTGCTTCTAAAGTGTCCTATTACTATTTTCTACAAAAATTTGGGCATTATAACCCCTAAATTTTGTCCAAATCACAAGTTTTATACAAGAACAACCCTTCATCTACCCTACCATTTTTGGCCAAAAATGGCATAATCCTTATGCCCAGAATGTCGTGGAGGCATTATAAACGTAAGGAAAGCATCCATGCTTTGGGAATTCAACAAAAATCCAACCTAAGTTCAAACCCAACCACAATGTGTACCCAAAATCATTGTTCCTACCACAATCCTATCTTAAATCGTGCAGGGAAGTAGAGTAGCAAGTAAGAACGATTGTTACCTAGAAATTTCAACGTCGATAGCGGGGTGATCGGGAGAAAAGAGAGAGTTTTTGAAAGTAAAATAGAGGAGAATGGGGTGAAAACCCATTTTTTCCCCTATTTCATCTGTTGCCAACCGTTATAGCAATCGTCACTTTGCTATAGCGGTACCGCTATAGCAGTATAATGTCTGCTATGCGGACATTAGTCACTTTTGGGATAGGAAATATTTCTCCTGGATCCTTTCAAATTCTTTCGCTCTGACATTCTATGAGGACCCAGATTTCTTGGGTGTTCGAGAATGGTCACGTGAAATTTTCTTTGGGTGGACCGTGAATTCCTCGTCATAGCGGGATTGTATTATTTTTCCTATTTGGGTCGAGTGCGATTAAATAAGGGGGAGGTCCAATATTTTGTGTAGGTTCATAAATATGCGGTCACGTGGGACGGTGAGAGTCCCAGACAAGTTTTTGTTTTTTTCTATTTCTTACAGGATCGTTCGGGGATGAATGATAGGTAAATTGGTATCTGTTATAATGACCTGATCTGTCGTTATTTCAGAAATCATGATATCACATATTTTATGAGGGATTTAAATATGTGTTGAATTAAGTGGGGTTGACGTGATGGAAAATTTTAGATTTTGAAATTCGTCGGGGTTGATGTCACTCTGCTATAGCAATATTTATTCCACTGTAGCGCTACCGATGTAGTGGACGACTATCTGCTATAGCAGAATGACGGGAGGCAGTACCCTGTTATGCAGTTTTTAATAAATATCTTCTCCTCCTTAATTGGAAAACATACGAGGGTTACTCCAAAAACCCTCCTAGGTTTCTCCAAGACTTGGAAGCCATGGAGAGGAGGTATTACAGCTAAAAGGAAGCAAGAACTCAGGTTTTAGGCTTGTCATCCGGTAGGGAACGCCATTACGGAGCCCGAAGATGCATCAGGCATTTGCTTGGCGTCCAGGTAGGATAGGTTTTATTCATTGAGTAGATTGACCTGCTTTCATTTCATGTTTATTGTATATATGGAGAGGAGAAATCTATGCTTAGGATTTTGGGCACAGAGTCTGGAGGAGAATTGTGGTGGTTGGTTTGGTTGAACTAGATAGTTGGGTTGGGATATTGGGTTGACATATTCCGAGTTGTGTATGTTTATTTATGTTGTACGATGATAGAGTTCAAGGACTAGAGTGTCAGGAAGGTTTGGGAAACTGGAAGGGCTTGGTTAAGCAAATGACTATAAAAAGGAAGGAGAATTTTTGGAAATGTTTGATATAAAGGAAGTAGAATAACATAAATGGTTGAAGTACCAAGGTTAAGGGATGTCATCCCCCTATTGTATATGTTTTAGAAAAGGGTTCGAGAATAAATGTATCTACCATTCATGTGCTAAAAAGGGTTTAATGGGGGATTGGTCTTCGAACAGGATTCAAGGTTCAGTTTATGTACCCATAATGGGGGTTGGTGATGGTTGTTGTGTTCCCAATATGCATTATGTATTCATGTACTACTGCTTAGTATTGTATGAGTTGCATGCTTAGGGAATGGTTTATGAATGTCTAATTTTCCGGTTATCAGTCTTGTAAAATGAACTAGTTGATGTTGCTTGTTGGTTTTACAAGGGTTGTGTTGTTCATTGTTGTTGACTTTTGGATTTCTGTGTGACATTCGGTTGGCTCGGGTGCCACGCCTAGTATAGGTTACTTATTGGTTGGCTCGGGTACCATTCCTGGTACAGGATACTTAGCGGTTGGCTCGGGTACCATGCCTGGTACAGGTTACATAATGGTTGGGTCAGGTACCACGCCTGGTACAGGTTACATAATGATTGGCTCAGGTACCACGCCTAGTACGGGTTTTCTTTACTTGCATTGGTTGTATTCTTTCGATGGTTCAATGAGTGGACCGGGTTGTATTCTTGAAATGTGATTTTTGCATATGGTCCATAAAAGGCCAGATGATTATAATTAATTGTGAGGTTGGTCTTAGTGTAGGCCAGGGTTGCATGTCAACACTTAGGTAGTGTAAGGGGGATCCTTGGTAGGTCCGAACTAGTGGAAAGGATATATGTTAACGTCCATGAGTGTTGTTAATGGCTGTTAATTGGATCCATGTGGTTAATGAACTAAGGAGGAGACTTATAGCCTAGTCATAGTGTTGCTCAATTATCATTACTAAAATGAGTGGTAAATCTGATCAATGTGATGGGAGTTAGAAGGTAGACGAGGGGTTTGGAGTATATTGCTGGACGTTAGTATCATGTTGGAAATTACCCTAGGGATCCTTGAGAGGTCTGTATACTTGTAAGTAGTAACACGGAGGTAGTTGGTCTAGTTGGGCAATTTGCTGGATTATTTTTAGGTGTTTAGTCATGGGAGTTGACTTGAGTAACGGAGTGGAAGTCCGGGTCTGGATTTAGTGGTTGGACTAACGGTTAAGGTGACTTGGGAGTCTAAGGGGTTAGTGTGACTTGGGAAGTTCTAAGTGTCAGGGTGCAGAATCTCTAATTGAGGGAGTTGGCAGTGGAAGGAATAGGAAGGGTTGAGGTATGAGGTATAAGTAGATGGTCGATTTAAGATTGGGTTTGGTAAAGGTGGATGCTGGAGGTTGGGACTATTGTAGTTAATGACATGCTTTCCCCTTATTTTCTTATATGATGGTACGAGTTAATTTGGGTCGATCGATGATGCCTACCAGTACGTGTGTTTGTACTGATTTTACTGTTGCTATACCTTTTTGGGTATAGTCTGGTTGCAGGGTTGGTGATGTTTCATAGGTATAGGATGACGGTGATCTTCAGCAGCTTCTACTCTTGTTTCCATGGTGGGAGTTGTGTCCTTTTACATTTCTATTTTACCCCTGTAGTAGCTCTTGTACTGGATTAGACTAGATCCTAGGGAGGGTTGTTTTCCCTATTTTTGAAATGGTTTACTGTATTCTTTGTAAAAGATGTTTCCTGAAACAAGATTGTAAATGGTTTCATGTACTAAAATGAGGTTCTTTATCGTTATACTTTGTTTTTCCGCAAGTACCTTTTGGATCAGTTGGTAAGGGTTCGTCTATCTAGGTGGTTAGAGTAGGCGCCCACACATTCCGATAGTTGGATCATGACACTATGTTTCTTATGACTATCTATCAACTAGCTATAATGCCTTCCTTACAGCTTTTTCTTCTACATCAGAACCACAATCCTTTACTAAAGCATCCAAATATCCAAGATGGATATAAGAAATGAAGGATGAGATTGATGCATTAAAAGAAAATCATACATGGGACATTGTCAAACTATCTGAGGGTAAAAGAGCTATTGTATGCAAGTGGATTTACAAGATAAAGTACAAAGACACTAGTGAGATTGAGAAACTGAAAGTTAGACTAGTGGCAAAGGGTTAGTGTAAGAAAGAAGGCACAGATTACCAAGAAACTTTTTTATCTATGGTGAAAATGGTACCTATCACATCAGTACTATCCATTGTAGCCTCTATACAATGTCAAATACATCAGATAGATTTGCATAATGTCATTCTATAAGGGGATCTTACTGATGAGATTTATATGGAATTACCTCAGGACTTTGTAGGTCAGGGGCAGAATATAGTGTGTAAACCCACAAAGTCTCTCTATGGCTTGAAACAAGCCCTAAGTCAATGGAATGCCAAGTTAAGAGACTCATAAAGTCTTTCTATGTCTTGAAGAAAGCCCCAAGGCAATGGAATGTCAAGTTATGAGAGGCACTGGTGAACCTTCAGTTCTAATAAAGCCAGTATGAGAAATTAGATAAAGGGACTATTATAGTACTCATTTATGTTGATGATATGCTAATCACATGTGATGAGCTAGAACTCATAGAGGATACCAAGGGAGCATCACAACAATCATTCAAAATGAAGGATTTAGGAGAATTGAAATATTTTTTCAGAATAGTGTTTGCAAGACCAAAACAATGGATCCTCATGCATCAAAGAAATTATGCACTAGAGTTAAGTTCTTAACTTCGACTCTCAAGTTCTAAACCAACAAGTACACCTTTTGATAATAGTATAAAACTCACTACTAGAGAGTATGATTAGCATGTTGGTGGAAAACTACTCACAGATAATGAGGTACTATCTGATCAAGTACCTTATAAAAGGTTAATTAGCAAACTGTTTTACCTCGCTTTCACAAGGCCTGATATAGCATATAATGTGCAGACACTCAGCTAGTATCTCCAACAACCAAAAAGGTCTCATATGATGTCATCTCAAAGGATAGTAAGATATGTCAAAAACCAACCTGATTAGGGCCTTTTATTATCTAGCAAAACTCAGGACACTGTCACAATATTTTTTAATGGTGACTTGGCAGCTTGCTTACAGACAAGAAGGTCTATCACTGGTTTTTGATTTTTTTTTATCAAAATTAGAGACTCTATTGTGTCTTAGAAGTAAAGGAAACAAACAACAATCTCAAGAAGTTTTGCTAAGTCTAAATACAGAAGCTTGGCTTCAACACTTGCAGAGTTAACATGGTTACTAGGTTCACTAAAGGCTATGTGATTCAAAGTACCATTACTAGAAACAATCTACTATAATAGCAAAGCAACACTTCAAATTATTGTAAATGCAGTGTTCCATGAAAGAACCAAACATATAGAAATAGATTGTCACTTCATCATGGAAAAAGTGCAATAATGATTAGTGAAAACTGAACACATTAACGCAAAGGAGAAACTAGCTAACATCTTTACTAATGGTCAAATTATAGTCCAACATACCTATCTCAGTCCAAGCTAGGACTATTCAACATCTTCACCCCACTTAGCTTAAAGGGGAGTATTGAGAAGAGTAGCTAATTAGATTAGTAATTAGTGTAGAAGGGCAAAACTGTAAATAGCCACTTTTTATTATTAGTTATTTTCAGTTAAGTACTATAGCTCTTTCACTTAGTTAGTTATAACTAAGTAGGATTAGCTACTGATTTGTACATGTATATATACATCTACATGTGTACTTGATCAAGTAATAAGATTGATTCTCTCTTTTACAATCAACTGCTTTAATCTTCTTCCTCTTTCCTCATTCACTCTTCTCTCTTAGTCTTCTTCTTTCTTCTTCTTCTTATTCTTTACTGAACCAACTCCATAATCATGAATGGATATTGATAACTTTTACATTTTACTTGCGTGGTCCATAAGTTAATAGCTACTAATTGATATGTCTCATTTTTTTAAATAAAAAATTAACTAAATGATACTTACAAAGTCTCATGGCGAAGGTTGTTGAACACATGGCAATCATGTCAAACAACAAGCTTTATTTGTTTCATTGTACATTGTACACTTTCAAGAAGAAGAACTATTAATTCCAACAATTTGAAAAAAATAAGGAAGTTACAAAATTTCTATTTCCTTATTGTTATGTGCAATGTTATAAATGTTTATGAGCTAGACTGATTACACAAACAAAAAAAATCAAACAAATACAACTTTAGCTGGGTCAGGTAATGTGGAAATGAGTTATTTTAATTAAATTGGATATTTTAGGGTCATTTGTGGGATTCCATACAAGAAGGGGCATTTTGTTTACCTTGTTAACATGAGGGATATATTTGGCCCTAAAGTATAAAGGGAAAAATATATCCAGTTTCAAAGTATAACTAGGGACAAAGTTGACTAATATATTCAGCCCTTGGAACCAACCAATTTTAGGTGTCAAATGACCCACCTTGATGATGAGAGCCCACATATCAACGTGGATCTCACAAAAGTAGACACTTAAAAGAGAGGTTGTGACCTCTGCAATAAGGATGATGAAGTTGGCGAAGAAGCGGCTGACCTGAGAGACCTTCAACAAATCCTCAAAAGCTTCACTGAAGGGCATTCAAAGCTCATGGAAAGAGTGGAGGCCCAAGGTAAGCGAATGGACGATCTCCAAAGCGGTCCAACCCAAGAAACTCCAAACTCCTCCAAAACAAATGAAGAGAACAAAAAAGAAGACGAGTTTGAAGACGTATATAGAGGAAACGAAGCTAGAAAATCAGGGTGTGAACCTGAAACCTCAGCCCTTATGTTAGCTTCTGTAGAAGAGATGGTGAGGAGGACATTAAGGCATAAAACACAGAGCTTCATAATCGTATGAATGAGATTCTGAGAGTTTCTCTTGTAGCCAAAGGGTCGGATTGAAGAGCTATACAAAAGTTCCCTATAAGGCTAGTGCAATGACCTGAACTATGCTGAAGAGGTTCAAGATGCCTGATATCACAAAAATACTATAGGACCACTGCCTCTCAAAAGCAATTGTTGTTCTTCAGGACAGAGGTAAATGACAACAATTTGACAATGAAAGAACTTGAGATGGTGATGATAAAAAAGTTTGCAAAACCCTCTCGGGCATAGCTATGGTCCGATATTCTCTCTTACCTGAAAACTCTATTGAATCTTTTAAAATACTGGCACATAACTTTCTTAGAGCCCATGCTGGAATAATGAAAGTGCACCCCCAAAGACGGGACATCTTCAAGATTGAGCAAGGAGACATGGAACACCTCTGAGAATTTGTTGATATATTCAAAAAAAAATAGATGTAGCTACTGACAGTTCCATAGGAGTGGGTTGCACAATATTTCGTGAAGGGACTGAATCCCAAGAGCTCGGTTGCTTCATTCAAATTAAAATAAAGCGTGATAGAGTTTGATGCAATAATTTGGGCTGAAGTTCACTGTCGATACAAATTTAAGATTCAAATTGAAGACAATTACAAAAAAGTCAGAAGTAATGCCACTCGAGCATGGAACAAAGTAAAGAACGAGAAGAATCTCTGGTATCAAGGGGAGAGAACCTCTCAAAACACTCTTCGATGGAGCAACTTGAAAGGTTCATCACAAGAAAGGTACACACCATAGCTAGTGAACTCAAAAATGGTTTTGAGCCAACCCGTCGGCCCTCACTCCTCAGTCTCTCCTCGACATGAGAAAAGGGACCTTCAACGGAGGGGCTTCTAAGCTAGGGAATCTCAGAAACCTCTAGTATATTCCATTGACAATTATCCCCACTTCTTGAAATGCTGCTTCACCATCAACCCAGGAGAACTGGTTGCGGTCATTTCAAATATCAAATAAGCAAGTTCCCAAAACTTATTCGCACTGGTCCTGATCCTCGAAACAAGAGCGTATGATGCCAATTTCATGGCTCACATGGAAATGACACTGGGGACTGCCGCAATTTGAGAGAGGTAGTGGATAAACTGCTCAAGGATGGTCACCTGAGGGAATTTCGAAGCGACCAAGCTAAGGCCAATTATGTAAAACGCAGTGAAGCAAACAACTTATCGGTCATTCAGGGAGCTCCTCGAAAACAATAAACAAAGTGATCTCGATCAAAAGTCTAGGTACGCTCCCTCGCCTCTTTTATTTAATCAATAGTTATTTGTTTTCCTTTTTGGGTAGGTCCTCGACAATGACTATCTCTCCCACATATGGGGTGAAAAGACTCTAGGCGGAGTCCGAGATGGATGCCAATATCCTAGAGCACAAAGTCTCCTCAAGGACACCTGACGAAAGGAGAACTCACTAGCTAGGAAATCAAGCACGAAGACACGAAAGGATGAGCTACACGTTTTTTCCTCTTTGACCAAGCCTTTTTATCCCCAAAGAGGATTTTTGCTGGCAAGATTTTTAATGAGATAGCAGTAGGGACTTTTGGAGAAAGATTAGGACAAAAAACATATTGTGGATCCTCTATCTGACATTGCCGTCTTACAAATATGAAAATCAAGAATGAAGAGGATTTTTGGAACACAAAATCTTTGTTCAGAAAGACCAAGGCCACATTCTTCAAACTTCTCGAACAAAGGGGTACGACATCATTCTAGGGACTCTCAGTCTCAATGATACAGCTTCCCAAAATAAGCTGACTCTCGAGCATTTGTAATGGTACAACACCAAGCTAGGGACTCTTGATGTGTCGTGAATTTGTGGCACTTTTGATGCCTAACACTTGAGATTTGTGATTGTTCTTTGGTATTTTATAGGTAGATTTGATGGTTTTTGTTAAGTGTGCAGGAAAATAGGATCTATGTCAGAAGAGCTGAAATTTGAACTGAAAGAGGGCTGAAGTGAGAATTGATGAGTCAGTCTATGAGTCATGGATTAATTCCATGACCCATTTTTCTATTCGTAGAACAGAAGACCTGTAGAAATCCAAACAAGAGGAATAGAAGCACGAGTCATTCTATGATTAGTGGATGGATTCCACGGCCCATCTTATTACTCATAGAACAAGTGAACCTCCAGATATGCAAAAAGAGGAGCAGGAAACACAAGTCACTTCACGGACCGTAGTTTCAAACCATAAACCATCCTATGGAAATTGTGGTTAGTTATTAGAGGGGTGAAATAATAGAGTTTAAAACCACGAGTCATTCAACGAACCATAGATTGAATTCAAGACTTATGGTTCCTCCCCTGGTTCTCACAGCAGGAAACATTGACTCATCAGGATCATGGTTGACTATAGTAAACCACAAACCGTCATCTGAAATGACGGGTCGTGAACCAAGTCGTGATCCCTACCAAACCAGCTCTCCTAGTTTGTTTAGTATAGGATTTGTGATTTCTATAAATACCTTTCCTAGGGTTTCTTGTATGTTTTATGCTCTATATTTTGTAGGAAACATATTCCTAAACACTTGGTATTGATTTGTTCTTGGTTTGGAGAGATTAACACATTCATTGGTTCTTGATTCTTGATTCTTCTTTAATTATTCATGTTTTCATATTTCTATACTTCTTCTTGTAAGTATATGATCATGAAATCTTCAACAACTTCTAATTGTTTACTTATGAGCATGAGTAGCTAAATCCACAACTAGGGTTGTGGGAACCATTATGGATTAACAAAGTAGGCAAAGTACTTAGCAATTCTAAGATGGTGTTTATGCATATATTGTTCTTCCTTTTGCTTTGATTGCTTTTAATTGGTGGCCAATGTTAGAACTCGCCTTATTCTTGCTTGTCGGACCAAGAAGGTAATGAATGGGGAAAAGGTTGATTACAATGGAGATTTGAGGGTATCAACCCTCATGTAGTAGCTTGACCTTGTTCAGGAATAGCTAATCTGGGATCAAAAGTAAGGGTTAGTAAAGCACACACCCGTAGACGGACCAAGTTGCATGGTGAAATTCATCTATCTAGTGGACCAACCATTTAGGTGAACCTAACTTACCAATCTTTCATGCTAAGCACCAGAATAGATTGCTGGTACAACGCCTCCTATGTTATGAACTCATAGGGAACACAGTCCTAGTCTATCTTCTCTCTAAATCACAACAATATTGATACTTGTTGTCACTAGTTACTTAATATTTTACAAACATTAACTGTTACTTAAAGCCCCCCCCCCCACCTAGGGATATAAGACAGCTAAGAGCGCAAATACACACAGTTAACCGAGATCCTACCATATTTCTTATGGGATTGAACCTAACCTTGGTTAGGTTCTATATTTGACCAATGACCGTTTTATACTTCCTTTTGGAGGTGTAGTTTGGGTGTATCAAATTTTGGCGCCATTTTCGGGGAATACGATTTAAGATTAAGTGAGATTGTGTTTATTTCACTATTAGTCCTTATTTCCTGATTTTAATTTTTCTGTTGTTTTTGTTTTGTTCCACAGGTTGCATACTTGTGCATGCCAGTACAAGGAGTCAAGGCAATCCCTTGATTCTATTCGATCCTAAACTCCCACGAACTCAGAGAAACATGGTTGAGGAGGGAGTTTTTGAGACACTTGAAGAGGCCATAGCACGGATGTTGGCCGAAGAACAGCAAAAGCAGCAGGCAGAAGAAGTTGCCCAAATGCGCATGATGCTAAAGTTGCTGCAGACCTAGCAAATCAAAATGCTGCAGTGGAACATATGAGGTAATAAAGGTAGGCAACTATTTGTCAAGCCACATTAAACGCTCAAGCTGCGAGAGAAGAGGCAGCCCGATGCAATGTATATCATGATCTGAATGCAGTGAGAGGGAATAGGATCACTAGATTTAGCAACCCGAAACATCTCGCACTACAACCTTGATGATGATGATGTTAATGTTGATGATGCAGGAACAATAGGCCCCATAGTACTACCACAACTTCCTGAGGGTACAAAGTTCGATATTACAAGTATGATGATCCAGTTGCTGAACCTAAAGGGATTATTTGTGGGCAAGGACACTGATGATGCAAACTTGCACTTGGTGAATTTTGTGGGGATCTGCAAGGCTTACAACCTTTTAGGGGTAGATCAAGATTCTATCAGATTGCGATTCTTATCATTTTTTTTCACTGGAGAAGCAACACTTTGGCTTACTAAGCTTCATGATGCTTCAATATACACATGGCTGGAACTGAGAAGTCAGTTTCTGGAGAGGTTCTTTCCTCCATCAAAGATGTTATAGTTCATGCAGGAAATTTATAACTTCAAGCAGTTACCTATCGAGGAACTATATGAAATAAGAATTATGTTTGATAAGAAGCTGAAACAGGTACCGAATCACAGGATCCCTTCAGATCATTTGATGGAGATCTTCTACAGAGAACTGAATGCAAACACCAAGGCGGTAGCTGACACAATCACTAAGGGAGCGTTCATGGAGAATACCTACATAAAGCTTTTGAGATGCTTGATAGAGTTACCAAGATGAATAGGTACTGGCATACAAGAGAGGCTGAGAGTTCAGCAGGAACTTATGCAGTTGGGAAATCCATAGACCACTAGGATTTGCAGGAGCTTAGGCAGGATTTCACAGGGTTGAAAACAACTGTAGATCTGATTGTGAAACAAATCCTTAATAATGGAGCAAAGAAGGTGAATGTTGTAGGTTCACAAGGTAAAGCACCAAGACAGGACGGGCCCGAATCTGATAAAGAAGCTAATTATCTAAATGATCAAGTGTGGGTTTCTGGGCCAATGACCAAGGAAATCAAAGTCAGAACAGAGATAGAGATGACAACTACAATCAGTTTGGCTATAGAGATGGGAGTAGGGGTAGAGACAGGGATAGTGACTGGAACAAGAAGTATGGCTACAAGAATGATATAAGCGGTCTGTATGTCCCTCCTGGTAATCGTGAAGCAGGATTTGAGCAGCCAATAATCAAAGAGATGTTAGCCAATGTATTATAGAAGGTGGATTTGACTGATGGTAATTTAAAGGAGATGCATGAATCAGAAAGTAGAGTCACATATTATCGCCATCAAGCAAATCGAGCAATAATTAAATCAGATGTCTACGACCTTGAATCTGTGTAAGAAGGGTACACTTCCTAGTAATACAGTCTAGAATCCAAAAAACAATGGGCATTGTATGGCAGTGACTACTCAAAGTAGGAAATAGACTGTTGAGCCTCCTATTCCTATTATTGTTGATGAGCCAGCCAAGCTTGAAAAAGATGATGTTGAGATTGTGATCTATTCAAAGGAAAAGGGCGGCCATGACAGTCCAAATAAGAAGAACTCCACAGACAGGTCTTGAAGCCCATACCATCAAGAAGGCTGAGGAAGGTAAATATCGCAATTTCATATCCATTCTACAATAACTTTCAGTGAATATTCCTTTGGTTGAATCATTTAAGCAGATGTCTGGGTATGCGAAGTTCATGAAGGATCTAGTGACAACAAAGAGAACTGTGAGTTTTGAGCTAGTTGATAATTTGCACCACTATAGTGCAATATCTTCGCATTCTCTAGTGCAAGAAAAAGGAAGATCCTGGAGCTTTCACTATCCCTTGCACGATTAGAGCATTCTAGTTTGCAAAAGCATTGTGTGATTTGGGTGCTAGTATTAATCTGATGCCACTAGAAGTGTTCAAATAGTTGGGCTTGAGAGCCCCTAAACCAACTATAATGCAGCATCTTATGGTAGATCGCACAGTGAAAAAGGCAGTGGGGATTCTATATGATATACTTGTGAAAGTTTACACCTTCATCTTTCCTGCAGACTTTTTGATTCCTGACTGTGAGGTTCCCATCATCTTGGGATTCCCATTCCTTGCCACCGGATGCGCTTTAGTTGACTTGGAGACTGGGAAGATGAAATTCAGACTTAATGATAAGGTAGTAACTTTCAATGTCTACCAGTCTATGAAACATCATGATGACATATGCATAGTATCAGTTATAGATATGGTTGATGAGGAGCATCTAGTTGTGCCTGTTGAAGAGAGACTTGGTGTTGAAGCACTTGCAGTTGTTATTATGAATTTTGATGGAAAGGATATTGATGAGTATGATGATATGGTAGAAGCACTTTCCAGTATGGGGTCGTATACTTATGCTCCAAAGAAGCTTGATTTGGACCTGAAGAATTGACAGACCCCACCAGCTCGACTATCTACTGAAGATCCTCTAGTCTTGGAGCTCAAAGCACTTCTGTCCCACCTCTGATATGTGTTCTTAGGAGCTAATGACACCTTGCTAGTTATTATTGTTGTAGACTTAGAGGAAGGGAAGGTTGAAGCTCTGGTTTCTATTCTGAAAAATTTCAAGAGGGCCATTGGTTGGTCTATTGCTGACATTATTGGGATTTTGCCTGGAATTTGCACGCACAAAATTTAGCTCGAGCCAGATTTCATTTCGAGTATTGGGCACCAGCATAAATTGAATCAGCCTATACAAGAGGTTGTCAAGAAGAAGATCATAAAATGGTTGGATGCAGGTGTGGTTTAACGTATTATAGACAGCAAGTAGGTGAATCCAGTTCAGTATATACCTAAAAAGGGTGGAATCACTGTGGTCCCAAATGCTAAGAATGAGTTGATTCTGATGAGGTCAGTCACAGGTTGGCGTGTGGGCATGGACTATAGAAAGCTGAATGCTTGGACTAAGAAAGACCATTTTCCGATGCCGTTCATGGATTAGATGTTAGACCGGCTTGCTGGTATTGTTTTCTTGATGGGTATTCAGGATAAAATCAGATCTCGATTGCTCCTGAAGACCAAGAGAAGACCACTTTCACTTTTCCATATGGGATATTTTCTTTCAAAAGGATGCCATTTGGGTTATGCAATGCACCGGTGACATTTCAGCGATGTATGATATCGCTCTTCTCATAAATGGTAGAAGACATTATTGAGGTGTTCATGGATGATTTTTTTGTAGTAGGTTACTCTTTCGAAGATTGTTTGGCCCATCTGAGTTGTGTGCTGAAGAGATGTGAAGAATGCAACTTAGTGCTAAATTGGGAGAAGTGTCACTTTATTGTCAACGAGGGTATACGGTTTAGCCATCGAATATCCAAGAAGGGTATTGAGGTTGACAACGCAAAGATAGAGGTGATTGAGAAATTACCTCCTCCAGTCTGTATGAAGGGTATCTGAAGCTTTTTGGGGCATATTGGTTTCTATCGCAGGTTTATAAAGGACTTCTCTAAAGTTTCACATCCATTGTGCAAGTTATTGGAGAAGAAAGTGAAGTTTGTTTTTGATGATACATGTCTGAAGGCATTTGAATGCCTTAAGCAAAAGTTGATCTCTGCGCCCATTATCGTCACTCCTTATTGGTCCCAGCCTTTTGAGGTTATATGTGATGCTAGTAGAGTGGCTCTAGGAGCAGCCCTAGGCTGAAGACGTGAGAAGATTCTCCATCTTATCTACTACGCTAGCAAAGCACTTAATCCTACTCAGAAGAACTATACCATGATAGAACAAGACCTGTTCGTTGTGGTCTTTGCATTCAAAAAGTCCAGATCCTATTTTAATGACACTAAGGTAATTATGCACACTGACCATGCAGCTCGTAGGTACCTCATGGAGAAGAAAGATGCGAAGCCGAGATTAATTAGATGGGTGCTGCTGTTACAAGAATTTAACTTTGAGGGCAAGGACCGGAAGGGTACAGAAAATCAGGTTGCAGATCACTTGTCAAGATTAGAGGAAGAGGCAATGTTGAAGCTAAATAATGAGCTAGATATTGACAATTATTTCCCATATGAGAAAGTTTTTGCGACCTCCCAAGATCTGATTCCATGGTTAGCAGAACTTGCCAATGATTTGGCAAGTTGTTTTGTGCCTCCTGATATGTCTGTCCACTAGAGAAGAAAGTTTATGTCTGATGTCCATAAATTCTTCTGGGAGGAGTCATTCTTGTTTCGTGTATGTGTTGATACCATGATTCGGAGATGTGTGCATGAAGCTGAGATGATGGAGATATTAGAGGCTTCCCATTCATCCCCTATTTGGGGGCATCATAGTGGTATCCGGACAACTCATAAGATCTTACAATGCAGCTACTATTGGTCTACCCTCCACAAGGATGCATATGATTTTTCTAAGGCTTGCAGTTGATGTCAGAGGAAAGGCGGTATATCAAGGAAGAATGAGTTTCCTCTCACTCCCATCCTTGTGATTGAAATGTTTGATGTATGGGGTATTGGTTTCATGGGTCTGTTTGTGAGTTTGAATGGGATAAAATATATATTGGTGGTTGTTGACTATGTGTCCAAGTGTCACAGCATTCTTGAAGAAGAACATTTTTTCCAGATTTGGTACACCACGGGCGATTATTAGTGATGGAGGCTCTCACTTTTGCAATAAATTGTTTCGCACTTTACTTGAGAAGTACGGAGTGAAACACAAGGTTGTGACCCCCTATCATCCCCAGACTAGTAGGCAAGTTGAGGTTTCTAATTGAGAGATCAAGTCAATCCTATGAAAGACTGTGAAAGCAAATAGAATGGATTGGTTTAGAAAACTAGATGATACTTTGTGGGCATACCGGACTGCATATAAAACACCAATAGGTATGTCACCATACCAACTTGTGTTTGGGAAGGCATGTCATCTACTGGTTGAGCTTGAGCATAAGGTCATGTAGGCACTGAAGAAGTTGAATTTAGATTGGTCTGTAGCATCTTTTCAACGGATTGGTTAGTTGAATGAGTTAGATGAGTTTCTCCTCAACGCCTATGAAAGTTTAGCCTTGTACAATGAAAAGATGAAAATGTATCATGACCAGAAGATTGAGAAGAGAAATTTTTCACCAGGTGATTTGGTTCTACTGTTCAATTCCAGACTGTGCTTATTTCCTGGCAAGTTGAAGTCCAAGTGGATTGGACCATTCAAAGTGGTGAAAGTATTCCCACATGGTGGCATAGAGCTTAAAAACCATGAGGGAAAGAGTTTCAAAGTGAATGGTCAGCGTATCAAGGCATATTTGGGAGCTACAGATGAGATAAAAGTTGTTGAAGTCTGGACCCTTGGTGAAGTCTGAGTAACCAAGTCACTTGCATGGTGCCTCAACATTAAATCAGGCACTATATGCAAACAACCCATGAAGGAAACTTGAGGAAGTCTGAATAGTCAAGTGACGTGCATCGTGCCACAACAGGCGCTGCATGGGAGGCAACCCATGAGGAAACTTGATGAAGTCTGAGTAGTCAAGTGAACTGTGTCGTGTCGTGATGTTTAATCAAGTGCTGCTTGGGAGGAAACCCAAGGCTAATGTTTGTTTTCTGTGCAGGTGAAAAGAAAAGAATACCACTGCAGGAATATCCAGGAATCACGAAAGGGTTCACGGTCTGTGAACAGGTTCTACGATCCATAGACTAACTCGTGCTTTCTGGATCAAAACTGACTGGTCTCTGATGGAACATACTATGACTCACAGGACGGTCTGTACTTTAAAAAGATGGATCATATACTCTGTCATAATTCTTGGAAGCAGTTAAGGAAAAGAATCAGAATCACGAGTCAGAATATGGGTCATCGTTTCATTCAATGAACCTTAGTTCTCACTCATAGGTCCCAGGTACAGTACCAGAGTCAGGTCGCGGGTTGGCTAAAATTTGAAAATAATAACCCGACCTAGCTTTGCTTCCTCTTCTCCCCTTCATCTAACTCAAACCGCCATTTCTAAATAAGGAAGGAATCAAATTACTCCCTCTTTCACTCCCAATCCAACTCCAACTCTCCAATAATTTCAACCAAATCAACCCTACCTATTCCACGCACAAATCCATCACATCACTCCGCTCCTCTGACATGAAAAGAACTCGATCACAAAGGGTAAGCTCTTGCTTCTCTCTAAGTTCTTTTTTAAAAGCAATCCGAGGTTAGGGTTCATGTTTTGACTAAAACTCGAAATTGTTGAATCCTAGATGAATATGTGATAGATCTGTAGTGTATAGTAGGCACAAATTTAAATAATTTGGAGGTGTGTGTTGAGGGATTGATCAAACTGGTTTAAATGAGGGAGTTTTTTATTAAAAATAAATTGTTTCTCAGTAATTACCAATGGATCTACAGACCGTAATTCAGTTCATGGCCCGTAAATCCACTCATAAAATAGTTCCCTCACCTAATAACTTCAGATAAATAAACCATGAATCATAAGACGAACCATAGTTCCAAACTATGACCCATCGTATGACTCGTGGTCCCTTGAACTAAATATGTCAAAATTTTCAACTCCAAAAATCAGAACCATGACTCACAGGATGGATTTGTGGTTCTGAAACACGGTCCATCAAGTGGGTCATAGTTTCTAACACTAAGAATAGTGGATGAAACCACAAATTAGTTCACGGGTCGTGGTCTGAGTCCACTTGTCATAAACCAATCCATGGATTGTGCTTGCAATATTAGAGAACATGTCCTACTTTGATAAATACATACTAAAAAATTCACTCGCAGGTACCATGCCTCCAAAGGAAACCCCACGGAATCACGCAGCAGCAAAAAGGGAAGCCGACATAAGAAAGAGAAGGCAACTTCAAGATGAGTCGGAGGAAAGTGGATCCGAGGATATATACACCATGGACTCTGATCCTGATGCAGTACCTCAGACCACTAGACAGAAAGCAAAGATACAGGCACATACCACCCCTCCGCAGTCTGAAGAGGGAGAGGGTGAGTCTGGGTCATCACCTCAGGAAAGCAACACTGGCGAGTCTGAACCTGGAGAGGATCCAGCTTGAGGCAGCAAGAAAGATGCAGGTTTAGGGTATGCCTGAGAGAGTGCTAGCGATAGTGCTAGTGAGAGAGCTAGCAAATCCACCAGTGATGGTCCTGAGATAGTAGTAGCTCAACCTGATGAGCCCCTCCTCATTTCCCTGATATTCAAATGAAAAAATCCTAGAGTGCGAGACAGAGTGCAATGGGCCATAGAAGGCACTTCCCGGTTGTTTCATGAGGGATTGGCACTAAATGATAAAAGCACCCACGATAAAGTATCTTTAAAGAAGTTGAGGTAAGATCTGCAGCTTTGAACGACATGGCCGACAATAAAGAGTTGTATGATCACTATGGGTTTCATTGGATGAGTTGATAGGGTGGTCCTTACAATTTGATTCTAGTCCCTGAGTTCCATGCGGCATATACTACCACCTTGATAAACATATGCAAAAAAGGAAAAAATCCAAAGACGCAACCAGCAGTGGATAGAGTACAAGTTTGAGGGGTCCACGTTGATATTTTAAAGTGACCATCCAGCACTTTATATATGGCCCTAACTATATGCCACTAGTGGCTCAGCCAGACCTGGATGCCCAGTTGGAGCAGTACATATTTAAGAAAACACCTCTTGGGTGGATTGCATTGGTCATTACTGGTGGAAACCCACCGTGGCTAACGGCCAAGACCTTGAGCATCATAAAGGCATCATTGAGTATGGCAGGAAAGTTTTGGTGGTCTGTGGTATGACACTGATTGGTCCCGACAATTGCTGACAATATATTAACTCCAGATTGGGTAATTTCAGTTGCAGCCATCATGTCCCGGTATGATATTATTATTGACCGCATCATTGCGGTGGAACTCAAGGAGCGTGCTTTCTGGATATCAACATCTATCTCATTTCCTTGCCTCGTTACCCAGTTATGCCAAGCAACTGAGGCGCCCTATATTGTGTGGGTTGATAGGACCTTACAAGGTACAGGCTTTCAGGACATTGCTCTGACTCGGGATATGGCTAACCCTATGGAAAGAGGTAGAGCCTATTCAGCTACATCCGGAAGTACTATTTTTCTCGAGCCATGTGGAGATGTGTCGGACAATGCATTGGTTCTTTTATGATACTGTTGCTACCACTTCTACTCCTTCAGCCACTGCACCTAGCCCGTCTATAACATCTCATTCTGCACCATCTAATGAGTTGGGTCCTTCCGTCCTTTTCACTAGTGAGATTTTTAGTAAGGTAGCTAAAGCAGCATTTCGTGCAGATGAGCAGATTAAACGCTTCTCCAATTTCATGAAACCATTGATCCAAAAAGAGATAGTTGATGCCATTGAGCCTATTCAGAGTTGAATTAATAGGATAAATGACCGTTTGGATAGAATAGAGATTTAGGTGAACGATCGTCTATTGAAACTTGACAGCTCCGGACCTTACTGTCATTTTCACCGATCTCGCAAAAGCTCAAGATGACATTGATGCCATTCAAAATCAATCAGTCCTGGTTATACCACATATTCAGATTTCACTAGTTGGGGCTGAGAAGGATAACTCTTTCATTGATTTGCTCGCACACTTTCCTCCTCGCGAACCGATCAAAAGTGATTGTGATGCTGGTAAGAATGACAGTAAGCTTTTCAAAGCCAAAAATAAAAAAATAGGAAGATCATGGATAAGGAAGTTTGCCAAGAGGATGATGAGTCGGCTTTGACACCAGGTGAGTTAGAAAAGAAATGGAAGAATGAGGAGAGAAAGTGACTGAAAGTTGACCCAAAAGTACTGAGCCAAACTATAGAAGTCTCACAAAAAGAGCATGAGGAGAGACTTGATGTTGAACGGATGAGCGTTGTTGCTTTGAGAGATGCTACTTCATCGAGCTTGGCACCTTCGAGTGTGAATCTTTCTGTAGACCCCATTAAGAGAGCGTCCGTACTGGGCGGAGAGAGTGTTATTGATACTGCTGTCGAGGAAGCTACTAGTTCCATCATAGGCACAGTACAAGCAGCCCCAACTACCACACCGGACACTAGCACTTAGGCGCCATAGGTATGTTCCCACCTCCCTTGCAGTTATATTTTTTAGTGCGTTGGGGACAATGCATAATTTTTTTGGTAGGGATAGGGGCAGCTAGTCTGTGTGTTTTTTATGGGTGTCTTTGGCAAAGTTTGAGTATCCAAGACAACTCGCATCATGCCGTGATGTTAAATCAGGCGCTTCTTGAGAGGCAACCCAAGCAGGTACCTTTTTGAGGTATCCGATTTCTTAGGGTTTCTTGTTGTGTTCTTTCCCCGAGGAGCTTTATATTTGTTGAACCAGCATATTTAGATAGGTTGTGTGTAGTAAAAAAATAAGAACTTAGCGCAGTCTATGGTCTTATTTTGAATTTGATTGTAACATAAAAATGGAGACCCCTCCAAATTTTATGTGACATGATTAGCCACTTTTGATAGAATGATTGTTATGGATATGTGCATGAAATGATGATTATCGATGTGATAAATGGCTTAAGCTAGGGCATGAACCTAATAAGTTAGCAATTGGTTGTTTAACTTTATGTCATGTGCATGTGAGATGCATTCGTACTGTTCTTGCATTGTGTTCCAATCCAGAACTTGCCTGGTTAAGTCTTGCCTGGGTTGTAGGAAAGTTGGTTAGGAAAGGATCATAGGACATTTTTGAAATAGTCCACTTAGATTAAATGACCATCCAAATAAATTTAATATCCCTTGATCCCTGATTTTGAGCCAAAATTTACCCTTTTTGTTGTTTAGTCTATTCACCTTCCCTGTTTTCTATGAACCTTCAGTTTGGCCCTGGTCCCTCCTTGGACATTATGCACCTCAACTCAGGCAAATCTCCTAAGTTGAGGGTGGCTACTGCGGAGGTAAATGACAAGTATGGGGTATGAAAAGAAAAGGTTAATGATTAAAAAAGGAGAAAAATAACGGATGTGGCGTATGTGATAGAGAAAAGAAAAAAATAGAGAAAAGAAGAAAATATGATGAAAAATAAGTTTATTTTGAAATAAAAGCCGCACCAGTTGCTTGATGAAAAAGAAAGAATAAAAAAGGAAGAATAAGGGAGGAAAAAAGAGTTGGTCTCAAAGTGAAAAAAACATAGCATAGTGTCAAGGAGGGCTTAATCACTATTTCCCAAATATACTACCCTTCCCCAAGCCTACGTAATAAGTTGAGTTAAGTCCTATAGTGATCCTAGTCCAACTGTTCGAAAACCGAGGCATAGAAAATAATGGCAAGCCTATGGTATTGTGCAAGCATTGCTTGAACTTCTTTGTGAGTGTGAGTGATCTAGTTCAGTCCCAGATATTTAATGATTTATTGTGTGACTGGGACATCTTTGTAGTGAGGGAACTAGAGTAACATTGATAGCAGACTATTAGTGCAAGTTTCATTTGTGTATGCTAGCTTATCTATTGATATCATAATGTCATCCATGGATCCTCTTGTGTTGTCTTGATAAATAGTACATGTGCACTTGTTTTATACTGAAAAGGTGGGACGTAGTTGTTGTGAGATGAATTGTTGGAATCATAAGACTGTCGTAGTTCCTAGTTTTCTTTTACCTAAGTGTCATGATAGAATAGGGTTTTTTTTGTCGCTTGAGGACAAGCAATGATTTTAAGTTGAGGGTGTTGATGTGCCGTGAATTTGTGGCACTTTTGATGCCTAACACTTGAGATTTGTCATTTTTCTTAGGCATTTTGTAGGTAAATTTGATGGTTATTGTTAAGTGTCCAACAAAACTGGGTCTATGTCAGAGGAGCTAAAATTTAAACTGAAAGTGGGTTGAAGTGAGAATTGATGAGTCAGTCTACTAGTCGTGGATTGATTCCACGACCCGTCCTGCTATTCGTATAATAGAAGACCTGTAGACATGCAAACAAGAGGAACAGAAGCACGAGTCAGTCTATGAGTCGTGGATTGATTCCATGACCCATCCTGTTACTCGTGGAACAAGTGAACCTGCAAACATGCAAAAAGAGGAACACAAAACACGAGTCACTTCATGGCCCATAGTTTCAAACCACGAACCATCCTATGGGAATTGTGCTTAGTTATCAGAGGGGTGAAATAATAGAGTTTAAAACTATAAGTCATTTGACAAACCGTAGTTTGAATTCACGACTCGTGGTTCCTCTCGTGGTTTCTCACAGCAGGAAATGTTGACTCATCAGGACCACGGTTGACTACAGTAAACCATAAACTGTCATCTGAAATGACGGGTCATGATCCATACTGAACCAGCTCTCCTAGTTTGTTTAGGATAGGATTTGTGATTTCAATAATACCTTTTCTAGGTTTTCTTGTACGTTTTATACTCTATATTTTGTAGAAAACATATTTGTAAACACTTGGTATTGATTTGTTCTTGGTTTTGAGAGATTAACACATTCATTGGTTCTTGATTCTTGATTCTTCTTCAATTATTCAAGTTTCTAGATTTCTTTACTTCTTCTTGTAAGTATATGATCATGAATTCTTCACCAACTTCATATTGTTTACTTATGAACATGAGTAGCTAAATCTACAACTAGGGTTGTGGGAACCATGATAGATTAACAAAGTAGGCAAAGTACTTAGCAATTCTAAGACAGTGTTTATACATGTATTATTCTTCCATTTGCTTTGATTGCTTTTTGACGGTGGCCAATATTAGAACTCGCCTTATTATTACTTGTCGGACCAAAGAGGTAACGAATGGGAAAAGGGTTTTGAAGCTGTCAACCCTTATCTAATAGCTTGACCTTGTTCAAGAATAGCTAATCTGGGATCAAAGGTAAGGGTTAGTAAAGCACACACCCGTAGGCGGATGAAGTTGTGTGGTGAAATTCATCTATCTAGGGGACTAACCATTTAGGTTAACCTAACTTACTGATCTTGCATGCTAAGCACCAGAATTGATTGCTGGTACAATGCCTACTGTGTTATGAACTCATGGGAAACGTAGTCCTAGTCCATCTTCTCTCTGAATCACAACAATATTGATACTTGTTTTCACTTGTTACTTAATAATTTACAAACAGTAATTGTTACTTAACCTCCCCCCCCCTCCCTTTTTTAGGGAAATAAGACAGCTAAGAGCGCGAATACACATAGTTGACCGAGATCCTACCATATTCTCTGTGGGATCGACCTAACCTTGGTTAGGTTCTATATTTGACTAATGACCACTTTATACTTCCTTTTGGAGGTGTAATTTGGGTGTATCAACTCTCTATCACGATGATTCATCCTTCCAAAATAAGCTCATTTTTGAGCGTTTGTAAGGGCACAACATAATTCCAAGGACTCTCGATCCCCATGATGCAGTCTCCTAAAAATCAACCCTGATTGACTAGGGTAAGACTATACCTAAAAAAGCATTCCGAGATAAAAAAGAGTATTAGGGACTGCTACGAATGTCACTAAAAGGCTTCTAAGGCTTTGGATTGAGGACTCAACTTTCAACTAAAATGACATATCAGAGTCACCCTATTAAAATATTCACTTTTATGCTCACCATGCGGACTGATCATCTGAAGGGAAAAAGGATAGGAACAATGACTTTTGCATTCTTAGGGTATGCTCAAACATGAGGAACCCTTGAGTCATTACAAAACATAAAAGTGTCTGCATTAAAGAGTCCATAGTCAAACCCGATAGAACGAGAGTGTAACACCCCAAAGATTCTAAGCTAAGACCCAAACCATTTCAATAAGGATAATGATCATTTCCATAGTGTGGTGAGTGCATTTGATGCGAATCATGTTCATAAGAAACTTCTATAAACAAGTTAGGTTGAAATCACCCCAACCAAAGAAGTTTCCATGCAAGACTAAACTTGGGTCATCTTCAAACGATCACTGCTCCTAGAATATAAAGAGTTAGGTGGCCTATTACCAACAAATTAAAGGTCTTCGAGTCTTCTTTCTAACGCTACAAACTGCGCATTAATCCGAGCCCAGAGTAAAATGTTATGATCAGTTTACCAAGAAGACGTCTGTCTGAAAAGAAGTCCATCGAATTTTGGAAGTTAAAACAGAAGGGAAAATGGTCCATTTTCAGGGACAACGATTTGTTTTACCAACCGTTTCAATAACCTGAAGCTCGTAAAATTTAGGGAGTTAAAACGCTTCAGAAAATGATCCATTTGTGACCAAAATTGACCATTTTGGAATCCATTTTCTGATGCATTTTTCTTTTCCTAGACCAATCAGCATTTTAATTTGGAATTACCTATAAATAGGACTCCTGTGGTATTTTCACTACGTTTTTTAGAAATTTTCTTTAAACAAGTTAGTTTTCTCTCAAGTCGGTTTCAAGAAGAAAAAAAAAGGGGGTTCTTCTCCAAATTCAACCTAGGGCTTCCTTCTCCAAAGCTTCAGAACTCCTTCACTAATTCAATAATCATCTTCTAGCAGGTATGTGGGTATTTAGTAAGGGTTTAATTCACCCTTATGCCTAAAATTCTAGTCTTTATTCAAATATTCATGGTTTAAGAACTAGGGTTCCTACCCTATTATGCAAATCCTTCTAGAATTTAGTTCTTATGATTCTCACATGATTTATATCCTGTTTTAAATGAATTGTAATATGTTTTAATGATTTGCATGAGTTTTCACCATGACTTGAGAAATCAAGAAATTAGCCCTAAATTGTAGGATTCTTCTAAAGTATTATATTTCCTTAAAAATTCAACCTAGATTTTCAGTATGAGTTTTAAAAGCAGAATTTAGCCAGTTTTAGTCTACTACAGCATTTCAGAAAAATAGAGATTTCAGACTAGTCTAGTCCTGACTCAAAAACTCAGGATTACAATTTTAAAATGAGTTATTAGTATTCAGTTTGGGAGTAGTGTTTAGCACTGAGTTGGACCAGGGTTCAGTGTGCCCTTAAAGTCCCAGAACTATGTGCAACCATAGGTTATTTAGACCCTCAGTTGGGCCTCAGAAATAGTGATCACATCAGCCATGCCTTTATACCCTGGCAAGGTATATTGGGTCCTCTCGATGGGGAATATACATCGGACTCCACATTTAGCTCACGTTGTTTATATCGGTTAATAGACTCTCCCTCAGTGTTAGTTTCAGTAAAGTGCATTAGCCTTCAGTTATGTTTATTTCCAGCTTCTAGTATGTTTTAGATTACTCCTGCATTTCAGCCCTTTTATCCATAATTATACATTTATGCCTATGTACTAGAGTTTAGTTCAGTTTACAACTTTTCAGTAATTTAGCATATTTACATATTCAGTCAGCTTTGCATATCTCTCATGCTCAGTACATTCAAAGTACTACGCATACTCTATGTGCTGCATCCTATCATGATGCAGGTTTAGGTTCTCAGATTCAACCCCACGAGTAGTTCATACCGGTGACAGTGCAGCGACAGCTAGTGGTGAGTCCTTATCATCTGAGGACATATTTTCATGCTTTTTGAGTTAATTAGTTATTCTTGTTTTCAGTATTTAGAGTTAGTTGGGGGCTTGTCCCAGCAGTTCATCAGTATTAGAGGCTTTCATACATAGAGTCAAACTTCAGCTTATGTAGTTCCATTGATTCTCAGACGGGCTATCATTTCAGATAATTTTAAAATCATTATTCTTTTCAGTTATGATTTCTTCAGTATACTTCTGTTTGTCCAAAATTATATTCAGTATACTTGTGATATGCCAAATTTAGGGTTAGGTTAGGGTCACTTGTGACCCTAGGTCCCATGTTACGTCTAGGGGCTAGCCTTGGGGTATGACAAACTTGGTATCAGAGCACAGAGTTCAAGAGTCCTAGGGTGTCTAAAAGCCACACTAAGTAGAGTCTCTTTCATGGGAGTGAAGCATGCCACACTTATGAGGAAGAGGCTACGAGGTGTTTTATGAAAAAACTTCACTTCTTTCATTATCTTTATTGTGCGATGGGGTTTAAGTTAGTTTCTCTTCTCTAATCCATTTGTTATGCATTTCAGATCATGCCTCCTCACAGAGCTAACACATGCAATGCTAACGCCAACCCTCCATCCCCGAACCATGAGGTTACAAACGTGGAATTCTGTAATGCGATAAGGTTGTTGGCTCAGATTGTAGACAATGAGGCTATTAAGCAGACCCCAGTGCCTACAAACCCAAATAGTGGATCAGCTGCAACCTGGGTTTGAGATTTTGTTCGCATAAATCTGCCAGGGTTAGTATCAAAGATTGGTGAAAACCCATAGAATTTCATTGATGAGATCAAGAAAATTCTTGAGATAATGCAAGTGTATGGTGTTGATAGTGTTGATTTAGCATCCTATCAACTCAAGGATATGGCTCATATATGGTTCACTCAGTGGAAAGACAGCAAGGGTGTGAAAGCAGCTCCTGTGACATGGGATTATTTTACTGGAGCTTTTCTGGACAGGTTCTTCTCGAGGAAGTTGAGGGAGGCTAAGGCCCAAGAGTTTATGAATTTGAGGTAGGGATCAATGTTAGTCTAGGAATATGGGCTGAAGTTCACTCAGCTTTCCAGGTATGCCCCATCTATGGTGTCCAATCCGAGGGCACAAATGGGCAAATTCTTGTATGGGGTATCCGATTTGGTGAAAATAGAGTGCAGGAATGCTATGTTTTGGGTGATTTGGATATCTCTAGACTGATGACCCATGCTCATAAGGTTGAAGAAGATAATCTTAAGGAGATGGCTAGGGATAGTAAATATGCTAGGACAGGAAACTATGAATATTCTCAGCTGAGGTCGGGCGGTGGGAATTGCTCACGGTTTCAGTAGAGGTCTGCAGCCCCGGCACCTTCATCAACTAGTGCTCTATCTTCCAGGACTCGACAGGATCATAAAAAGCGAGCACGGAGCTCTAAGTCTAAGGGAAGTATTTTAGGTAACCGCACTTTCCAGCCTGCCCCAAGTGTGGTAAAAATCATCCATGTGAGTGTTTTGCTGGCAGAGAGGGGTGTTTTGGGTGAGGTTAGCTTGGCCATAGGCTGAAGGAGTGCCCTTTGACTAGGTAGGGACAGGGGGGTAACAGAGCTCAGTCTACCACTTCAGCAGCTCTAGCAAGTCGCATAACTCAGCAGGGTACTACCTTTGGTAAAGGTGGCAGTCAGCGTCAGAACTATCTCTTTGCCATATCTTCACGCCAGGATCAGGAGAGTTCACCAGATGTTGTCACTGGTATGTTATCAGTCTTCTCTCTTAATGTTTATGCCTTGTTAGATCCAGGGGCTTCCCTATCTTTTGTGACCCCTTATATTGCATGTAAATTCAGAGTCAGTCCTGAAAAACTCCTAGATCTCATCCCAGTCTCTACTCCAGTTGGTGAGTCAGTCCTAGCTAAGAAGGTGTACAAAAATTGCCTTGTTAGATCCAGGTGGTAAGACTCATGAGAATGATATTTCTACTTGGAAGTGGGAGGACATCAATATGGACTTCATTACAGGCTTACCTTGTACTCGCAGGCAGCATGATTCTATTTGGGTTATTGTAGACATGGTGACTAAGTCGGCCCACTTCTTGGCTATCAAGACTACCAATTTAGCAAAGGATTATGCCAGAATCTACATCCGGGAGATATTCAAGTTGCATGGAGTTCCCTTATCCATCATCTCAGATAGGGGTACTCATTCACATCTCAATTTTGGAGATCGTTTCAGAAGGGTCTTGGTACTTAGGTTAATTTTAGAACAGCTTTTCACCTATAGACAGATAGACAGGCAGAGCGTACCATGAGGGCTTGTGTTATTGAATTTAAGGGTAATTGGGATGAGCATTTGCCACTTATAGAGTTTGCCTATAATAACAGTTTTCACTCTAGCAATCAGATGGCCCCGTATGAGGAACTTTATGGGCGGAGGTGTAGATCACCTATAGGTTGGTTAGAGGTAGTCGAAGTAGCTTTTATAGGGCCATATTCAGTCCATGAGACCATGGATAAAGTACAGCTCATTAGGGAGAGGTTGAAGGCAGCTCAGAGTCCTCAGAAATCATATGCAGATGTAAGGATAAGGGACATAGAATTTGAGGTTGATGATTGGGTATTCCTGAAGGTTTCACCCATGAAGGGAGTGATGAGGTTTTGTAGGAAGGGGAAGCTTAGTCCCTTCTATGTAGGTCCTTACAGTATTCTGAAGAGACCTGGCAAGGTGGCGTATGAGTTAGAATTACCCGCAGACTTAGCATTAGTGCACCCAGTCTTTCACATATCCTTGTTGAAGAAGTGCATTAGTGATCCAGCCTTAGTTGTTCCACTAGAAAGCGTGGGTATGAAGGATTGTCTCTCTTATGAAGAGGTTCGAGTTCAGATTCTTGATCATCAAGTTCGAAGGTTGAGGAACAAAGAAGTCACTTATGTGAAAGCCCTTTGGAGGAACCAGGCCGTTGAGGGAGCTACTTTGGAAGATGAGGCAGTTATAATGACCAAGTACCCTCACCTCTTCCCTTCCGATTCAGCTTCATCTTGAGGTAGTAGTACCTCTCTAGTTTCTCAACCTATTCTCATGCGTATTTCAATCTCAGTATCATGTTCCATCAGCTATTCATGAATTTCAGCATTCTTTCATGTACTTAGGACCTATGTCAGCTAGAAATTTGCTTTTAGTACTTAGTTGGTGGGATTGCATCTCTTTCCCTACCCCCTCAGCCTAGTTAGTCTTCATTCGAGGACGAATGATCCTAAGGGGGAGATATTGTAACATCCCAAAGATTCTAAGCTAAGACTCAAACCATTTCAATGAGGGTAATGATTATTTCCATAGTGTGGTAAGTTCTTTTGATGCGAATCATGTTCATAAAAAACTTCTATCAACAAGTTAGGTTGAAAGCACCCCAACCAAAGAAGTTTTCATGCAAGACTAAACTTGGGTCATTTTCAAATGATCAGTTCTCCTAAAATATAAAGAGTTAGGTGGCCTATTACCCACCAAATTAAAGGTCTTCGAGTCTTCTTTCTAACACCGCTAACTGTGCGTTAATCCAAGATCGGAGTAAAAAGTTATGATTAGTTTACCAAGAAGACGTCTGTCTAACCAGAAGTCTATTGAATTTTAGAGGTTAAAACGGAAGGGAAAATGGATTGTTTTTAGGGGCAACGGTCCATTTTCCCAACCGTTTCTAGGACCTGAAGCTCGTAAAATTTAGGGAGTTAAAACGCTTAAGAAAATGGTCTAATTGTGACCAAAACAAACTATTTTGGCGTCCATTTTATGACGCGTCATTCCTTTCATAGACCAATCAGGATTTTAATTTTGAATTACCTATAAATAGGACCCCTGGGGTATTTTCACATTGTTTTTTTAGCAATTTTCTTTAAACAAGTTAGTTTTCTAACAAGTTAGTTTCAAGAAGAAAAAAAAGGGGGGGTTCTTCTCCAAGTTCAACCTAGGGCTTCCTTCTCCAAAGCTTCAGAACTCCTTCACTAATTTAAGAATCATCTTCTAGCAGGTATGTGGGTATTTAGTAAGGGTTTAGTTCACTCTTATGCCCAAAATTCTAGTCGTTCTTCAAATATTTATGGTTTAAGAACTAGGGTTCCTACCCAATTATGTAAATCCTTCTAGAATTTAGTTCTTATGATTCTCACATGATTTATATCCTGTTTTAAATGAATTGTAATATGTTTTAATGATTTGCATGAGTTTCCACCATGACTTGAAAAATCAAGAAATTAGCCCTAAATTGTAGGATTCTTGTAAAGTATTATATTACCTTAAAAATTCAACCTAGATTATCAGTATGACTTTTAATAGAAGAATTTAGCCAGTTTTAGTTGACTACAGCATTTCAGAAAAATAGAGATTTTAGACTAGTCTAGTCCTGACTCAAAAACTCAGGAGTCCAGTTTTAAAATGAGCTATTAGTATTCAGTTTGGGAGTAGTGTTTAGCACCGAGTTGGACCAGGGTTCAGCGTATCCTTAAAGTACAAAAACTATGTGCTACTGTAGGTTATTTAGACCCTCAGTTGAGCCTCAGAAATAGTGATCATATTAGCCATGCCTTTCTACCATGGCAAGGTATATTGGGTCATCTCGATGGGGCGTATACATCGAACTCCACATTTAGCTCACGTGGTTTATGTCGGTTAATAGACTCCCCCACAGTGTTAGTTTCAGTAAAGTGCATTAGGCCCTCAGTTATGTCTATTTCCAGCTTCTAGTATGTTTTAGATTACTCCTGCATTTCAGCTCTTTTATGCATGATTATACATTTGTGCCTATGTACTACTGTGTAGTTCAGTTTACAGCTTTTCAGTAATTTAGCATATTTACATATTCAGTCAGCTTTGCATATCCCTAATGCTCAGTACATTCAAATTACTGACGCATATTCTATGTGCTACATCCTATCATGATGCAGGTTCAGGTTCTCAGATTCAGCCACGCGATTAGTCCATACCGGTGCCAGTGCAGCGACATCCAGTTGTGAGTCCTCATCATCCGAGGACATATTTTCATGCTTTTTGAGTTAGTTAGTTGTTCCTGTTTTCAGTATTTAGAGTTAGCTGGGGGCTTGTCCCAGAAGCTCATCAGTATTAGAGTCTTTCAGACATAGAGTCAAACTTCAGCTTATGTAGTTCCATTGATTCTCAGACGGGCTATCATTTCAGATAATTTTTAGAATCATTATTCCTTTCAGTTATGATTTCTTTAGTGTGCTTCTCCTTGTCCAGAATCATATTCAGTATGCTTGTGATATGCCAAATTCAGGGTTAGGTTAGGGTCACGTCCCGTGTTATGTCTAGGGGCTAGCCTCGAGGCGTGACAGAGAGATAGCTTATTTCTCGATGCTATGCTCTATTGATCTCAGAGACGTCCAGACTTAGCAGCACATCCATAAAATAAATAGGAATTCCTCCTCGTTTGTGAGGTTTAAAAGAGTAGACTTATGACAAGTCTTTGGTCAGATTAATAGCTAATAACACCCCGATCTCACTAACAAATTCACAAGTAACGCTAAAAACAAAAAATCGATTAGTGTATCTACCTTCGGTCATCAATTATTACAACTTGACACCTACTAACTTGGCCTTAAAACCTACTCGAGTAAACATTATAGTGAAACACGCCTAGGGTATGACCCTTCGGGAATACACAAAAAGGCTCCCACTGCCACACGTATAAACCATCTCTAAAAAAAAGCATGCTAAAATAAGCATCAGAGTTAACAAGTTCGAATTCATTAATCAGAAAGGGGATGCAAGTACAATGCTATTGTATGAAACATCAGCTTCATTTTCTAAAAAGAAAAATGCAAAAGGCATTGAAGGCTTACATTAGAAGCATTACAGTGATCCCTTCATAAAATTACATACAAAAAAGGCTTCTCACTGAGCTCATCGTGAACTCAACTTGTAAACTACGCAATAGTAGATCAGAAGGTCTTGACCAACGAAAAACTTTAAACCACCAAGGTCAAATGGATCCACCATGAACAGGACCTTGACGCGTCTGAGATCTGGTTGCGACAAGGCAAAAGCCTCATGAACAAATGCGGGAACCAATAGGGGAAAGTTGGCCAAAAGGCTCAAGCATCACTACTTAGATCAACCTTTTTTTCCCGCAAAGCTTGAGCTCTCCTTAGCAAAGGAATTCCTGTTAAGACAAGATAAATACTCAACCAAAGCACCTTCGGTCGAGAGGAAACCCATGGAAGCATCCAAAAGAACTCGAATTTGCTTCTCAACCTGAAAGGGATCTCTTCGGAAAGGTTAAAGGCACATAGATCCCTGGACCACTGAGGAAGAGAGTGAATAGTTGAAAGAACTTTTACCATTCTCACCCTCGGCCTATTCCATATTTTTCACCTTACTCTCAATTGAAATCACAACAACCTCCCCATAGGCACTATGTCGGGGTCAAAGACAAGGGGAAAATTTTAGAAGGGGTAAAGTTCAGAGCCCAGTAACCTCTGGCACTGAGAAATGGGGATCATGGGAAAATCTTTTGTTCTTTCTATGACCAGGAGGATGAAAAAGGGGAAGAGGATTAATGTAGATTTGAAGGATGCTAATGAGAAAGCCCCAATATATATAATACTGGACCTCAGTTAAAGTGTGAATATGAAGGGTAGCTAATTCCTACTAAATGATAGGAATAATAAAGACCCATGAAACACAAAACAGTGCTTCTCGGTAAATGAGGCATCTGAAGAGACCTTTACACTTCCCAAAGGTTGATGATTCAAACTATAAGAGTTTATCCTTTTTTTGATTATCTCAGTAAAGTAAGATGAGTGACAAAAGTCAACTCATTTTATTAAAAATACAAAGGAACGCCGTTAAAAGTCCTAGAAGCGGACCTCGAGGCGTGATAACATATCAAGCATAAATTTTATATAGGTAAAAAGCCCTACAAGGGGAACTTTACTCAGCTGCGGAGTCCTCCAAGCTTTTACCCGAGCTACCTTTTGACGCCTCACCTTCTGAGGCCAGTCGATTAGCAAGTTCAACCATGGCTTGAAACTCGGCAATTTCCTTGTGGAAGTCAAAAACCCCAGCTCGAATCTCCTCTAGAACATTGAGGCAAATGACATGTGTGTCTCGAGCCCTTTTTATGTCGATATACTCATCTCTGAGTCTCATCTTCTCAAACAAAACCCTAATTATCTCTGATAGACACCAAATCTCATCCTGAAGCAGATCCTTAGGAGGCATGTTTCTGGGTATGAGCATCAGCTCAACCGCCCTCAAGCGAATACACTCATCTAGTTCGGAGTGCTTTCTCACAAGCCTCTCAAATTCTTTGGCATGCTTGGCGTTCTCATGCTGCAAAGCTCCTATCTCCTCGGACAAGCAGAGTGTGTCATGAGTATAATACTTCCTCATTCAAAATCATATCCCTCTCATCTCTTAATGCCACAAGTTCAGAAGCTCGTTGAGCGAGGTTCTAGGCCTTATTGAGCAAGCCCCCATAGAGGCTAAAGTCTTCTCAAGGTGGGAACATCTTGATGTCAGGGTTTCCCTTTCTTTCAAGATCCATTGGAGACCCTCTGGTACTAAGAAACTGGCTTGAATGTTGGGTAATAAGAGAAGTCCCCATCAAAGAAGGAAAGAAGTGGTCGTAAGAAAATTAGAAAAACATTCAAGTTACTCACCCGAGCAGCGAGTGAGCACAATTATTGAACAAGCACTCTGTCAAAGAAATATCCATTTTCTGATGGGCCTTATCGAAAACCACATAATTCAAATAATTGACCACTCCTACCTATCTCAAAGTTAGATTAACCTTGCTGGCGATCTTCAGAAAAGTTGTTTGGTACCATATCACATTTGGTAATGGGTCTGTGGAGTATTACAAGCAGCCTAATGAGTTACAGAAGTAACAGGTGGACATACTCCAAGTGGTGATGAGACCTAGATTGCCAAAGTTTACAGACGTAAAGGGATCCTCAAAGAAGCTGGGGAAGTATTAATACATTTCCCCTCAGAAACAGTAAGGGGCCTCATAACGGTAGGTACCAGTGGTGTGGATAACGTGACCCACTTTCTTATCCATCTCTAGCTCCTGAAATAGGTAAGCAGCCTTAGGGTCAACCTCTGAAGGTCCACCTCCCATCCTCTTGAAATCACAAATGCTCCTAAAATTAAACCTCTTCTCAGATGACTTGAATCTATCAGTCCTCCTTCTTTTGACAAGAGTGAGATTGAACTCATAGGAAGGGACACAAGTAGTGCCTCTGAGAACATGCAAACCCCCACCTGGCTCTCGGCCAATCAAATTCAGAGTGACAGCTCAAGAGGATAGCATCACGGCTCCAGAGTACAAACCTTTGAAGGAAAAATATCAAGAAGCAAACAAGAATAAGAAACAAATGCAAGCATAAGATAGCGGACAAAAAATCATTTTTGTCTTTCCAATTAAACAATTAGACAAGTTGGTCCAAGAACGGTCGTCAATAGTAGAAGCACTTAGAATTTTCTCAACCCACAAGAAGAGCTTGCTAACTGAATGGATAAAAGACATTCTTGAAGGAGGAATCCACCTAGGACTATGAGAAAAAAATGACAGTCAGTAACCAGGTAAGATATAGAAGAACAAAAAGGAGGAAATCCCAAAACCACTTACGGCTGTAGTTTCAAGTTGTCGAGTGAAGATTCTTGGACAAATCATGGGGGACCACCATGACAATTCAGTTGGCCCAACCTCAATCTTTGGGATCATCCAAAATACTAAGAAGAGATTTCTTGCTATAACTAATTAGTTAGATTATCTCTCCTCAAACCAAAGGAGGAGAATATAAGAGGAGCAGATGGTGCAGAGAGAACTCATTGCCCAATGAAGTGGCCAACGCACGTAGACACACAATGATCCTCCACACTCCAGGGTTGAGTTGGCCTACACTCACCTTAAAGGAATTGAAGAATCACTTCATCCATTGAGTCCCCAAAACCCATGCTGATTGGATAGGTATAGGTGAAGGATCTATCTTATCGGGACAGTGTGACACTCTTGGAAGGGTGAGAAGCCTCAATTTGGAATTTGTCAGTCGGACAGCTGCAGTCCTTCTGAACGGTGGCCAGATCACATTCGCTGACTAGAGAACCAGCTTGCTCATTGGGCCGTCATCCTCTTTAACCTTCCCACTATTCAGAGATGAGAAATCTTTGCCAAAAGAGTAAGAACAAGGGAGGATCTCGTTAATGCTCAGCACAGAATAAGTCGGCCCTTACCTTTGCTCTTGAACAAAACATCGGACATAGTAAGACAATACGCAAAGCAGTTGAAAAAATCAGTAAGAAAAGTCAAAGGAAAGATAGATATACAAAATGGTAGAGCATGATGAACTTATAAAGATACAACCTTAAAAGGTGCCTCGATAATGATGAAAACTTTAACCCTTACATGTGTTGAAAGGCCAATTCGTGATGAGATGCAGTGTTCTGAGAAAAGGTTTGAACAAGTGGTCTATGAATCATTTTCTATCCCCCGAGAACTAGACAATGTAGTGTTCCAAAAGACGAAGGGACTATATATGTGGGATAAAATTGGTACAAAGATATGTAACAGTGGTTAAGTGAATAGTGTAGGCTCATGGGTATCACACCGCGAGTGGCCCCTCGAAGGCAAAGAAGTTTCCTCCTTCCGTCATCATTGGTGACATGGCACAAAATGACAAGCAGGAGACAAAGGTGTCAGGGACATGGACGAGCACCTGTAGAGCAGAGCCACAGTATACTTCTAACGAACCAGACAGGTGGCGTCCTCACATTTGGTGGAACTCCTAGAACATAGCTGGCCCAAATGCGTGCTTTAGCGACCCTAATTCACTTGTAAAGGGATTCCGGTTCTGACTCTATTCTGCTCTCCTCCTCCCTCATTCTCAATATCAATACAAGTTGCTTGATCCTTAAGCTTTGTTATTGTTCATAACTGTTCAACACTATTTTTCTCTTTAATATCTTTCGACTGCTTTCTAAAACGTCCTCGGCCAACCTAGTGTATGCGCTTTACTCGCTCTCTATGTTGTCTATTAGTTATCGTTTATTGTCTTTTCTTTATTATCGACTTTCCTAGATTATTGAATACCCTAACTGCTAATAAATTAATAACACGAGCAAGGTTGAATCGTAACGCATGCTTTTAACTCACCTACAAATTTAACTATACCAAATTCAAGGTAAACATCATTCTTATCTTTTTTTTCTTTGCACGATTAAATAAGTTTTCTTACGATATAAACTTTTCATCCTATGTGTATTTTCATTTGTCCTTTTCTTATTAGGTCTTGTAAAAATATTGTAAATAGTTAAGGGTATAAAAGTCTATCAAAATTTGAGGGATATTTTGATCGATTAATATTTTGTGAAAATTATATAATTTTAACGAAAATAAAATTATTAATGTAAAGTTTTTAAAATAATTTAATAAATTATTCTTTTCATATGTATATCTTGACTTTTATATATATATTTTTTATTATATATATTCGTAAAAAGTTTCAAATTAACAAGAAAATTCATAGATGTTTTGTTAGACCGGGCAAAGCGCATCATATGCACTAGTTTTGAATATAGTTCAAAAACATATTCATGTGAGTATTTAATCGAGTGAATTCGATTAAAGGAAAAAAAAGAGAGAAAATTATGATGAGAAGACGTGCTTACTACTACTACTACTACTCTTCTTTGAATTTTCATACCGCCACCAAGGGACCATGCACTTTCTGCACCAAACTAAAGTTGTTCCATTCAAATCAAACTAAAACTCTCAACTCGTTACTTTTCTTTTCTCATTTCATCAATCTACCTTGATTCAATTCTGGAATTGACCAATCGTTATTACATCAAATATTTGATCATTAGTATACGTTTATTCCCAGAGATATCGATCATCGTTGATGAATATGAGAAAATGTTTTTCCTCCTCGTATGCAGCACCACCACCTTCTCTGATCCCCACAGGAAAAGGGTCATGTTCGGCTGTCAATTCAATATTGGGAAAATACATTGATAAATCCATAAATGTTCCTCACTTAACTCTCCCACAAACTATACATCATTGGGTGCCTTGATAAGTCGGTAATCTACCAACTTATTGAGTCTTTATCTATGAATTATTTCTATGTTTTGAATAGATTTAGAGGTTCTTATGGCATTGATTGATGTCTATGCAAGTACTTATGATCAATGATGGAAGGAAATAGACCCAAAAAGAGCTTAAAAGGAGTAAAGTGTGAAATGATCCGAAAAAATGGAGATTCTGCCCTGAGATGCGGTGCCCGTGCGACATGCACAAGCTGTGGTGCGGAATGCACCTAAACCGCATAGAGCCACAAAAGTCACTGAAGAATCTTCTAAGAGGTGCGGTCGTTGTGCGACGCGCACAACTCATGGTACGAACCCTACCTCCTTCGCACGAAGCCTCCAATATTAGCTGAAGTCGTTGGTATAACTGAAGACGGTGTGCGACGCGAACATTAGGACATGCGAATCGCACATCGCGTCGCACGCCACTCAAAGGGTAATTTTATCCAGAAAATTAGTGACATTTTGAGAAAGTATAAAAAGCCAATTTAGGCACAATTGTAAAAGAGATCCTTCAGCTTTGAATATTTTGCAATTAATTTTAGCTTTGAGAACAAGTCTTCCTCTCCAAGAAGAAGAGGGTTTCAATCCATTCTCTCTTCAAAATCTTAGTTAACCATTTGTGTACAAAAACTGAGCTTAGAACTTGAAATTACACTTGAATGAAGAGGAATCTGGTTTACCCATTTGGTATATCTCCTTCCTTTATTATGAGTAGTTAATTTCAATTGTCTAGGGATGTGTTGATGATGGGTGCTTGACAAATGGGTGCGGGTGTTGTTAATTCTTTCTTATAATTGCTTATTTGACATGGATCTAGTAATTTCACCAAGTTTTAATCCTAAAAATTGGTGGTTGCAAACATTAATTTTCATTACTTGACTATGTTGTTGCTTGAAAGAGAATTTCATGGTTTCGGATGTGAAATTACTAGTGGGAACTTCGGACTCCATTCAGATTTGGGGCTAGAAATAGCTCATATCGATGGAATCACCCATTTAAGGGTCTAAGCTAGAGATAGTGTGACCTCCTCAAGCTTGATCTTGGTTGTTTGATGATTTAACTGATAGTGCTCTAACTGAGATTATCGGATATATGGTTGTTGATCGAGAGATAAACAATCATATCCATGACCAAGGCTACCTATGTCAATGTGTGAGAATAAGCGTGAATAGATAAACACTCTATCCCACATTAAAGCCCCATTGGATACACATCCCTAGTCGTCTAATCTCATTTGTGCACCCGTTTTACTTTATCGTCTTGCATTGAATTGGATTTTTGTGACAGAAATCCCGATTCCCCCCTATCCTTTACTTTCTTGCATTTAAGCAATTACTCTCTTAGTGAAGTCGTTTCTATACAATCATTATTGTGCTATCTACAAGTCTCTGTGGGTATGACCCCGACACCTGTTGGGTACTTATAAATGTGTTTTGCTTGACGATCGCCGTTACCTCCTCATGGGAGAGTACGTTTGAGCGTTTATCATGCGTGATAAAATCCATTATCAGTCAATTTCCCAAAGGAAAAATGATGCGATGCGTAGGTTATTGAGCTCCGCTGCTGAATTTGGATTGGTTCGAATTATTGGTCACGGGATATCTGGCGAGGAGTTGAGAACAATACTTATTAAGTATGAATGTTTGTTTAGATTAAGTGAAAAGTACGCTAATTATGACAAGTTCCTTTGGGATTGGTCTGATAATGCAATGGTGCAAATGGCCAAGGTTGCCATAGGGGATGAAAAATTTCTAATTTTCAGGTAACCTCTACAACATAAATTTACTTATCTTATTACCGAAATATATAATAATATTTTTGGTTCTTTAATTATTGGTAAATTATCTTATTACCGAAATATATAATAATATTTTTGGTTCTTTAATTATTGGTAAATTATAATTTTAATCCTTGCAATACATGACTTTGTACATCTAACCTGGAAATTATTTAAATGAGTATTTCTTTTGTCCCTTTATATAAAAATATGTTATATTTTAGCTGTTTTTAAAATTATATATTCCTCAAATATGAATTTTAACACCATAAAATTCGTTAACATAAGAATTGATAGTGAAATGAGGTCTCAATATATAATTCTTAAATTTGGGGAGATTTACAAGTAGATAGATGGATAGTCAAATGCCTCTTCTCTGTCCCCTACTACTTTGCCATTATTTTTTCCCTCCTTTCAGCTAGTTGTTTCTTCTAATTTCATTCACCACCTGCTACACAATTAATGTGAAGAGAAAATACTCCTTCCATCTGCATCCCTGTTTGACTGTCATGTAGTCTAACATATACTTCATCCGTTCCTTTCTAGTTGTCATAATAAAATTTTACACAATTCTTAAAAAAATCAATTAAGATGTAATTTGCTTAGTATATCTCTTATTATTATTTTAATCTTTATCTATTTACGTGTCTCTTAATTCTAAAATAATTAATACTAAGAGCAAAATTGAAAAAAGATAATTAAATCTTTCTTAATTTTATAAATTAACAAGTATTTAAGAAAAACTATATTTAGAATAATGACAACTAAAAGAGAACGGAGAAGAAAGTATTAATTGAAAAACTTATATTTATTACTGTAACAAACAGTCAGAGTAAAATAATTAATAGTAGTTTTTTTTATCAACTTTTAAAATTATTGAATAAGGATAACATCACATGTCATAGTTAAAAACAAAAAGAGAGAAAATTATGATGGAAAGACGTGCTTACTACTACTACTACTCTTCTTTGGATTTGCGCCCTGCCACCAAGGGCCGATACACTTTCTGCACCAAACTAAAGTTGTTCCATTCAAATCAAACTAAAATTTACTCAACTCATTACTTTTCTTTTCTCATTTCATCAATCTACTTTGATTCGATTTTGGAACTGATCAATCGTTATTACATCAAACATTTGATCATCAATCTACATTTGATATCTCTTTCTACATTTATTCCCAGAGGTATCGATCATCCTTAATGAATATGAAAAAACGTTTATCATCCTCGTATGTAGCACCACCACCTTCTCCGATCCCCACAGGGAAAGGGTCACGTTTGGCTGTCAATTCAATGTTAGAAAAATACATTGATAAATCCGTAAACGTTCCTCACTTGACTCTCCCACAAACTACACATCGTTGGGTGCCTGATGAAATCCATTATCAGTCAATTCTGCAAAGGGAAAATGATGTGATGCGTAGGTTATTGAGCTCCGCTGCTGAATTCGGATTGGTTCGAATTATTAGTCACGGGATATCTAGCGAGGAGTTGAGAACAATGCTGATTAAGAATGAACGGTTGTTTAGATTAAGTGAAAAGTACGCTAATTATGACAAGTTCCTTTGGGATTGGTCTGATAACGCAATGGTGCAAATGGCCAAGGTTGCCATAGGGGATGAAAATTTTCTAATTTTCAGGTAACCTCTATAACATAAATTTGCTTGTCTTATTACCGGAATATATAATAACATTTTTGATCCTTTAATTATTAGTAAATTATAACTTTAATCCTTGCAATACATGACTAAGTACATTTAACCTAAAAATTATTCAAATGAGTGTTTTTTCGTCCTTTTATATAAAAAAATATGTTATATTTTTAGTTGTTTTTAAAATTATATATCCCTCAAATATGAATTTTAACAACATAAAATTCACTAACATAACAATGGATAGTGAAATGAGTTATCAATATATTATTCTTAAAGTTGAGGAGATTTACAAGTAGATAGATGGATAGTCAAATGCCTCCTCTCTGTCCCCTACTACTCTGCCATTATTTTTTCCCTCCTTCTAGCTAGTTGTTTCTTTTAATTCCATTCACCACCTACTACACAATTAATGTGAAAGAGAAAATACTCCCTCCATCTCCATCTCCATCCCTGTGTGACTGTCATGTAGTCTAACATATACTCTCTTGGTTTCTTTTTAACTGTCATAATAGAGTTCTACATAATTCTTAAATAAAATTAATTAAGATGTAATTTAATTAATATATTTATTATTAATTTTTTAATTTTTATCTATTTATGTGTCTCTTAATTCTAGAATAATTAATATTAAGGGCAAAGATGAAAAAAGATAATTAATCTTTTCTAGATTTTTTAAATTGACAAATATTTAAGAAAAACTTTATTTAGAATAATAACAACTAAAAGAGAACGGAGAAAGTATTAATTGAGATACTTATATTTATTATGGTAAGAAACAGTCAGAATAAAATAATTAATATAGTTTTTATCAACTTTTAAAATTATTCAATAAAGAAAACACCACATGTCATAGTTAAAATGTATCTATATTTTCATGTTATCAATTTTTTCCTGACAGTCAAATTAATTAATTAGACTTAAAACTTGAATTTTCTTCTATATGCCCCAATAAATTTGTTTTCCCACTAAATTAACATTAGAATTAGTCGCCAACCATCTTCATTTGTTTTTTTTTTCCTTTTTTCTTTTTGTCGACTTTGTTGTGTTTGTGTTCAATGAAAATTCTGGATGAGTTTTATTTTTTTTTGGTCTCCTAACTTATGAAAAATGTCAGTTATTCTATTAAGAATGGTGCTCTTATATAATGTATAATGACTTATATGCTTATACAAGAAGATATATTGTTTTCACATAGTTATACAACATACATATATTATCTATACATTGTATATAAAATGTATAATAGTATATAAAAATATATATATGTAATGTATAATAGTGTATATACATTAATATATATCATGTTATTTATATTTGCAAAATGGAGAATGAAGAAAATAAAGAGGGTTCTATGGTGGCTCGTGGAAGATAGTTAAAAAAAATATTTAAAGAGATTTGACTTCCTAAAATTTAATGTAAATATATATTGGCTAGTCCAAATATAAATAATTATAAGACTATGCAAGATATAAACTGTTTATTTGGATCGTACATTTGGGTAAACCTCCTTCCTCCCCAAGAAAAAAGAGGCAAGACATATAAATTGAAAGGGAATGAGTTACAATAGTCATAAAATTGCACGTTTGTTCCTTCAAATGGTTTAATTTTTATTTTTTATTCTTTAATAGTTGAATTTATGCCTGGTGGGACATAAATTTTTGAGAAATTGAAGATATGTTCGAACATAACTTGTGAAATATTATAATACAAAAATATAAAGAGGAATTAACATGACAATCCTTAGATAAAATTGACATGTTTTTGTCAGATTTAGCAAATGAAAGCATAAAAAATTGCGAAAGGGAAAGGCGATGACTATCAGTTCTGACTCTTTTTCCAAAGGAAGCGAGTGGAATATAAGACAGCGAGTAAGGGAGTGAGTCTGTCCAAATAAGCTCTTAAGAAGCGGAGTTTCACTCGACAAAAAAGGTTTGGACTGAAACCATTCTCAGACGGAATCGACTGACTTCTAGTTGCATCGAATCTAGAGATCTGTTGCCAGTTCCGATAGAAGGAAAGGAGTAAGGTTTAGGCTTTACCCAATAGCTGTTGAACTCGAGGTTGGTAATAAACTGAAGCTGCTCAGTCTTCTAGCATAGCGGAGTGAGATATATCGAAGAACGAACTTATCCTTCAACCACAAGCTATGACATTGGAATCCGCTTCAAGGTAAGCCCCACTCCACTGAATTGGAGAATTCTAGAACGCGTATCAGAGAGTGCTCCAATGGAAGTGGGGGCACAATTGAGATAATTTCGACGATTAGAATAGAAAAAGTATTGACCTCCTGGACTAGTACCGATGGTGGCTCCTCGGATGAGTCTTTGTTTAGTTAGGAGTAGGTTCTTGCAACCTTAACGCACTAACGAAAAATCGGTTCCAGTTTGCAGCTGATGAAAGTCTGTCCTTTCATTCAATTGACTCCTTGCTGCCATTCCGTGCTTGCTGTCATGCTGGCAAAAGCAAGGGTTTCGGACGGTTTTACCTACTATTGGATTTGAACCAATGACTCTCGCCGTATGAAAGCGATACTCTAACCGCTGAGTCAAGTAGGTCAAGCTGAGTCAAGTCACCCTATAAGAGAAAGCCGCTTCCATAGAACAATATTGTGGCAACGTAGACCTAAGTGGTCATATTGGATCCTTGGGAACCATCACAAGTACGGTCGGCCTATATATATTTGAACAAAAATGTCGTGTCGTCCAGCGAAGCCTAGAAAAAGGTGACTCGCGCAGACAACTGACTCTTTTTCAATCTCAGAGATCTTATCGGCTGGCAAACCGGAGACGGACGACCACGGTCCCGGCCTTACCAACACCGGAGGTGTACTAATCAATGAACCCAGTCTTGGGTACGAAAGCAGGATATTCCGAGCCTGGGCACATCCCTTTGATAGCTTTGTTTAGCCTCCTTTACTATGTCAATCCCTCTGTATTAGTGACTAGTCTTTCTTATCCGAAAGCAAGCAAGACGGGAGGTTTTAGGCAACTCGTTGGTTTTGAGATGGGTTTCCTTTAGGGTGTGTCCACTTGTTTTCCTATTCAAGTTCTGGTTCAAATTTCATAAAGTTCAGATTCTCATTGCCACTACTTAGCATACACTGGTTAAAAGGTTAAATGGTTCATTTTTCTTAACTTCAGATGAGTTAGGTTCTTTATGCAAAGAAGCCAGGCTAAAAGCGCACACGAAGATTCTAAATAATATGTTAAAATCGAATCATAAACAAGATGTTTATCAGAGAGATTTTTTTATTATGGGATACAATCGAAGGGCTCATAAAATTAAAAACTTGAGAAGTAAGGGAATATCGATGGCCTTTGTTGAACAGAGAGCGAATGGATGGCAAGTGACTTTGATCACATGCTGGCCTTTACTTCGGCTACTAATAAGGGGGTTGGGGTTTGACAAATTAAGACTGGGGCTTCGCGCCTATGTAGTAAGAAAAACTCTAAGTTTGACGTTGAATAGCCATAGTGATTTCATCACCAGTGGCATAAGCAGAGGAGGCATATGGGGTGGGGAGAAAGGCAATTTACCTCACTTCTTACAATTCCAGTTGAACCCGCAACAAAGCCAGTGTTGCTTTCGTGGAATCAACTGCTGGTTTTCGATATAGAACTGGATAATCAAAAATTGCGTCTTTTTTTTTTTGGAATCGAGCGAGATGATATGCTGAAACGGGTGCTAGCTTGAAAATAGCCGCAAAACAAAGCAAGTTTGTCGGTTGAGGCCTCACCGTTCATAAATCAGCCATGCAGCACCTGTATGAAAGTTAGTACCATCCCGGAAAGCTGGTGAAAAGCATAGAGCATGCATGCTACGCTCTCGCCCTCCTTCCATCCGCGAAGCTGAGACGGGAGAAAAGATCTGGAATGAGAATAGCAAAAGAAAGATCTCAAGGCTGTGGTAATATACCAGTCCCGATACTCTTCCTCCGTCACCTCTATCTCCAAATCAACGGTTTGATATGATGAATTGAATATCATTACCAATGATTACAATTTAATCAATATATACTAAAATAAAAAACAGAATAGTTTTCACGTCGACGAGTAAAAAGGGACTGCCTGGGATTGAAGAAAACCAGCATCCACAGAAGAAAATTTGTCCCATTTTGGGACGCTTGTTTAAGTCCATAAAGGGACTAATTCAGGCGGTAAACTGAGTTCTCCCCCTGTGGAGAATATCCGTGAGGGAGAGACATGTATACTTCCTTTTTTGGAACATGTTAAGGCTTTACGCTCTAACTCACCTTCACAACTCTAGGTGTCGTCGCGCCTGCATAATCAACAAATGGGGTACTTCGTAGTGGATAAGCCTTCAAAGCCGTCGATGAGATAGAATGCAATAGAAACAAAGACAGGGAACAGGTTACCTACTCTTAACGGGCAGTTGAAAGAGCTGCTCGAAAGCTTGACGAAGAAGCGAAAAAAGCCTATCTATTCTATTTTGTTAGTTTAGTAAAGGGCTTTTCCCTTACTAGTCAAGTGGTAAGGTAGGGCGCTCTTCGATGAAGAAAACAGACTTTAGGAAAGTGGTTCAGGTAGCTCAGCTGGTTAGAGCAAAGGACTGAAAATCCTTGTGTCAGTGGTTCGAATCCACTTCTAAGCAGGTAAAAGGTCCAAACCGTAGCCGGGAGTGAGCCGGATTGAGAAATGAAAGTGAAAGAGTAAGCAAAAAAATGTGAGTGCTCCTGCACTATACAGATGGCTTTTTGGTGGTAGGGTTGGGGTGCTTGAGGCAGATTCAAAAAAAAATGGTTGATCGATACTATTACGTACAAGTGGGCCAGCAGTCCGTCTGGTAATTCATTCTGTATTCAAGGTAGACTATTTCGTTCTAGCTTTCCAATTTATCTGTTCTAACAGCGTTCGAAGCCTAACATCCTTGCAAGCTTTGGATTCTTTCCTATCTCTGACCGGGAAAGAGGTTACCAAGCAAGTGAAACTGTACTCGCCTCTTCTCCTTCTATTCCTCATTTTGGGACGCTTGTTTAAGTCCATAAAAGGACTGATTCAGGCGGCTTCTTCGTCAAGATTTCGAGCAGCTCTTTCAACTGTCGCCTAATCCCCCAACATGCTCAAGAACCGAGAGTCGTGCGATTCATCAGGTGCAATTAGCAATGCCCCTACTCCGTACCCATTTTGATTAGTCGTGCCATCAAAGTAAAATTTCCATGCCCTCATCTCCATACAGTCAAGTTTCAGCTCCTCTTCTGTGACAGCTATTTCCTCGTCTGGGAAGCAATCCTTAAACGCATGTTCCTCCTTGATAGGGTGCAAGGTGTTATGCTATCACCCTTCCTTTTTGGGTTTCGGAGGTAGATCAAAAACCTCAGCGAAGGTCACCGAACACGAACAAGATACGAAAGATGTCGCCCCTCCAACAAGAAAAGGTATAAATATGGAAACTTCCCTGCCATTTGGATCAGAGAATTTATGGAGGAAATCGGGTTTTAAATTCCCAGAAACCGCACGATTATATAGCCAAAGGGAATAGGCCGCGACCATCCTTATTACAAGCGATACCTCAAATTCCTAAAATGCTCCTCTAGTCCCGAGCTTGGTAAATAAGGTCGTGGTAAATTCTTTTCTTCCGGCCTTGTTGTGATAGGGGGAGTCACTCTTGCCTTCATAGTTGCTTGGAAGGAAGGTCTCAGATTTCGGCATGTATGAGATTTTCTTTCCTCTATCTATGTCATACTTGGGATTCACTGACAGCCAATTCCAAGTAGATCCTCCCTCCCCCTTGCTCCACTTTGTTTCGCTCGTTTTCTCTTTCCTTCTGCCTGCAAAAAAAGTTATGAGATTGGTTTTGTGTGCGTTAGCGATCATCAAACCTGTGACATAGATAAGATTGGAGTTCATGCAGTTGGAATGCCTGAGACCACTTTTAGCCTTGCTTCTCTGGCTACTGCTCCGGCTAAGGCTTTCGGCGCTTGGGAGGCATCCTATTTAATAAAGATTCTTCCTCTAGTCGAATAGAGTATTAGTCCGCTCCATTCTATTCCCCGATGGTAAATTGACTGATGCTATGCGGATGTTCCTAATCGCAACTGGGAAGAATGCTTGCTTTTCGTTAAGCCGCTTGACTGACCCCTTCATAGTCCATTCATTAAGGTTGGGGATGGCTGGAACCAATCAGAAGTGCAAATCGCGAAAGCGAAGCCCGGGAAATGGACCGTAGCGCAACGACTAGGACTCGTGTCGGAGGAATTTTGAGCGTGAGCTAACACTCATGCAGTGGCAAGGACCCACAACTCTCGAAGGGGCCACCAACCACCCGAATCACTGTAGCAAACCCTCTCTTTACTCAATGGATAGCGCTTATTCTCTTTCAATCAACAAAATGAGAAATGGGAAAAAAAAGGCCTTTATTGAAGAGGCTTTGCACCTGAAATAGGACTAATGTAGATCCAGAAGAATGGTCTGGGCTTTCAAAAAGATGAAGATGCAAGGGGTAAACAGACAGTCTTTTGAACAACCAAGCCGACATAAGGATTCTAGCTCGCGCCCACTTAGAGCAGATGGAGATTCTCGGACGGGGAAAAGTGGCACTCGACATCTATTAAACAAGACCAAGAACAAATACCATACCCTCGGGAGAAATTAGTGATGATTGCCATGAATGCTGCCCTCGAGGATGTGTACAAGAAGGTCTTTGTCGATTCCTATCAACATGGTGCATCTCTTAGTAGAGGGGCGTGAAAAGTGGAGACTTTGACCGTAGGGATCAATTGATAGACATTTTTCTTGAGGAAGAGAATCCAGGATGAACATTTTTTTCATTCTCTATGTGCTGACTGGATGCGTACTCGCGTGATCAATCGATGGATGGGGGAATTGCGTGAATGATGAGATCGGCCTGGACTATTTGGGAAGTTGGTCAGTCTGGTTCAAATAACAAATTTCTTGCAGAAAAAATCCTCGACAAGACTTCAAATGTGCAGATTTGCTGATCAATGAGTGACACCACTAAGTCAGGTGGTCGGCAACTCGACTGTTTAACAAGATAGTACGAATCCGCTCTTTGACTTAGTTCAGGAAGAATTGGTTCTCTTTGCGTTTCACTGGGCACTAGAAATGTCAGGTCAATCTGAGAGTCTCGCTCTGAGTCTAGCTATTGATTCATCCGTGCCAATAAAAGAATAAGTCATAAAGTCATAATGCACGAGGTCGCGGCCGAGCCGGCTTGGAAGCAAGCTACCTCTTGCCTATCTCACCCCCTTCCTTCAGCTGGATGAGCCTTCGCTTTTTGGATCGTCTTCTGCCCAATGCGGTACCCCCCATTTTTTAGTTCCCATTGGGTTTACCTTGTTCACAGGTCGACCCCATGGCAGCAAGAAAAAGCGATCTTGTGCTATACTCCGGTGATATCTTTCCTACTGAGACATGCAAACTCCCATCGTGTCCCAGATCACATTCCGTGAATCGAAAGGGGAAGCCTACTCATCTATCAGCTCCTCTCATAGATTGGTGAGGTTTTATGAAGTGTCTAAGCACAGTTCACTCGCGTTGATCAATCAAGAGGGTTGCCCAGGGTGTGTGAACTTCCTTATATATTCAGCCACATGTGCGGGTGTGAAAGGATTTTATGGTCTCGCTCATTCTCGATCCGATCCGGAACCTATTGGGATAGCACCCTTTCCTCCTATTAGTAGGTCTTCTTGCCAGTTCAGTTCCTTTACTGGTAGCATCTCATAGCTCTATGATCCAATTTCTTATGAGAGGTCCCGGTTACATAGACATAAGACACACACACCCAAAAATGGAAGATATAGATCAAGAATCAATTAACATATTTACGAATTCCAATCCTGGAAATATAGCATCCCACATTTATTTACTACCCAGAGCCTAATGTCACCGGGAGCGAGTTGGTAGGGGGTCCTGAGATCTTTAGAATGGATCAAGGAAATATTGATGCTCCGCCAGCCATTCCTCATGCTGAACAGGCTATGGGGGATCTGGATCTAGCTTTGCGATTAGGGCCGCCGAGCCCAACAAAAGAGGCTCTCGAAAGAGAGATTTCGACCTTTCTTTCTTCCTTTGGAAATAGGGAAGTTAGAAGGGATGTCTTGGAAGGGACAATAAGGAAACTCGACTTGAACAACGCGTCCCCAGAAAAGCTTTTTTTTGAGGATTCGACAACTTATGCAGGAACTTTCCAACAAACCAGTTGTTGCTTCCACAGCTAAGAAGGCTTTATTGAAAGCTTTAAAAGAATGGGAGAAAGGGGACGCATGAGCGTTGGATAATGGAAAGAAGGTAGAATTGCTCGGAACCTAGTGATCGATTCTTTTTCTTTTATATAGGTAGGGTTGGGAAGCGACTCTACTCCTTGAAGTTAAGAATCGAACGTCGTTATTCGTTAGACAAGGCCCACGTGTTGTGCATCTCTGGTATTCTGCTCGTGGGGAGAGGGATGCGGTAAAGTGGGGTCCTCTCACCTATGCTCACTTCCGTTTTAGAAGTCAGATTGGATTTCCAATTGGTGCTCAACAGAAGGGTTCCAAACCTCTGAAAGGCGAGGCAGATTTAACGCTACGCCCTTCCCTTAGCGCCTCCCTCTAGGCGGGGCTCACAACCAAAGGATGCACGGGGTGAAGTTGCCACCATGAACTAAGGATTGGAAGGGTTGAGTATAGAGTTTTTTTTTCATTTCCAAGGTAGTTGGCAAGAGCTATAGCAGCTTACGATGCAGTTGATTCGGAAACATACGCCAGGGCGGTTGGGTGGGGAGTCAAATCAGGCCAACGGTCCTGCTCTGCTTTATACTAAGAAAGTGTGGTTGGGTCTGACTTTATTATAGGGCTGCAGAGCAGCCTTTGGTTGTGAGCTCCGCCTAGAGGGAGGCGCTAAGGGAAGGGCATAGCGTTAAATTTGCCTCGCCTTTCAGAGGTTTGGAACCCTTCTGTTGAGCACTAATTGGAAATCCAATCTGACTTCTAAAATGGAAGTGAGCACAGGTGAGAAGTTTTGCTTTCGCTATCGACTGACCGTCCTGTTAGCAGTGCTATACTAGATTGGCACCCTAACTAGTACCTATACAGCTACTCCTTGTCAGTAGCTATATTTTTTCACCTTGAGGCTGAGAGGTTAACTCCTTCTACTCTCAATCGCCTTTGTTTATCTTACTAGTAGCTCTATCTATTGGTACCATCCAGGGAACTCCCTCTTTGCGAGCTACTTACTTTATCTGAACCCTCTACCGACAGATGCACGAATTGCACTGGTCATTCTGTGAAATGCCCTCTAAGCCAGTCAGTCAATGGAGGGACCGGGGTGCTAGGTATTTTCTTTCTTCTGGCCGTAGGTGTGATGCCATTGAGCTTCGGTACTCTAAAATAGTAGTCGGAATTCGCTTGTGAGTGAGCTTCCTTCCTTATGCTCTGGCCTGACCTTCATGAACAGCTTTCTTTCAGCTACCAACTTCAAAGCTTGATCTCATCTCTCTTATTTTGAAAGTTTAGTACTCTTATTGTTGGCATGGAAGGAGTTCATCTTGAATTGCCAGTACAGTGATTGGAGGTCTTCCTCACCTGTTCTAGTGACATAGGCCCATCCGGTCGAGAGAAGAGACTGAGATTAGCCACTAGGTGAAGTACCAAGGAGAGGATCGTCTTCAGCCATAACCAATACGGAGGGATTAACATAGTAAAGGAGGCTAAACAAAGCTATCAAAGGGATGTGCACAGGCTCGGAATATCCCGCTTTCGTACCCAAGACTCGCCCTCTTTCTAATAGGAGCAATTCAAGCATTAATTAGTACTACCTCAGATCTAAAAGGAAAGGAAGGAGAATAAGGGAAGGTGCCAAGTAGCTGATTGCACATTACTAAGGCAAGGAATAAGACGTCTGAGAAGGGATGCCAAAAAAAGGCTTCAATTTAATCTGGTGCAAAGTCAGTAGTACTAGGGCTTTTGAGTTGGAATTTCCAACTATAAACAAGTGTAGCAAAGTCACCTCCATTCTCGATTTCAATTGCGATAGAGGGAGGTATCATAATAGAGTCAAAATCACGAT